>VZRI01010981.1:100857-135973 GCA_013397515.1 Upupa epops | reverse complement strand
GGGATCGGGGCCCGGCCGGCGCGCAGGGAGAAGGCGGGAGGGGGGAGTGTGGGGGCTGCCGCGCCCCTGAGGGGGGAGAATGGGTTCGGTGCGGCCTCCCGGCCTTGAGACCGCTGACAGCGCGGGTAGAGCAGAGCCGGGCCGGGCCGAGCCGAGCCGCCGCGCTGGGCCTGTAGCGAACAGCCCCCGGTCAGGGTCCGCCCAGGCCGGCGCCGCGGGGCTGCGGTTCCTCCGCGCCCTCCGCAACAAAGGGCTGGTGGTGGGGTGGAGGGGATGCGGGCGGTTGTGTGTGAGCGGTGCCGCTTCCCCCTTGGGAAGGCGCGGGGAGGGGGGGAAAAGCTAGGAAGAAAAGAGCCGTTTGGTTCGGCTTCTGGCGAACAAAGGCCGGCGGGAGCCTTAGGCAGCCCCTCTCGCCGCACAATGGGCGCTGCCCGCTTCGCCTTCCTCCTCCTCCTGGTCCCTCGGGCCGGGGTTGTGCGGGCGCTGCAGCCCGTACCTGGAGCGGTGAACATGCCCGCAAAATGGAGAGAATAGTCGCTTTTGTGTGTGGTAAGAACTGGTTGGTGCTAGAGTTAGCAGAGCTTCTTGGGCTGTGAGACCTGTGGTGTTCAACATTCTCGTGTTTCACAATGTTTTGGTTTTTCTATAGGAAATGGTCTCCCCACAGCAGGTTTCTGGAGGTTAGGGGTGTGTTTCCAGGAGGGAACCGCAGTTTTTCTGTCTGCAGGTCTGACCAGATTGCCTTCGGTGAATACAGTACTTCTCTTGCCTGTAACTAGCAGCAGAGAGACAGTAGGGACCATTGATTTCACTGGTGCTGCTCCAGAGGCTGTGGACAGTGATGAATGGGAGAACTGTGGGTTCAAATAGTTGCAGTTACAGAAGCTGTGGTGGAGAAGCATCATGGGGAAAGAAAAAGGAGGTTGAAGGAAAAGAGTTGGTAAAAAGCAAAAGAGTGGCATCAATCCCACTCAGTCAGGACCTGAAGGAAGGGGTGAAAATGTTGCTCCTCTCTCATGGTTCCTTGCAGGGTTTGGTGTGCACCAGCAAGGGGTTATTGTGACAGGTCAAGTCTCAAGAATGGGGAGAGAAGGATTTGCTGCCAGACCGTTTTTCCTGGTTCTTGATTATAGTCACATAAATAGTCACATGAGAGACAAGCACTGGAAGCAAGAGCCTAACAGTTCCTTAACCCCGGCAGGAAGTTAAATAAAATGGCCCTGGGGTGACCACTGTGGGAGCTCACAACATCCTTTCCTTTGACAGGCGCTAGCTTGGTGTGGGAAGCTCATCAGACACTAGCACACTTCTGCCACCTTTGTTTACCTTTTGCTCTAATCCACTTGATGTGTTTTCAGACCCGCCAAATGGCAGCAAGTGTGTGTGTGCAGGCAGAGGTGGTGTTTTTAACACATCAGATTCATCGGTGGAGGCTGTTCCTGCAGATGGACCCAGATGGTCTGCAGTGAGGTCAGCTCTGCCTGGAGCAGGGCAGTTGCATCTCCAGTAAATTCCTTTACTTCTGTTTATAACGTTGCTGTATTTCTCTCTGGGGTTTTCCATACTGTAGTGTTGTGTTCTGAGAAGTTTCTAGTTCCTCACTTATGAGTTGCACATCCAATGCATGTGAAGGCAGAAACCTGTGGTTCCTAGGGGTGCCTAGACTGAGCTTGTAGCCCTCCACAGAACATGCTGCTGTGAATGTTACTCTGATTTCAGAGGATGAGAGATCCAAACAAGCAGTATGCGGAAGTCCCAGGAGCTGTGTTTAGGGGCTGTGTTGGTGGCTGCTGGAAGCCCTCCCCCAGTTCCATTGTTTAAAGAAGAATAGATCCGTCCCATTTTCACACTTTGCCCTCCGGTTTGGCTTACTCAGCCAGGCACACATAGCATTTGTCTTATTCACAGGAAATAGCCATGCTGCTCTTGGTTTGCCTGCTACCCTGTCATTCTGAAGGGATGTAATTCAGATCCACAGAGGTAAATTAAGACCCACCTACTGAACAGATACTAGCTCTGAGGCTGGTTATCACAGCAGTGGTAGAAAAAGAAATGTGAGGTGGGCTGTTTTTGTTTCTTAGGAGGTCTTCACAGCTCTGATCCTTCACAGTCCTCCAGGGGATTGTAGAGACCTCCAGTGCTGTGCTGTTTATTAATGGATGTTAAGGGGAGCAGCTATCAGTGGCTGCTACAGTAGGTTCATAATCTGTTTTGAAGGCTCTCTGTAGTGAGGTATCTTTCTGACAAGATCACGCTGCTGTTTTTCTTGGGAAGCCTTTAAACTGGAACAAGTTTTCAGTCTGAACTTTGTCCACTGCATGCACTTAACTGGTTCATCTTGACTCTATCAGAAGAAACACCTGAGTTAAACTTGCTGTAGTGGGTTAATAATACCTGAAATGGTTAATTTTTAATTGGGAAGATATTGGTGATTAATGCTTTTATTAAACTGCACTGGAACGTGTCCTTCTGCAGCAGCATCACGCTTCCGTAGCTGTACATATCCTGCTTGTTTTCCTCTTCGTGTAAGACCAGACATCCTTCTGTTTAGTATCCTGTTGAGTTCAGGTGGTGTTTATGGGGCTAGAGGAGAATTAGTACGAGGCAGATCCACACCAACAGGGATCAGGTTCTTGAGGAACTAATGTTATATCTCAGTAGGGCTGGGTGTTCAGTGCTGGCCAAGCCAGAAGTCATGTCGTATGTCTGGCCCCTCTGGGGTTGTGCTATGCCATCCCTGCTGAGCACTCACCCTTCTATCTGTGTAGGCTTCAGATTCCCAGTTGCATTATCCCAATATCCAGATTGGATGGGGCCTTAAGTAACCTGGTCTAGTGGGGGGTGTCCGTGCTTGTGGCTGGGGGTTTGGAACTAGATGATCTTTAGGGTCCATTCTAACCTGAACCATTCTGTGAATCCATAAGTATGTTTCTTGGGTGTGGGAGAAGTGGGAGGTGGAAGCCTCACCACTGAGCAGGTCATTTCTGAATGTCCCAGTGATCAAACTGTGTTGTTTCCCAGACCTTCAGTCTTTCCAGGGGCAGGTGGAGAAATTTCTGTGCAGGTTATTTTGGAGTTCAAGCACAGAAGAAGTCACTCTTGGAGCATCATACAACAAAGTTCAAGAGAATTCATGGAGCCTTTCCTGTGAGCCCCTATGTTGTTGTCTTGTCACTGCTCTTGGACCATGCTGAGATCAGGTTATCTAGGGAATCCAGAGCTGCTTTGCTGGTCAGACAAGCACCGTTTTGAAAGTGTCTTTTCTTGGAAAGAATTTTGCTTCTCTGTTACTGTTCCCAAAGTTAAAGACGACCCTCCTGACTTGGATTAACGTAGCTGTGTGCCTTAGCCTCTCTTTGCTGTACGTTTCAGCTGCATGGAAAGCCCATAGTTTGATTTCCACCACTGCTGCTTATTCTTTTGCAAAGAATTTTCTACTTACTTGTCCCTATCTCTCAACAGAGCCTGGAGAAGATTGTTTTCACCCTTGTGGGTCCAGCCCCTTCCTGAAGCATGTTCCATGTGAATGGGAACTTCATGTTACTGTGAGGTTCTGCTGTCTAGGGCTCAGGGGCTTTTTGGCAGAGCCCTGGCAGAAAGGGGGTGACCCTGCTCTCACACGTTTGGAAATTCCCCATCATCCAGGGCTCTTGTGTTGAACACAGACAGATTTCTGGAGTAATCACAGCTTGTTGTCTTTATGGTTTTGAACTGAGGGGAAAACACTTCTGTTTACTGTGTTCAGAGCTAGCATCTTATTCCTGCCGAAGCTCTCTCTACACTGATGGGGTGCTGCAAAAGGTGACTTGGATAGACTAAATGTACATTTGTGCTCATTTAGAGCCGTTTTGCATTGCCTGAACGATGTGTCGGGGAGACTGACAGCTGCCTTTGCCCTGCCTCAGGGTAAACGGAGATGGTGTGAAACCTTCGCCCACTGAAGCCCATAGCAAAGCTGTCGCTGGCTTCCATGAGTACCAAATGAGGCCAGAAATGTAGTGGTTGCAGTAAGATGCTTATGGCAGTTTATTCATTTCCCACATAGAGATGGCATTTGCATTGTCAAAACACATGAATTAAAGGTATTCTTAACTGAAACTTCAGAGCAGCTTTTCCCTCCTTCTCCAAAAGTCACAGTTGTCTGTTCAGCTGCTGTGGAGGTCTTGTGCAGGAGAATTGGAATTGTTGAGGTCAGAAGAGATCTTTAAGATCATCAGGTCTGGCTGTTTACCCAGCACTTCCAAGTCCAACTCTGCTATCCCTCTTGGCACAAGCACAGTGATTTTAACCCAAGTACCAATTGCTGTCAGAACATTTCACCAGCAGCCTTGAGTGCTCCATGGAGGAGACAACCTGAGAACATCTTGTAATTACAGAATGATTGAGGCTGGAAAAGCCCTCTGAGCTCATCAAGTCCAGTCCAAGACCTGACACCACTACACCAGCTAAACCACAGCACTAAGTGCCACAGCCAGTCTGTCCTTCAACACCCCAGGGATGAGGACTCCACCACCTTCTTGGGTAGTCTATTCTCTGACTGCTTAAAGCAAGTGAGAGGGCTGGGAGAACTGTTCACCGTTAGGGCTCTATTACAAAGCTTCTGCAAGGCTTCCTTGTTAGGTTGTGTTTTTTTAGTCCAAGATGTGACTGATCTCTCCTGAAGAACCCAGTCCTGTAAGGGATCTTGGGAGCTCAGTCCCTTTGCTGTGGTCTAAAGGTGCTGCTTTCAGTCTGAAGAGTTCAGCGTTCTCAGAAGAGCACCACAGGCAGCACTGAGTGCTGTTTTCAGGCTTAATCAATGTTAAAGAGAACATGATGTTGCTCATCTTTTGTGTTAATTTGTGAACTCGCCCTTGACCCACAGCAGTCAGGATCAGGCTGGGTATTTCCCCAGCTGGGATGATAAATCCAGCCTGGTTAACACCACGGGGAAGGAGTGCAACCTGAAGGAAACAGGGCTTAGGAGGAGGGCTGTTTGCAGGGCACAGCTGCCCTGGCAGAGTGGCTCAAGGCCATGGTATTCTCTCATGCGGTACTACACCTGCTTGGTGACCGACATCACAGCCCAAGCAGGGATAGAGGGACAGGTCCTCTCGACTGCAGCACCAAGATGGATGCAACTGGCCAGTGCCATTTGGCTTGGGAGATTCAGCACCAAGCATGGCGAGTACATCAGGATGGATGCCTCCAACAGGGAGCTATGCATAGCTGGTGGAACCATGGGGAGTAGTTTCACTTTAAAAAGTAAGCGATGTAAATGCAGTTTTCTCTGCTGCTGAGAGGAGAACAAGCAGCTTTGCTGTGCATTGGTGCAGATGCCCCACTGTACCAGGCTTCTTTCTCAAGAGGCAAAGGCTGGCTCAATGTAGAGTCGTCGCACGTGACACACAAGATGAAGAACAGGCATGATTAACAGTTCTGTAATTAGCAAGATGGGGAGACGCAAACTATTTGGCTTGCTGTTTCAAAATGGAAAAGAGAGACCTGTGGTGCTGCGGAAGAGTGACTTCCTCAAATCAGTGCAGCAGATGATCTAGGCAGCTGTATCCTCAGCCACCTTTTCTGTGAGAGGGGAAGAGTTCTGAATCTTGCTTAGCATAACTGGACAGGTCTTGGTGGGGCTTTTCTTGGGAAGGCAGAAAGAAGAACAGATATTTCGATTGTGCTGCTGAAGCTAAAAGAAAAGGAACCACTTTTGAATTGGACCGGACAGGCTATTAGCAAAACAGAAGTGATTTTTGTGTTTATTAAAGAGACATGGAAGTGCTAGGAAATGGTTTCGTTTTGTTATTTGCAGCTCAGAGTGCTTTGAGGATGACCAGCCTTGTTTTGCTTTAGAAGCCAGTTCCAAGGGGACTTTTTTCCCCTCTCCTTTGTGAACCACTTCCACACACAATAATTAACCGGCGGAGAAGGTCAGAAAGGAAGTGACTGGGGAAGATGTACTTTAAACAGACATTCACGAGGCTGTGGGCAGTAATTAACTGAAATGTTTGCCTAAGGATCCCAGGTTACATGTTGAATAGAAGATGGCTATTAAAGAGGCAGGTTTTTATTTGCCCTTTTAATTATCAAGACCCTTAATGGCTCTTTCGTTCTTCTAAATTGGCTTTTTTTTCATTTGGAGACTGTTTTGAGATTTCTTTTTGGTTTTGGTTGAGTTTGGTGTCATACACTCTTTAACACGAGTTGGTTACAGAAACAAAGCTCTCAGCTAGAAGTAGTGTTCAGGGTTATCCTGTAACATGAAGTTACCAGTCTGGAAGAGGAGGTGGAGGAGGAGAAGGCAAGTGGCTTATCAGTTTTAGGGAAACTGTGAACCTCTGTGATGATGCTGTGAGAAAGTCATCCTAAAAGTAATCAGCTGAGGTCTTTCCTCTATAGGAAAATACTCCTTTGGTTCTACTGGGTGATC
The DNA here is from genome assembly GCA_013397515.1 of Upupa epops. Taxonomy (NCBI): domain Eukaryota; kingdom Metazoa; phylum Chordata; class Aves; order Bucerotiformes; family Upupidae; genus Upupa; species Upupa epops. The sequence goes on along the minus strand of VZRI01010981.1, from coordinate 129,558 downwards.
AAGGAAGCAGAAAGCCTGTTCTAGGGTCTGACCTTGCTTACCCTTGCAGAAGGAAGGCTGGCAGGAGTATGACTAATTCTTGTGAATACCCTGGGAATAGGAAGGAGTGGGAGGAGGGATGCTGAACTCCACCAGGGTCTATCACTAAGCATATCTTGAGTTCATAAAGAGTCACTCTGTGCAGAAGGAGCTGCACCACTGAGTAATGTGGCTGAACATCAGCTGTGATTTCACAGCCCAGGACATGTTTGCTCCTCTGGCTGTACTTTCCATCTGGAAACAATTTGCATCTCCTGGAAAATGAGGAAAACTTTTTAGTTTAGGGTCAGAATGTGGGTTCTGATTTTTCCTGACAGCCATGCGATGAACTCTGCTCTTTGTGTGTCACCAGGAATCACACACACAGAAAAAAAGATGGGGTTTAAAGCAGAGATTGTCTGCAACCTGGAGACAAGCTTTTAACTGCGGTCAGCCACAGATGACTAGTGTTTTGTGTGCCAAATGGCCACTTTAATACATTCCAAATATTCAATATAAATATAATGCAAGTAGCAGCAGGTGTGCTGTCTTTTCATGTGTTTGCATCTGTAGTGGGAGAAGGGAGATGGTGCTCAGCCTGAACGTTGACTGTCCCCAGCGGGAGCTGTTTGGGCTGCTTTTGGAAGCCACCCTCCAGCACTCTCCAGAAGAGAAAACATGTCTCCTGTGGATAAAGGCAAGCATGAAGCAAAGGGCTTCTTGCAGCTAGAAGAATTTCAACACCCCCACACCCCCCTTCTTTCTGCAGTCCCCTTTTCTGAAAGGCAAGTTAGTTCTTCCTCTGGCTGATGTTACTCCCATCTTCTGGCCTGAGGAAACATCTGTTCTGCATGTCTCATGTCTCCATGGCTGGGTTGTCCCAGCTAGTTCCCTTTCAGTGTTTGCTTTGGTCCCATTGACAGCAGTTACCTCCATGTGGCCCCATTCCTGCCCACCAGTGTTCACTGGCCCAGCAGTCCTGAAGCTGGGAGCCCATCCAGATGTGTTAAGAACATCTTTGCTTGCCAGGATTTCAGGAGTGAGTCTTAAGCTGTGATGCTATTCCCACACAGATCACTGATACAGGAGAAAAAAATCCTCCCCGAGTCCTTTCCTCATCTATCATATGGACTGGTTAATGTCTCTTTGGAGCTGGGGCTTTGCTCTGTGGTGCTGCAGTGTGGGGAGTGATGGTTGGGAGTGGCTTTGTCACTAATAAATTGGTTGCTGACCCCTGGAGAAGACCACCCTCATGTTGATGAGGGCCTTTAGGGGTTAGTGAGCAGCTTTTCAGCAGAAGCTTTTCCATGGAAACAATTTGGGCTTTAGGGTTGCTTTAGAAACAGAACTATTTCTCCCAACCTGCAGAAGTTACCTGTGCCAGCTCTGCTTCTGGAGTATGAGAGGAGCACTGTAGTGGTTGTTTTAGTGCTTGACCCGTGGCTCTTTGTGAAGAAGACAGTCATTAACTATTGGCATTTCCCTGTCTGCTCTTCCTGTGCTGAGATGTTCTCTTGCTGGATTTAGCAAGCTGTTGTGTGGTCAGGCTCGTTAGTGACAGCGTAAATAGAAACCCCAGAGGGGCACCGTGTGGGTTTTATCCTTCAGATGTGGAAGAATTGATCTGGCTTTTCCCTTGGTGAGAAGAGTTACACAGTGGTGGCATTTCTCCCTGGCTTTGTACCCTGCTACCCTGTATGTTGTCTGTTCGCACTGCTAGTCACGACAGTCCCACCACTACCTTTCCTGTGTGAAAGGAGAGACAGTTTTTGTTCTGACCTGGTTGGTTGTTTGGTGTTGGTGTTTCTCTAGATGTTTCAGTACACCCTGTGTGGAGCTGCTTTTCTAGTTAGGAGCCAGGAGCTGAAGGGCTTGAGTATCGGGTGGAAAGTGACTGTTGGTCCTCATCTCTGTAGGCGGTGAAAATGAGGGATGCTCCTAGTCCACCCAGGGCCCTAATTATTTGCTTTAAAGCCAACAGCAGTGTAAAAGTGTTTGAGCTGTCATCTCCACTGCCATTCTTTCACAGTGATAACATCATTCCTGTCTCGTTTCAGAACTGTCGCTGCCGAAGTCAGGAAGCAGATCTCGGGGCAGTATGGAGGGTCTCCCCAGCTTCTCAAAAACCTCAATATTGGAGGCAGTGTCTCTCATCATACAACTGTAAGTAACACTGGAAAAGTTGAAGACTGAAGAAGGGGTGTGTGCTACTTTTGATCGCCATTTGAAAGGAACTGCAGCACTGACTGGTTGCTGACATAAGATGACTGAGGAAAATCCATGCTGAACCTGTTAATTTTGGAGGTTTTATCTTGCATGTGAACTGGTGTGGCTGGGAATTGGTGTTTCTGCAGAATCTCTGTAAGACAAGGGCTTTGCTTGACCAGATGCTAGACGTTTTATCCCAGAACAGCCTAGACTGAGCGTTAAATTCCATGTGCGCTTGTGGCTCTCGCCAAAGAGCTTTTGGCAAGCTCACAAACTTCAGGTAGCTGTTTCCTTGTGTTTCTTGTTGCTCCTGAGAGTGGGACCGCAGTGGTTCGTCTCTTCTCGGGAAGTATTTTAAATACTACTGTGGAAGTTGAATGTGGTTGTTCCTCAGGAATGCCTGTTTGCTTACATGGTTGCAGCCCGCTTTGAGAGCAGCTGAAACACAGGCCGTGTTCTTGGAGTCACCCTTTCTGCAGTCAAATTTTCTTGCATGGACTACCAGTAACCATAAATATTTATCCAGCGTGCTAGTACGAATTTCAAGAGTTCAGCAAACCTTTTCAGGCTGGAACTGTGTTCTTGGAAGCATTCCTTTTGGTTTGGGTTGTTGCTTCAGGTCATAGCTGTTTCCTTTGCAGCAATCAACTCAGAAAACAAATATTGTAGCATCTTGTTTTCTTCAAAGAGGTTGGCTAGGTCAGGCGATACTGGAAACATGCCCTGAATTTGATGGTCTCTGCAAGTGTTCTGAGTTCACAAGAGTTTTTCCTCTTGTTTTGGAGTAGGATGCTGTAGGATTTCCTTAGTTCATGTGCCTTAGTTCTGTGTCCACCAGAATGCATTAAAGCTTTCTCATACTGAGCACAAATGCATCTTTTGACCTAGTATCACCTCAAAAGGGATCTCCAAGATAAGCTGACCCCTAGCTTAGAAGAATGACTTTGCTGCAGGCTCAGAGTTCATCTTTAAGGAAATCTGGCTGTGCCAGAATCACTGGGGATTGAAGAGGACTGGAATTCCTGTCATTTCCCTGTGCATCAGCTGTGAGAGTACAAGGAGACCAGAAGGCTGGTGCTGTGTTCTGTGTGCCTAGCCTTAATGGTGAGGGAGCATGAAGGAGGAGGGATAACTAGAGTGGTGTGTCCAGGGCTAATGCTTCATCACAGCACTCTCTGTAGGGGTGTGGAATGGTAATGCAAAGCCCTGACTTAGCAGTTCTCTGTGATCTTTTGCATAATCCAGCATTAGGCAATAGGGAGGGACCCCTGCTATTAGCAGTGAAGGCTGGATGGAGCACTCAGGGTCATTAAGTCCACTTCCCTGCAGCAATGGATAGTGTGGAACAGAGCAGTTGGATATCTGTCCTACAAGCTTCTGTGCTTGCTTATCTCACATGAGTTTTCATCTTGTCTGAATTGCCTTTGCAGACTTACTGAATGGTGTAGGTTGGAAGGTGCCTCAGAGCTCATCCAGTACCAACCACCTACCAGCGACACCTCTCTCCAGATCAGGTTGCCCAGAGCCCTGTTCAACCTGGCCTTGGACACTTGTAGGGATGGAGCAGCCACAGCCTCCCTGGGCAACCTGTTCCAGTGTCTCAACACCCTCACAGGGAGGAATTTCTTTCCAAGATCAAATCTCAGTCTCTGCTGTTTCTGTTTGAAACCAGTCCCCTTGTCCTGTCATTACAACTTTCCTGTAGCCCTCTTAAGGTGCTGGAAGGTCACTTGTTCTGCTCCCATTGCTTTCATAAAGCAGGATCTCTTTGGAGTACTTCTCCAAGCTGTTCCTCAGCCTGCCATACATTTGGTAACTGTTTTGCCTTTTGTCCTTCTCCTCTGAATTATCTCTTCCACTTTGCATTTTTAAGGTGTTTTTCCATTCTTTCATCATCAGTGTGTTCGTTTATATCTTCAGGCCCATTGATCTTCACATGGAATTCTTAGTGTAGGATCAGATTTGCCGGTCGATGTCGTCAGCTTTCTGGTTCTGGTATCTCTTGCTGTTCTGTTGCTGTTGTATATTGTATTAAATATATGCAAGAATCTGTAAAAGCCCTGGAAAAGGTCATGCTAAGTAGAAGCAGGCTCAGAGCCTTTCCTATCAAACTGCATTGCCTGATGGTGGATGTGATAAGCTGCTGGCTTGTCATATTCAGTTCTATGTTGAGCAGAGATACTCTTCAGCAGCAGGATTTATATGGAGTGATAGTTTATATGACAGGATCTGTAAGAAAATACATTTACTTGAGTCATGAGACTGTATCCCAAGGCTGCATAATGCAGCAGAGGTCCCCTTGCACTGAGTTTTGGGTTAATTTCTCTCCCTTAGGCATCCGTCAAAATCTGCTGTGCCGGCCTGTGCTGCTTTGATAGCAAACACTATGCAGCGAGGCGTGAAGCTGAAATAGCTCTCTGCTCTGGGAAAGTTCAGAAACTTGTGTGTCATTACACTTCTGCACAGAAGAAAGAGAAGGCCCTGACTCTGCATGGAGATTTTGTGTAGCCATTCTGGTTTGAAAGCCTAGAAGAGGGCTCACAGTATGGGTTTAAACAGGAAATTGCTGCTAAAATGTGTGGAGATGTTAATAATATTTTAATAATGCCCCGTGACTGAGGTTCATGTGAGCATCTCCATGACAGCAGCGAGCCGGAACGGGAGGAGTTGCACTGATAATGCAGATGTGAGCTCTCCTATCCAGCGCATCTTACATCTTGCTCTTCCAGAGATAGTTTGGAGCCAGATAAGGTCACATCACTCTGTTGGCAGTTGCTGTTCCTGGTAATTCATCTGAGACTCTTATCACACAGCCTCTTTGATGGAGCAATCTGTGCTTTAGGGAATGAAGGGCCCTCAGCACTGTGCTTGGTTGAGCCTTTTGTTTCTCCTTGACTGAAGCCAGTGCAGAGGCTGTTCGCACTCTCAGATTTGTGTGTGGTTGAACCAAGGATAAATGCAAAAACCTGTTGGCTGAATTTTAGCAAGTCTCTTCCCTTTTGCTTCACAAGCAGCAGACAAAAAGCTGCCAGAACGGTTTCTAATTTAGTATCTGGTAGAGCTGGGGAAAAGATGCTGCTTTTAAATGAGTGTACAGGAGTTCACAGTTTATTATTGTCAGCCTCCGCCCTCCTGCCACTTTAGGAGCAGCTGATTTTAACTGCACATTCCTCAAACCACAGATCCAAAGACTCCAGAGGCTTTTCCTGTGTAACCCAAACGTGCTGAAGTGGGACTCCTTGCAGGGCGCAGTCCTTGCAGCACTGAGCTTTTGGTCTGGAAATCGAGAACAGAAGGCACTGAGTTTGTTACTGAGAAATAGGAGCTGGTAAGGTCTTGCAGTTCCGTGAAGGAGATCTGAGTTTTGAAGACCCTTTTGCAAGGCTCTCAGAATCACTAGGTGTGTGTTTATGCAGTGGGGTTGTCAGCTACCTGCTGTGCTCCTCTGTGTTGCAGGGAGAGGTTCAGTGTTCCCTCCTGGCAGCCAGGGCTTTTTACCACCAGCTGCTGGAATGAGCTGAAAGCAGAGAGCTTGCACTTCCTTTTCAGAGAATTCCCCAGCATCCTGCAGGATGGGGGGTGTGTGTTTGCTTTGTTTATTTGATGAACCGGCCTGTTTACTATGGGCTATTATAATCCCTCCTGGCTAACCACTTTCTTTTCTTTCCAAGTTTGTTTTTTCTGTTGAGCAACTCCTGGTGCTGTGAGGCTTGTTAACTCTGCTCATGGCTGCCTGTTGCAGTGGGGCGGAGGCCTGCTTCCTCTTCTCATATTCCCACAGTAGTTTTACCTGGATGGAGCTGGGTTGTGGATTATCAGAAATGAGTTGCTGAGTTGCTGTTGAAGCCGCCCAAAGCTTTCTCTGAATCTTGGTGTGGGCTGTTCAGTGGCTCCTTGCCACACTGCTTTGGTGTAGGAAGAGCAGAGTTTGGGTTTGCATCTGCAGATGGACTTGTCTCCAGTTTTAATTTGTTCCCATCCCTTCTTTTATGAGGGTACGTGATGTTACCAAAGGACAGAAAAAAATCCCTAGGTGTCTGCACCTCTGTTGAGTTGCAGCCTGGCTGTTTCTCTGCCTTGTTTATCATGCATTCATCAGCTGCTGTTTCTTAATGATCACAGAATCATAGAATTTAGTTTGGAAGGGACCTTAAAGACCATCTAGTTCCAAACTCCTGCTAAACCAGGTTGCTCCAAGCGCTGTCCAACATGGCTTTCAACACAGGACGACCTGTGCTAGCATCTCATCCCCCTCACAGTGAAGAATGTCTTCCTTATATTTAATCTAAATCAAACCTCTTTCAGTTTGAAAATATCTTGGATTTCTGAATGCTTCAGTTTTGAGAGCCAAAGATTTTTTCCCTTAGAAAATAAACCTTCCTGAATTTTATAAAACTAAACATATTTAGAGGGATATTTTAATTAGAAGAGCAGCATCTCCCAGACCCTTTAGTGAGAATAAATGTCTAAAGTGGCCTGGATTCTTAGGCATGATGCCATCTGACCACAGCTGCTCTCAGCACTCCCTTCTCCACGTATAGAAGAAGAAGGTGCTGACATTTACATAGCTTTGTGTAGCACTGCTGGGTTGAGGGGCATTATCTGGGATAATTGAAGCTTTGTCTTGGATTTGTTGGATGTCAGGCTTTGGCTGTGTGTTCAAAGATAGCGTCTAATTATTCAATAAGAGAGTAGAGGTTCTTTTATATATATTCCGTGTTTATTTTAGCATCATTTAAAAGGAGAGAAAAGGTAATTTGTGCAAATGAATGGAAAACACTGTGAGGGAAAACACGGCAGGATCCTATGTGGCATAGAAATGGGCGGTTTGAAGTGTTCAGAGCCAAGTAATTTTATCACCAAAATCACTAAAACTAAGAGGAAAAATGAGCCAAGTCTTCATGCTCTCTCAAAGCTGATTAAGGCTTAAAAGTCACTGCCATTATCTGTATTTCCTGGAGGTTTTGCCCTGCCTTGTTCAGTGGTCTCCCTTCATCAGAGAGGGGAGGATGGGAGAGGCATCCACATCCTCTTCCCTGCCTCCTCCCATTAGGGATTACTCATGGTGAACTCTGCTCTGGTGCGGGTGCTTTCTTCACTAAATTAAACTGCCATGTACTATTTCTAAAGTCAGTAGGGAGTCCCATGGCAGAGGTCACCAGCATTTTATACCTTAAGTTGGTGAGCATGGTCCATGCTGAAAGGCTGCTGAGGTTGATTTATCTGTGATATCTCTGCTAACATATAAATTGTTTAAGTTAACTGATGTTAACTAAATGTTATTACACCAAGTAAATGCAGTCACTTAAATGCAGCATCCGTGACAGGCCTGTTAATGAATAATCAGAACCTAAAAATGTTCTTAAATCCTACTCTTAGTCTGACATACAGAATCATAGAACTGTAGAGTGGTTTGGATTGCAGGAACTTTCAAAGCTCATCCAGCCTAACTCTCTGTGGTGAGCAGGGACATAGATTCCTAGAATGGTTCAGGTTGGAAGGACCTTAAAGATCATTTGGTTCGAAAGCCTCTGCCATGAGCAGGGATACCCCTCCACTAGACCAGGTTGCTCAAGGCCCCATCCAATCTGGCCTTGAACTCTTCCAGGGAGGGGGCAGTCACAGCCTCCTTGGGCACCCTGTTCCAGTGTCTCAGCACCCACATTATGAAGAATTTCCTGCTGGCTTCCAGTCTAAACATCCCTTCGTCCAGCTGAAAACCATTCCCCCTAGTCCTACCATTCCAAGCCCTTGGAAACAGCCCTTCCCCAGATTTCATGTAGGCCTGTTCAGTTACTGGAAGGCCACTCTAAGATCACTCCAAAGTCTCCTCTTCTCTGGGCGGAACAGTCTCAGCTCTCACAGCCTGTCCCTGTAGGAGAGCTCCTCCAGCCCTCCAGTCATCCTTGTGGCCCTCCTCTGGACACATTCCAGCAGCTCAGTATCTGCCCTATGTTGGGGTCTCCAGAACTGGGCGCAATCCTGCAGATGGGGTCTCACGAAAGCAGAATAGAGGGGGAGGATCCCCTCCCTTGACCTACTGGCCACATATCTCTTGATGCAGCCCAGGATGTAGTTAGCTTTCTGGGTCGCAAGCAAACATTACATCTGCAACCAGAGCAGGTTGCTCAGAGACCCAAGGACCAACCTGAATGGCTCCAGGGATGTGGCTTCTCCTACCAATCTGAGCAGCCTGGGCCAGTTCTCAGACTTAAGTCCCTGTTGGTCTGCTTGCAGAGTCTCACATTAGTGCTGCCATGGTCCCAGCAAGCAGCAGTGGGTTGGAAGACCACTGCTTTGCCATACTAAATCACATCTGCATTCTTCTCTGCTGTCTTGATGCCTGAGAGCAGGCTGTGGGCCAGCTGTGTTAGTGCATGAAGGATTGAATCTATGTTAGAAGACTCTGGAGCATGGGAGGTATAGATATGCTGCTGCAACAATTGATTTGTACATGCACATTGGCAGTCATAAGGCAGCTTGAGTGCATCATTAGCATTTTTAATGCTAAGCTCATTGGCATGAAACCCATGTCTCTATTATCTCAGCTATCAGGGTTGGGTGGATGTGGGGTGGCTCTGCACAGCCAGGTCTGAACAGCAGGCAAGGAGACTCAAGGCAGGAGGTCTGCAGAGCTTTGGTTGATGGGCTGAGCCTTGCCTTGCGATGGCTGGGCTGCTGGGACTCAGTACAGATCTGAGACATCAGGATTGTGCCTGAAGCTGGCTTAGACTTGCAGGGTTTGTTAGGCAGAGCTTTGCTACCCGTGAGTGTGGCACACAGTCATTTCTTCACCTGAGCACGTACATAAACCACTTCAAGCCTGCTCTGGCAGGGGGATTGAACTAGATGGTCTTTTGAGATCCCTTCCAATCCCTAATGATTCTATGAAGCCCTCCTGTGCTGCTGCTCCTGAACACAGACAGCTCCACACGACACCAGCTTTGTTGTGTGTCTGGTGGCTAATCCATACTCTGGTTAAATTGCCCACTGATAATTGAGACCTGACTGTGCAAGCTATTTTCCACTCAGAAGAGCACGTGTGTTTGTGGTTTCCACAGTGCAGCTTGTTCAGCTCAGAGCTAACGTGCTTTGCCTGTGTGAACCCAGATTGTCCGGAGGGATCCCTCTCTGCTGATCTGAGAGAGTTTCTGCCAAAGCAGGGGGAGATGGCTGTGGTTTTTCTTTGGTCAAACCATCTGGTTCTTTTTCGTTTCTTTGGTGTTTCCTTTGTCTCAGTCGTAGAGTTGTGGTTTAGTTTATCTGAGGGCAGCTGCTTCACAGCAGTCTCAGCACTTAAGTCTTCTATATCTAAGCCTGTGTGTTCTTGAAATACTCTTGGTGAAATTACACGACAAGCAGTTGTCAAAGATAGAGTCTTTCTACTTACCCATCCTTGGAGGCATAACTCCTGTCCTTCTGGGTTTGGTAAGAAATTGCTTCACTACTCCCAGAGAACTAATTAATCTCTGATTAGCATGAATATTTCTATACCCAAATGGCTTCTTACATTAGCAACCAGTTAGAGTGGCAAACAACCCAGCAGTGTTTGTACAGAAAGCATCCTGCTGGTTTTATGACTGGCAGTTACCTAAAGGAAGATCCTAGGGACATCTGCAGATCTGCCTCTTTGTTAGAGGTTTTTTTCTTTTCAATCATTGTGATACTACACAATTTTACAGAATCGCAGTTACAAACCACTGGGCTTGTCTGTAAAAATCCAGAACTAACTATTCTCACATCATGGAATCACAGAGTTATTAAGGCTGGCAAAGCCCTCTGAGCTCATCCAACCCAGCGCAGGACATAAAATCACCATGTTGGCCACAACACGGCACTAAGGGCCACAGCCAGGCTGTCCTTCAACACCTCCAGACACAGGGACTCCTCCACTGCCTTGGGCAGTCCAGTCCAGGCTCAGAGCACCCTTTTTGTGTGGAAGGGCTTCCTAACATCCAGCCTAACCCTCCCCTGGCAGTTTCAGGCCCTACCCACTTGTCCTGGCACTGGCTGCCTGGCAGAGCAGAAGAGCCTGACCCCCACCTGACTACAACTTCCCTTCAGGTAGTTGCAGGGAGGGAGGTGATCTCCACTCACTCTCCTCCAAGCTAAACACTCACAGCTCCCTCATCTTCTTCTCATCAGACTTTCTCTCCAGTTCCTTCCCCATCCTTGTTTCTTGTCTATAAAGTGGAAGCTTGAGACAACTTCTAAACGAGTTATTTTCTCTTGTCAGAGAATGCTTGTAGAAATTTTTGAGGCAGGTTTACCATTTTCAATGGAGGGCTTTTATCAGCTCTTCCCTCTGGTAATTACATCTTTCAAAACACCATGCAAAAGGTTTAGTAAGAGCTGGAGCAAAGCAGATCTGGAACTGCATTCCAGAGGCAGTACGAATAGATGGGGAGGTAATGACTGCACTTTATGGCAGGGAGGTGCCATCCTTGTTAAGGCCTGGGAGCTGTCTGTGGTTGATGAAAAGCAGAGATTGCCTGGGAATCTCCTTGGTTCATTTGAATATTTCCATGTATTATAAATGCAGCCAAAAATTAACTGCAGTTCTTTGCTCACCAGTCATCAGTCTTTGGAAATTAGGGGGAAGGCTTGTGTGGAAAGCAGTAGTGGCAGCAGATGAATGTGTGACCCTTAGAATTTGGATCCAGTGATGGCTGGTTTTGGGGGGGAAAAAAATGTAACTAATGCAAGTAAAACGTGTTTTTTAATTACTTGGGCATCACCAGTGGTTAATCACAGAATTATTGAGGCTGGAAAAGACCTCTGAGTTCATCCAGCTCAGCCCAGGACCTAACATCACCACAGTAAGCTAGACCATGGCACTAAGGGCCATGCCCAGTCTGTCCTTAAACACCTCCAGAGGTGGGGACTCCCCCACTGCCCTGGGCAGTCCATTCCAGGCTCTGAGCACCCTTTTCATGAGGAAGGGCTTCCTAATATCCAGTCGACCCTCTCCTGGCAGTTTCAGGCCCTGCCCTCTTGTCTTGTGGCTAGTTACCTGGGAGAAGAGCCCAGTACCCACCTATCTGTAACTTTCCTTCAGGTAGTTACAGAGTGTGGTAAGGTCACCCCTGAGTCTACTCTGGACAAAATGTCCCCAGTTCCCTCAGCCTGTCCTCATCAGCCTTTCCCTCCAGTCCCTTCCCCAGCATCATTGCTCCTCTGGCCTTACTCCAGCCCTTCAATCTCTTTCTGGAAGCAAGAGGCCCAGAACTGACTCTAGGTGCGGCCTCCCCAGTGCCCAGGACAGGGGGAGAATGATGTCCCTAGTCCTGCTGACCACACTATTGCTGATCCAAGCCAGGATGCCATTGGCCACCTGGGCACCCTGCTGGCTCAGATTTAGCCAGTTGTTGACCAATACTGCCAGGTCCCTCTCTGCCTGGCCATTCTCCAGCCACTCATCCCCCAGTCTGTAGCTGTGTGCACTGCATGTATTTCAAAACCTCTTGAAGTGACTGTGACCTCTAGCTCACACTTAAAAATAAACCTGATGTGCCTCTCTTTAGCAAATATATTTCTTTAAACCATTATATTCTTTACCTTAAAAAAACCTACTAAATAATGGTGTTTTTAGTGCATTTTGTTTCCTGTTTTCTCAGATTTATGCTGACTTTCTCCTCCCATACATCAGGTTTGACTCCTGTTGCAGTTCCCCGACATCCCAGTGTCTCTTTAAGGGTGACAGAATTTTGCCATAGCAAGAACAGGCCATCTGCATTCCTCAATGCTCAGCAAGGGAAGTGACTGTTTGCCCTGGAGACCTAGCAGATAGCTTAGAGAACTCCAGGGCTCAGCTTTGAAATGTTAATCTGCTGCTTCTGCCCTTCCAAGATTTTTGCCCAGGGAGGCAGTGGGTGGGAAGTTGGTATTAATTTAGAATTTGAAGCTTTCGCTGCAATCTGTTACAGTTTAGCACATTAGAAAACGGTTTAATATTTAAGGAGGTATCAAAGTTAAGATGGAACTTTGTCCTACTTTCAAAATTAGTGAGAAACATCACCCTGATTTTGAAGAATTGCCTGGCTGTCAAGTAAAAATAGTAGTCGGGATCCTCCCTGTGTTGAGATGCTCTGCAAGGTTAATTTTCAAGGTCCCTTATCGTATCCTTGCAGGGAATTCTACTCCCACACTGAGGGCAAAGAGGTATAACCTCCCAGTCCTTGCCATTGTCTTTTTGACAGGGCTCTGAATTGAACTGGGATTCTTCCAGAGTCGGGGTCTCTGCCCTTGGGAACTGTTCCTAGATAAAAGGAAAGTTGGTCTTGGATTTTTGGCTGCGTGCAGTTTGGGTTCAAACCAGATGTTCAGCCAGATGCATCCTGCCAAGCCATGGTGTCATAACCATTTCAAATGCCATTGTGGCTCCATGTAAGAGTAAGCATCTTGGGAGGGCAGAGGTGAGGGAAGGAGAAGGAAGTGTGAGGGTCGTGGTGCTTTTCATATTCCAGCAGGCAGAGACTGCAAAACCATGGCTGGGATCCCAGTGTACTGCTTAGGGTGTGTCCCATGAGACTGCTCACCACGCTCAATACAACTGAGTATGAGCAGCAAACCTTGCAACGGGATTGAGAAATAGACTCTTTGTCCTGCTTTGTGTAGGGAAAGGTTAGGGTAGGTCCTTCAGGTAAGGATCTGAATCCCTGTGGACATCAGGGCTCGGAGCAATGGTCTGCACAGGACTTGGTCTTCAGTCAGTGTCTGTGTGATGGAGGTTTCTGCCCTAGTTGCTACTGTGGTCCCTTATTGAGCTTCCATCCAGTGTCTGAGAGAGCAGGCACCTTGCACTGAGTGCTTGTTCTAGCTGAGCTCCCTCTGAGTGTGTGGCTGCTGTGGCCTTCCAGTCAGTGATGCAAGGCAAATCCCTGGGCCCTGGGACACAAGAGAAGTCCCACTTGTCAGAAGGGTCTGCTCTGTGCACAGCAGAGCAGGTCTGATATACATCTGCTCTTTGTGGTTTGTGTTTTTCCTCTTGGTGGGATGGAATAAACCATGAGCTTTGGAGCGTGATGCCCCTGGTGTATCTTTTCCTCCCTGTTAGTCTTTTACTCCTTGTAGTCCCAGGTGAGACGGTTGGCTGAAGTAAATGGGGGTTTATGTCACACTCCATGGAATTATGTCATGTCCCCTAGCAAAGGCCCCTGTCACCAGATTCGTGCAGATGCTTCTGTTATTGATGATGATGATGCAGGTAGGTGCTCAAAAGAAGGGACATAAATAGGATGGAGACATGTTCCAGCTTAGCAGTGCACTAAAACTACAGCAAAATACAATGTTTGCTGTCTGGAGAAGGACAAAGTCGATAGGAAATGCAATTTTATTTTGAGGCTTTTAAGGGGATGTAACAGTGAAGAATAACACGGCCTTAAAGAAGAAAGCTTGAGTGGCCCTGTTGCAGGAGAGTTGTAAAGCTTTGAAATAGGGTTTCATAATGCAACTTCTGAGAGCCATAACCACAGCGACACAGCTGCACCTATGGAACGTGCACGTTAAATGGTTTATATAAGCCAAATCAATCAGGCTGGTGTCTTAGTTAGGCTGACAGAGCACGTGTCTAACGGTCAGGTTAAGGATGGTGTGGTGAATTGTTTGCATGCCGTGTGCGTTAATTGGGGTAATGGGCTGCCTAAGCCTGAAAAAGAGAGTCCCATTGGATTGCTTCTGTACTTTCCATTTGTCAGTGGCTGTGTTTGTTGTTTACGTTGGCCAGGAGTGGGTTTATGCCCCTATTACTCATAGCCAGTGGCATCTTTCTACCTGCGTAGTCCTGTTCATTTTAATGGCTGTTAATTTAGATTATACCCTGGTTTCTGACTGGGATGATGAGCTGAGCTCCTGTACTGCTGTTTCCAGAAGGCCTTAAACGCTTACTGGAACAAAGAGACACCTTTCCTCAGTGATTTATTACAAGAACATCCCAGTATGTGTCCTTTAGGTTTACCGGCTGCTTGGTAGGTGGACACGCATGTTTGCAAATACTTGACTGAAATGGACCCAGTGCCTTGGGAAATCTGATAAACCCAGCTGCATTTCAGAGTGAAGGGACCTATTGAAGTGGCCTAGGAGCTGCATAGAGGACTCAAGCTTTTCCTGGAAGCAGGGTGAGGATTGCATTGAAGATTGGTGTCTACAGCCTACTGGAGGAGAGGACAGCTTTGTAGCTCCTCAGCTGTTCCCCCATTTCTGCTGCAGCAGATTCGAAAAGCTTTTAATATGCAGCTAAAATAGGTGCTCAGTCATCCAGCAGAGTGGTGCTCTGAGGGTAAGGGTAAAACTTCTGTAACTGAAGACAGTAACACAATCTTAATAGACCGTGAGAGTCAACTGTTGAGTGTCTAGGTACTTTTCCTGGCGCTATGAGGCTGTAAGTTGGGTGTGGGGACTTGGAAGTGAGATTGTAGGATAACAATCCCATGTTAGATTGAACTAGGTGATGCTTGAGATCCTGTCTTTCTTGGCAAAAGACCAGCAGGCTTAGGACTCTCCAGCCAGATCTGAAGTTTCTGATACTGGGAGCGCCATCAGTGGAGAGGTTATTCCAACAGGTGATTGTTCTTGTCAGGCATTTTTCTCCTGTGTCCAGTTGGCATCTCCCCAGGAGTGACTTGTGGAAAACCCAAAGGGTTATGGGTACAAGATTCCTTGTAAAAAGGGAATCTCCATCTGCACCACTCAGTCCCAGAAGGACACAGAGCTGCTTGAGAGAGTCCGACGCAGAGCCACAGAGATGAGAAAGGGTGTAGAGCATCTCCCTGAGGAGGAAAGGCTGAGGGAGCTGGGGCTCTTGAAAAAAGAGACTGAGGGGTGGCCCTTTCCCAATATGGAAAGGGTGGGGGTCAGGAGGAAGGAGCCAGGCTCTGCTCAGGGGCACCCAATGCCAGGACAAGGAGCACCGGGTGTCAGCTGGAACAGAGGAGGTTCCACATCAAGAGGAGAAGCAACTTCTTCCCAGTGAGGGTGCCAGAGCCCTGGCAGGGGCTGCCCAGGGAGGTTGTAGAGTCTCCTTCTCTGGAGCCATTTCAACCCCTCCTGGCCTTTTCCTGTGCACTTGGGTCTAGGGGATCCTGCTGTGGCAGGAGGATTGGACCGGATGATCTTTCGAGGTCCCTTCCAATCCCTAACACTGATTTTCTGATCTTTTTAGCCGCCCTGTAAATACTGAAACAGACTGATACGAACTCCTCTCAGTCGCCTTTTCTCCAGACTGAACAAACCCTGTTCTCTCAGCCTTTCCTCACATGGCAGCTTCTAGTCTTTGGATTATCCTAGTGGATTTTCTCTGGGCCCTCTCCAGCTTGTCCCCCTCTGCAGCAGAGACCAAAATCAAACAGAATTCCGAGTGTGGCCTGACCAGTGCTGGGCAGAGTGTGATCGTGACTCTGTCTCTCATGGTGATTGATGGAGTCCAGCATCCATTTGGCTTTTTTAACGCCACAGTCTTCTCTGCTATTTATCTTGTTGTCCACCAGGTCCCTTTTCACACTGCTGCATACCACCTGCTCTCCTGCATTGGATTTTCACAGCTAGAAAAGCTGATACTTGTCCTTGTCAAACTTCACCAGGTTCTTGTTTGCCTGCTATCTCAGACTATCTGGCTCTTCCTGCAGTGTAGCTCTGTCTTCCAAACCATCCACTTCCTTGCTCAGTGTGGTATCGTCAGCAAACTTTATCAGGGTATGCTTAATCCTATCATCTACATCACTTATGAGGATGCTGAAGAGCAAATGATAGAGCAGGTTCTGCTCCTCAGCCAGCAGTAAAGCTGGGGTGATGGGATTGGGCGAACCTGGGCTGTATCTGTACTTCTCTCTTTCACATTCGATCTGATGGGTTCATGTGACAGCTGCAGTAACCAGATGCTTTGGCCACATAATGCAGGAATAGCACCTAGATACTATGCCTGTTGTTGGCCTCATTCACAACTCAGAGGAATGCAGGGTGAAGAACAGTGCAAACCACCAACAGTGAGAGCCACGAGAGGAGCTCTTGCAGTTCAGCTCAGATGCAAGGACACCAGTTGGGTTCATTTTCCCTTTGGTGTGCTTGTTCATCCTTATTTCCTCCTCCTCTCTCATCACTTCTTCCCCCACAAATATCCAAAGCTTAAAATAACGTGCTTGTCTTTTATCTGCCAATAGCCTGACACGAAGTAGTTCCTCTGCAGAGCCATGGATTTATGGTTAGCCTGTTTACTCAGGTGCGAGACAGTATTTCTGGCTGCACAGATGGTGAGTGTGATACAGGCTTCTGGGTTTGACTTTTATGTTTGTTTACATCTTCATGGCACAATAGTTACGTGAAGAGACAAACTGGAAAAACTCTGAAACGCAACCTTAAGCTTAATCCCAAGATGTAGGAAGGGCTGGGAAATACAAACCCAGGGCCTGGTGTTGGGTATCTCCCTAAGCACAGCCTGTCTTCCTGTAGCACAGCCAGTTTGTGCATCTTTTGTTCAGTACATTACACTGGTCTAGTTGGACGAGGGAAATTAGAGATGTAAAATCCCACGTATGGGGAGAACTAGAATTTTGTGTCCAGTTCTGGGCCCCTCAGTTCCAGAAGAATATAGAACTGCTTGAGAGAGTGCAGTGCAGAGCCACAAAGATGATGAAGGGAGTGGAGCATCTCCCTGAGGAGGAAAGGCTGAGGGAGCTGGGAAGAAAGGCGCCTGTGGGGTGACCCCATGATTGTTGATCAAGATGGAAAGGGCAGGTGTCAGGAGGAAGGAGCCAGGCTCTGCTCAGGGGCACCCAATGCCAGGACAAGGGGCACCAGGTGTCAGCTGGAACAGAGGAGGGTCCACATCAAGAGGAGAAGCAACTTCTTGCCAGTGACGGTGCCAGAGCCCTGAAGGGTACTGCCTGGGGAGGGGTTGTGGAGTCTCCTTCTCTGGAGATACCTCACCTGGCCTGTTCCTGTGCCACTGGATCTAGAGGATCCTGCTGTGTCAAGGGAATTGGGCTGGACTGGATGATCTTTTGAGGTCCCTTCCAATCCTAAACAATCTATGATTCTGTGAAACATGGTACATTTGGGGCAGCAACAGTCTATGCCCTGTGTCTACTCCATCTTGTATATCCCTCTCAACTTTGAATGAAATCTGTTTCCTCATCTGTACTTCTGCTTATCAGGATGAGTGAGTGGACTGGCAAATATATGAAGGAGTGAGGAAATGATTTCTTTGCCTGAGAATCCTGGATAGCAGAGTTTATGCAGATTGAGGCTGACACTTGCACGGTGCTCAGCTTTACTGAGCAAGTACATTAGAAGGTGCCTCATGTTTGGAGCTGCTAATATGGAAGGAAGGTCAGCAGGAGGAGTAAAAGTAAGTCTTAACATGTTAGAGCTTAAAAATAGAGTCAGTTAAGCAGCTTAAAGGTACCCTGCAAAGCTACCTTTGACCCTCTGGCCTTCTTACAGTGAGGGAACTTTCAGTACTTAGCGTAGTTGCATTGCTGCATGAATGGGGCTCTGGACTGGCCATGAGCAGAGCTGAAGGAGGGCCTTTTCCCAGCACCTCTGCTACCCAGCACTTCTTGGCTTTTGCACCAGGACATTGTTATTCTTTTAATCTTGATTTGTGAGGAATCTCCATTGCTGGATTCTTGCTCTTCTTCGGGTTTGGTGGACAGGATTGTATGCCCATGATGTAGGAGAGGTGTTACTCAGCAACAATTCCTCAATGAAAAACCTGAGACTTTTGCCACCATACTCTTAGTGCTTCTCTGGTGCCACATGGAGCTGCTCTGCCTGACTTGAGGAACAGAGTGAGGTGCTGACACATTAACCGCAGTGTGGGAAAGAGCAGTGATGAGTTCTGCTCCTTGTGTGTTTTACAGTGAGAAAAACTGTTAAAAGTGTCTGGTTTGTATTACTGGTTCTCCAAATCCCATAAAATTGAGTATTAGGGGAAAAATAAGGTTATGGGGTCAGAGATAGATTATGATGATGAGGGTGGTGCATGACTTTGCACAGGATTTAATTTGTCTTTTATCTGAATTGTGGAAATTAAGATGCCTAGAAACTCAGGGTTATTTTTTTCTTCGTGGAGCAGATTTTATCTGGCGTAAAGTCATCTGGTCCAACTCACCTGACTTTACTGGCCACATTTCTGCCAAAGGGTTTGCCTTCTGTAGTTAAGAAACTCGCAGTATTCATTGGAGTTGGCTGTGGTAGGAGAAATTCTTTCAATACCCTCTGTGTTAGCCAAGGCTTTTGTTTTCCTTCCTTTGAATAAAACGTCGATTCATTTCACAACTTTTCAGCAACAGGGGTTTAAAACCTACAATCAAGTCTTCTCTGACAGAAGACAAACTCCATGATAGTTCCCTGCCCCTCAGGATGATCAGTAAGAGGAAGCAACAGAGAAAAAATCCTTAAGTTGGGTGTGTTTTGTGACTAATTAAAGCACTCGCTGTCGCTGGGATGTGCCAGGGAATTCTAGGAAATCTCAGTTGCTGCAGAGACAGGTTTCTCCCAACTTATTCTTAGTGTTTCATAACATCTATGTTTATGTACAGCCTCATAGCATAATGATCTCCTATCGGAATAAGTGCATATGGATTGATATGAGATGTAAAACACACAGTTAAGCAACGAGAGTCATTTCAGTTGCTGCAGTTATTTTTTCTCCTCTATCCACACTCATTTTTTCAGTGTGATGGGATCAGCATCGCCGGGGAAATCTATTTTCTTACACACGTTTAGTTATTTATTCCTTGTGCTTTGAGCGTCAGCTCTGTGCCCAGTAAAGGTGCTTTTTAAGCCCTGATTTTGTGTAGAACAGTGTTCCTTCCTGGCGTGGGCAGACTCTCCGTGGCACTAATATCCGGGAGAAGAGGTGGTTAAACTCGTACCTGTGGGAGGTGAACGGTGTGTTTTGTGTTCCCTGGAGAGGTGCTTTGATTGAAAATAATGTTAGTTCTGTGGCCTCCTGAGTTCCTGGTAAATCAACCTCTGCTCTGGATTCTTCTCTGGGAGCTGTGCCCGAGGGTGAAAGGGTTCTTGCATCAGAACACGGTAAAAACAAAATCCATCGTGCGCGTGGAAAATAAAGTGCAAAGAATTTCTTTTGGTGCAAATCAATAAATGTCTTTATTTTGATAGCTGAAAATCCTTTTAGTTCTGTTTTTCCTAGATGATAATGATGGGATGCATCATAGCAACAGCCAGATAGAAATAAGACCTGTAAAACAGCTTTGTGATGATTTAGCTAAGGGTAACACCTCTAGGGTTAATTATCTGATGTGAGATCAAGTTGCCTCAACAAGGCAGAGGAGCTGGCTTAAAAAACAAAGTAGAATATGCGCAGGTGATGCTCCTCTCTCACCTTGTTTTAAGACCCTTCCATCGCTTGTTTTTTCCCAGGTACCCCTCACCGAAGCAGTGGACCCAGTTGAGTTGGAGGACTACCTTATCACACATCCCATTGCAGTGGAATCCGGACCCTTGCGAGACTTGCTTGAGTTTCCTCCTGATGACATTGAGGTGGTTTACACCCCCAGAGAATGTCGGACACTCGTGTCAGCTGTGCCTAAGGAGAGGTAGGAGGTGACACGGTGACACCTTGCTTCTTGAGGGTATGAGTTGTTCTGCGCTGGGGGATCTGCAAGGCTGACAGCTGGAAAAGTAAACACAAACCTGAATAGTTCTGTGCAAGAAGTTGAGCCTGTGATTTTGAAGGTGTTCTTATTTTTTTAACAGTGAGATGGATCCTCACGTGAGGGACTGTGTAAGAAGTTACACGGAAGACTGGGCGATTGTAAACAGAAAGTGAGTTCCTTGTGGTTTTGTCAGCTTCGCTTTGTATTTACATTTTGCAGGTTGGCTAGCTGTGGCGGGGAGGCTCAGAAATCATTGCCCTGGCTACTGGGTCCATGTGCCCTGGCTTTTAGTTGCCCAGCTCAGCTGAACTGGAGCTTTGTGTTTAGCTGAACCGATGCTTTGTGTTTGGAAAATTAGATCCCAGACGACCAAACCCCTTGGGGCATTTTTGAAAATCCAGGCCAGTTTCATCAACGATTGCTCCGTTAGAGTGGTGGCGGAATCGGAGATTGCCAACAACTACAATTACAACATCGGTTTCTTTCTCTGTTCCCCATGTTTTTAGCTCTTTTTAAAGAGAAGTTGCAGCAATTTTTTAACAATATAGGACTTTATTTGCAGGCACAGCTATCTCATAGAGAGGGTGCCCTCTGCAGCTCTCATTTGTTCTCAAAGAGACTTGGAGAAACTTTGTCATTGAACCAACTAACTATTAATATTTGAACTATCACAACATTTGCCTGAGTTAACAGTTAGAGAATGTGTGTGCATGGATTAACCTGTGCAAATTAGCAGGAAGGTTTCGGAGTAGCTTTGCTTGGAATCAACAGTCTTTCAGGTGATTGAAAATCTGACTTGGAGAGGAGCTATTGAGGAGTGAGTGATCCTTGTAATGTGCAGCACCTACAAAGGACTTGACTAGAGCTACAGCTCTGCCCTTGTGGCACTTTGGGGGATGCTGAAGATACACTTTGTAGTGCTAAGATCACCTAATAAAAATGTGTTTTGTAATCTCATACCAACAAAAAAACCCCACCCAGAAATAAACCGGAGCAAGAGAGGTCCTTTAACTCCCAGCCTTTGTGAGCAGAGTCTAGAAAGCACAGTAGCCTTGGGCAACGTGACCCAGCCAGTCAGCACTGAGAAACTCTTGGTTTCTCAGTGGCTCTAACTGGTGTCTGGATACCTGGCTGTGATTCCTGCACCAAGAACATTTAGTTGGAAGCAGCAGAGCCGGAGGTTGCATTCTGTGCTGGGGAAGGCATATGAAGCTAAAGGCATCAGAGCTGCCTGAGTGGGCTGAAGTGTGATGAATGCATGTTGAACTACACTTAGAAGTTCTCTTGATCCTCCAGAGCAGGAGAGACCTCTCCATAAACATTGATAGTAGTTTTTATTTGGATAAAATCATGGCAGTGGACTGGGTAGAAACAGAAGGATTTCTGTTGGAGCAGGAGAAGAACCTGAAAGTCTGTCTGGGAAAGACTGATTTATTTTTCAAGTGAGACTGTACAGTTTAGCATCTCAGTCAAAAGGGATTTTAGAATGAACTAGTAGGAGGTTCAGGAGGTTCAGAGTTGGACCCTCATTCTTTCTAAACTCCTATTGGAGCTTAGCTCTGGCTAGATCCAGTCTTAGTTGCAGACTTAGTTCAGTGGTTTGTGTCTAAGGGTTTTAGTCTCATGGATTCATTAGTGTTAATTCCAGATGCTTTCAGTCACTTGCCAAGGATCTGTTGGAAATGAAAGGGTCTCACTGTCTTGGGTAAGGAAGCATCTCTTAGATCACAGAGTCACAGAATTAGTGAGGCTGGAAAGGACCTCTGAGATCATCAAGTCCAGCCTATGACCTAACATCACCACAAAATGAAGATGAGTTGAGGAATCTCAAACCTTGAGAGTTGTCCCTGCTCAAGGGGAGAGTCCCCCAGTGTGCAGTCCAGGGAGAGCTCTAGCTGGGCTCATCCAGTAATGTCTTGTGGTGAAAAATCTTGTTGCTTTGAGGAGCAACCTTGAGGAGTGTCCAGCTCAAGCAGAGGTCACCCTGTCTGGAAGGGATAGCTCAGAGAAGACTTACTCTGGCCATCATATTTACAGGATGAAGTGGTTGGCTGGTAGTCAAATTGCATACAATGGGATAGGTATGTACGAGACTCCTTGTACCCACAGCTTGCTTTGTTCCTTGAGAAATGAGGCTTGGAGGAGCCACTCGTTATTCATGCATCAATCGCATGATTGCTGTTCCATGCTCACAGGCATCATTGCTCACCGGGTCACTCCACACCTTAGCAGGTATCTTAGAGCAGTTCTCAGCCTGGTCTAGTTATGGCTCAGGCCTTTCCCTCTTTACAGCCTGTACCAAACAACTGTAAGTTTGGTTAAGATGAGGTCGAGCACGTCCACCATATGATGCTGACAGGCTTCTCTTAGTCCATCCTCTTGGATGGCTGCAGTGCTTTGGCTCTCTCTGCGACCTCAAAATGCAGTTCTTCTGGCTTTAGTAAACAGTGTCATAGATTCATAGGATGGTTCAGGGTGGAAGGGACCTTAAAGATAATCTAGTTCCAACCCCCCTGCCATGAGCAGGAACACTCCCCACTAGTCTGAGGCCCCATCCAATCCGGCCTTGAACACTTCCAGGGAGGGGGCAGCCGTAATCTCCCTGGGCAACCTATTCCAGTGTCTCAGCACCCTCATTGTGAAGAACGTCCTTCTGACTTCCAGTCTAAACCTCCCCTCTTCCTGCTTTGTCTTCTGCTGCATCATCTTCTCTCTTCCACCACAGGGGGAATAATTTTTATATCACTCTTGATCTACAGTTCGTCATAACCAAAACATGTTTTGGGGCAGGCAGATCCATCCACTCAGTGTTGACTAATGCTATTAGAAAAGAGAAATCAGTTTTCTTCCCTGGTTTAAAAAAACCCCAAGCCAGTAACACATTCTTAGCTCAACCCCATTAGACTGGTGGCAGCAGTGATCGTAGTCGTCTTGTCTGAGTTTACACTCGTTGTCAGTGCTGGCATTGAAACACAGATACTCAGGTGAGGGTTGTACAAGATCGAGTTGTTCAGCTCTCTGGAATTACAACCTAGAGATGAAAACTTTCTTCCTTTCTCTCCTCCCTTTCGTTACTCACTGCTAGTGCCTCCACGGTTTCATGCATCTGGGCATCCTCCAGTGGTAACTTCAGGAGCAATGAATTCCAGACGTGAGCCCAGCACCACTTCAGAAACTGACTTAGCACGCGTGTTTTAAGGACACGCTGGCTCTGGCCATATGTGCCTGTAAATATAGACACAGTGCCGTGTGGCATTCAGGAGTTTGTTAGTTGAAGAGATCTGATATCAACAGCAGCAGACTGTTTACTAGCAAGTGCTGGTACACCCTAGAAAGCTCGGAAGTGCACGATTCTGTTGATAAAGATGTTCGTTTTAGTTGGAGTTGGAAAATCATTTGCTTTCCAGAGGTGCTCAGGACATCTGTGCTTCATGCAGTCCTCCCTGAAGCTGGTGGGGTTTGTTTTCAAATTGCTATTTCCTCCAAGTCAGATCTTGTTCCAGCAGAGCCACAGGCCTTCAGTCCTCGTGTTCCTGGCCCGTTTTAATCTTGGCATCACAATCCCACACTTTATCATGACCTTAATTGGCCATTGATAATACAGCTTTTGACATCACCCAGGGTTGCTTTACAGTCGAACAGAGTCACATTGTAGTTCTGGAATAGTGGCTGTTGGATTATTACCCAGCTACAGTGGAGGGTGACTGGAAATACTGTTTGCAGGGAGCAGTTTATGCTTTGAGAGGACCCAACTGATAATAAGGGGCTTGTTCTGTAATTCTGCTGGGTATGGGGTCAAAAAGGAGGCCTAGAATGCATTTGAAATGCTTTGTTTCCAGATACCACAAGCTGGGAACAGGATTTAATCCCAACACCTTGGACAAACAGAAGGAGCGGCAAAAGGGGCTCCCCAAACAGATCTTTGAGTCTGACGAAGCTCCAGATGGCAACAGCTACCAGGATGAACAAGTAACATCTCTTTATAACCTAATTTCCAGTCACATTTTGCAAGTGCGGTCCCTGTCCCTGGTGTAAGTTGCTTTCAATTTGTTGAATCTCAGGACGACCTCAAACGCCGGTCCATGTCGATTGACGACACTCCCCGGGGCAGCTGGGCGTGCAGTATTTTTGACCTGAAGAACTCCCTTCCAGATGCCCTTCTCCCAAACCTACTGGACCGAACCCCAAACGAAGAGATCGACCACCACAATGAAGATCAGAGGAAGTCCAGTAGGCACAAGGAACTTTTTGCACTACATCCAGCGCCAGATGAGGTATTTCAGTGTATGGTGAGGTGGAACTAAAAAGCGTAGGACAGAGGGAATGTTGTCAGCCTGCCATGAGTTTAAAGGAGTTAAGATCATCTACGTTTAATACCCACGAGAGCCTTGGTGATCTTGTGGGTCACATCTGTTTAGCATGTTGTCTTGCCATAGATAGAACTTCTCAAACCCTGATTTTCCTTTCTAATTACACAAGCCCCTATAATATAGGAACATCAAAGGGACTGATTTATCATAGTTACAGCTGCTGAATGCAGTGTGCTGGTTAAACCTCCGATTAAATCATTGCCAGCGTCCTAGAAGAAAAGTGATGCATGAGTTCATCATGCTGTTAGTCTGTGGGCGGGGAGAAATCTAATGACATTCAACAAGGGCAGTGTGCAGTCTGGCATCTAGGCAACAACAACCCCAGGGAGCACAGTAGGGTGGGGAATGACCTGTTGGAGAACAGTGTAGGAGAAAGGGACTTGGAAGTCCTGGTGGCCAGCAGGATAACCAGGAGCCAGCAATGGGCCCTGGTGGCCAAGGTGGCTGGTGACATCCTGGGGTGGTTAGTAGATTGAGAGAAGTTCTCCTCCTCTACTCTGACCTGGGAAAACCACATCTGGAATCTTGTGTTCAGTTCTGGGTCCCTCATTCCAGAAGGACACAGAGCTGCTTGAGAGAGTCCAGTGCAGAGCCACAGGGATGATGAAGGGAGTGGAGCATCTCCCTGAGGAGGAAAGGCTGAGGGAGCTGGGCCTCTTGAAAAAAGGAGCCTGAGGGGGGACCCCATGACTGTTGATCAAGATGGAAAAGGTGGGTGTCAGGAGGAAGGAGCCAGGCTCTGCTCAGGGACACCCAGTGCTAGGACAAGGGGTATTGGGTGTCAGAACAGAGGAGGTTCCACATGAAGAGGAGAAGAAACTTCTTCCTAGTGAGGGTTCCAGAGCCCTGCCTGGAGGGGGCTGCCCAGGAGGGGTTGTGGAGTCTCCTTCTCTGGAGATGTTTCAAACCCACCTGGACTGTTCCTGTGCAACTGGATCTGGGGATTCTGCTGTTGGAGGGGGATTGGCCTGGATGATCTTTCAAGGTCCCTAACACTCTGTGATTCTGTGTTAGAGATACCATCTCTCTAATTTCAGGAGGAGCCCATAGAACGACTTTGTGTCCCTGAAGTACCCAAAGAACACTTTGGCCAGAGACTCCTGGTGAAGTGTTTGTCCCTTAAGTAAGTACTGCTGCAACAGACAGTTGCATTACAAAGTGGAATCTGCTCATCTGGAATGACTGCTGATATGGGCCAGCTGTTGCTGTTCACCTTGATTACAGACAAGTTTAAAAGGGAGGGGATAAAAAGATTACAGTGGTTAAGTGTTCAGAGAGTCCAGCAGAGGGCTACAAAGATGGTTAACGGTTTGGAGCATGTATCTTATGAGGAAAGACTGAGAGACCTGGGGATTTTTAGTCTGGAGAGCAGAACTATAAGGGTATGTAATCCCTGTCTATAAATTCATGAGCGCTGGGTGTCAAGAAGGAAGAGACAGTCTCTTTCCACTTACGCCTTGTGACAGGACAAGGGGTAATAGATGTAGGCTAGAGCAGAGGAAGTTTCACCTCAGCATGAGCAAGAACTTCTTTACTGTAAGGGTGACAGCACACTGGAGTGAGCTGCTCAGGGAGGTTGTGGAGTGTCTGTCTTTGGAGACTTCAAGGATCCGTTTGTACGTGTTCCTCTGTGACCTCCTCTAAGTTCTGTGATCCTATTTGAGCAGGTGATTGGACTCGATAACTTCTGGAGGTCCCTTTAACCCCCAATGATCTGTGTATCTGTGTTAATACCTTAAAACATTAGACAACCAAAAATTTGCTAAAGTTTAGGCTCAACAACCTTGACTATGTCCCTTTAAGAGTGAAGACTTTATATACTTAGCAAGTATTAACTGGAGGAATAGAAACCTGTTAAACAAGTTTAATGAAGTGGAGCTCCTGAATATAGGGTTACCCGCAGCTGGTTCATTGCCTATAACTCTTCTCTAATAACACAAGGTAAAATTTTACTGTTATTCCCTTGGAGAAATAAAGTACAAAACTGATTTTCCACACTGCTGTATTCATCTTCTGTGTCCTCAGTTAGGTCAACCCTTCTTATTAGAGAGCTTCAGTTAGGCTACATTGCTGCTCATAACTGAGATATATGTGTGGGACATATCTCCTGCTCACGGAGTACTCTAGGACCTAATACAGCCATAGAGATGAACTGATTTTGCAGCCTTTTTATGAACTGGAACAACATAATATGCAGTGGCAGTGGAGCTTCCTCTCCACAGGCTGGTGTCTTTAGCATAAATAAGGTAAATGCTGGATATTAATGATTTCTGCTATTTAAACCTCTCTTGCTGGTTGTAAATTTATAGGGAGTGTGCCCAAGTACACGCTTGTTTGTGTCCCACAGCAGGCTCTGAAGCCACTTGTAGTAGTGAGCAGCACAAAAAGGCAGACCCTTCCCCAGGGAGAAGGTCAAGATGCCCTCAGCAGAGTCATTTCATCTTAATCTCAGCTTTGTTGTAAAACTAGAGAAAATACCTCTTTAACAATGCATCCTGGATGTTGTTCTCCCTTTGGACAGAACAAGTTCCAGGCTGAGAAGCTGAGCTGGCTCTGTGATGGAATCTTGCTGAGTTACGGGCATTAGTTTTGTGCAGACAGGAGAAAAACCTTGCAACCTCTCCTTGCTTTGGTGTAGGACAGGATTTAAGTTGTCTTTAATTTCTATAACTTCCCAAGCTTAAGGATTCAACAGGTTTAGCTCTCTGTAGTAGGTTACTGTTACCGTTGGATGCTTGGCAATGGCTACTGTGAAGAGCTGACACCTTTCTGAGAGAGTTTTTGGGATACTGGTGTTTCCTGACAGAAGTTAAGTGTGGAAAATCACCAAAATAATTGTCCTGGCTCAACAGAGGAAGAAGCTTCCTGCTCAGCAGTGCAGAAAGGAACAGTTGGCCACTTGGCTGTTGTATCAGCTGGTCAACGCAGTAAATTAACACATAGGGAGGTCATCAGAGGAGCTAAGTGAATCACTCAGGCTGGATAAGACCTATAAGATCATCGAGTCCAACCATCAACCTGTGGAAGCTGTTAGGTTGCTTTGTTTAGCTTTCAAACCACACTTGAAGAAGCTAAAAGCGTTTATGGAAGTATATTTTCTCTGCTGTGGCTCCAGATCCAACCTTTCTGTTGCATCAGTGAGTTGAATTTTAAAAGGTCCTAGGTGCACGTCCTGGAGGAAGCAAACTGAGGTGATGCAGAGGGAGCAGGACAGGAGAGGAATGAGGGGCAAAATTAAGGAGTACAAGGCTTTTGAGTAGCAGCGGGTGCTTGGGTTGGCTCAGTGGTTCCTACAATCTCAGCTTAACAGTGGGCACCATGATTTGCGGAGAGGCTAGGTGGTTCTTCCTTACAAACTGCAAGTCAACTGATTGTACGTGTCTTCTCTCTCTCAAGATTTGAAATAGAAATCGAGCCCATCTTTGCGAGTTTGGCTTTGTATGATGTTAAAGAAAAGAAAAAGGTAGGTTTTAATCACTTGATTCATGACATTTCCCCCAAAGCTGTATTTAAAACAAAGAAAGAGGAAGGATTAATTGTGGAAACAAACCTTTATGAAGACAGTGAGATACTTCCTGCTGGCTGGAAGAATGATGAAGGGATGGCATAAACCATCTCGTGTGTTGTGCTTAGTAGAACAGTTGAATTATAACCACTTCTATAAAAATATCTGTGATGTGAGTGCCTGAAATCCAAACGAATCTATTGTCCAGTCCTGCCTTTCAGAAATCTCTTCCCCAGAGAGAGCTTTAGTAACTGGAACCTTTTATTTAGACTGAACCTTTATGACTTCCTTAATCTCTCTTTCATGACTCAGCGTGGTGTGTGCTGAGTAAGGCTTTAATAATGCATGAGAAAGGCACTAAAACCAAAACAAACTGAGGAGTCTTTTCAAGGTTTTAAGTTTTAGGAAGAGCAAAATACTTCTATTCCCCTATTTATGTCCTGCCTTTAATATTTGAAGAGTCTGTTCGTTTTCCTAATTCAAGATATTAGCAGCAGTAGAGAGGAAAAATGTTAAAAATATGCATTTTGACATTTATCTCCTTAGGACTTGAATTTAATGCATTGAGTTTCAAGTTATGTAGATGAGAGCGTGTGGAATATTATGTGAACTTTGTTTAATATTTAAATCACATTTCATAAGCCAATTTTATCATCTCATTACTCTGTTCTTTTTTCTCTAACGTACTAAGTTCTTTACTGACCTCTGGTGTCGATAACCAGCTCACGTTCATCTTGGCTTTGAGGCCTTGATGCAGCTGAGGGTTTGGTGTGGCGGTGTGGAGTTAGTTCTCTGTGTTTCAAGATGTTTCAAGTGTTACTCATTCTTTTTCCTGGGGGAGAGCAGAAGGGGGGTGGTTACAGATCGAGAGAGGTTGTTCTCCTCCTTTACTCTGCACTAGTGAGGCTGCATCTGGAGTATTGTACCCAGTTCTGGGCTCCTCAGTTCCAGAAGGACGCAGAGCTGCTGGAGGGTGTCCAGC
>VZRI01010981.1:22949-100843 GCA_013397515.1 Upupa epops | reverse complement strand
TCAGCAGGAACTTCTTGCCAGGGAGGGGATCGGAGCACTGGAACAGGCTGCCCAAGGGGGTTGTGGAGTGCCTTTCTCTGGAAGCTCAAGACCCATCTGGCTGTGTTCCTGTGCGACTTGGTCTAGGTGATCCTGCTGTGGCAGGGGGATTGGACTGGATGATGTTTTCTGGTCCTTTCTGATCCCTAATGATTCTGTGCTTCTGCACAAGATCAATTTTATTTAGATCCTTGGGTATTTTCAGTTGCAATTCCTACTCCTGTGATAGAACTAGACTTTGGAGTCATTGTGTTTATGAAGTAGTTACCAAAAACTGTGACTAATGCTTGAATCCACTCAACTTCTTCCTTAGATTTCAGAAAATTTCTACTTTGATTTAAACTCTGAACAAATGAAGGGAATGCTTCGTCCGCACGTCCCCCCTGCTGCTATATCCACCCTGGCCAGATCTGCCATCTTTTCTATCACTTACCCCTCCCAAGATGTCTTTCTGGTAATAAAGGTAAGAAGTGCCAGAGAAGTTTAATTATTGCCTCTTGTTTTCTATTTAAAATAAAAGATCAAGTAGTCTTGTTGACCAGTTCACTTATTTCCATTTGGAGAGCAAAATCCTGTTCTCATAAGCTGAAACACGAGCACCACAGAACTCTGCCTCATTTCAGCACCTGGAGTTCCTTTGTAACAGAAACACTCGAGTGGAGATCTACCTTCTTGTCTGAATGAAAAAGCAACCCAAAAGAGCCAAAAGTTTGCTTGATATAGAGCAGCTTTCAGGGGTTTGACCTTGGTTTTCGTAAGGACAATGTGCTAACTCCTTCAGATGATAGATAAGTGAGGGATTTAAGAGTATGTATTGATCCCAATAACTCCCTGTAGTGCTACAGGCTGGGGGCAGTGTGGCTGGAAAGCTGTCTGGCTGAAAAGGACTTGAGGGTTCTAATCAGCAAGTGGCTGAATAGGAGCCAGCAGAGTGCCCACGTGGCCAGTAAAGTCAATGTCATCCTGGCCTGTACTAGAAACTGTGTGACCAGCAGAAGGAGGGAGGTGATTGTCCCTCTATACTCAGCACCAGTAAGGCCACACCTTGAGTACTGTGTCCAGTTTGGGGCACCTCACTACAAGAGAGACATCGAGGGGCTGGAGGGAGTGCAGAGGAGGGCAACAAAGCTGGTGAAGGGTCTGGAGAAGAGAACTAATGAGGAGCAACCGAAGGAGTTGAGACTGTTTAGTTTGAGGATGAGGAGGCTAAAGGGACACCTCATTGCTCTCTACTGGTACCTGAAAGGACATTGTAGAGAGGTTGGTGCTGATCTCTTCTCCCAAGTAATTAGCAATAGAACCAGAAGAAAGGGCTTCAAGCGGTAACAGGGGGGGTTAAACTAGGCATCAGGAGAAAGTTCTTCACAAAAAGAGTGGTCTAGAACAGGCTGCCCCAGGAGGTGGTTGAGTCCCCATCCCTGGCTGTGTTCAAGAGTCCCTGCAATGTGTGATGTTAAGGGATAAAGTTTAGGGGTGAACTTGAAGAGTAGGGTTAATAGTTGGACTCGATGATACAAAGGGTTTTTTCCAACCTGACTGATTTCTGTGATCTGAATCGCATTTCAACAATGATACGTGCCCTTTTAAAGCAGATTTTTTTTGAAATGTCTTTTAAGAATTCAAGTTGCTAAGAGAGTGAGATCCACAACTGAAGTAAAATGCCATGGAGGTCACTCTTGGAATAAAGAATTCAAAGATAAAAGGTGTTCTCTTCCATTGGATTCAGAATGTGCACAGATGTTACTAGTTCTGACTGGCATTTGAATTGGGTTTTATTTAGGCTGATCTCTGCATAAAAACCACCCTATTGTGAAAAGAGAAGTCGGATTCACGCTTCCAGTGCACAGGATGCACTGGCATTGCCTGCTACCTCAGTGCTCTCTTTTGAGAACCCTGCTAGCTGAGGTCTGGGCAAGAGCTGCTGCTTATGTGAGGAATAAGTTGTAGCCATAGAATTCAAGCTTTTTTGCATGATGACACAATCCCACATGAGAATAAGACTTTCAGGAGTGATGGAGCATATTCTGATCTCCATTTTCTGGTACAATTCTCTGAATTCCTTCCAAAAAATCACATTCTGCCTTTATGAGCATGGGAAGAGGTCAGAGATAATCTAGTCTAATACCAGCATGTACAGACTGCTGGGTGTGGGAGGGAGGGCTGGGATGTTTCTGACAAAAACAACCTTCCTGCATTTGATAGGGAAGATATTTCTATCAGAAGCTTGAGTGTTAAGCAGTTTTGTATTACTTCTTGATTTCATAAGCAGCTATCTAGTCTTTGACTGATGATTCAACTTGAAAACACACTGATTTAAAGTAGGGCTTGTGTGAGCTGAGCTCATCCCAGTCACCTTTTGGTGCTGCTGCAGGAGGTATTCAGTACGGAGTTTTGGAAGTGCTGATGCTGAAGACATAAACTGTCTTTTAAAACCTTAAAAATGAGCTCAGAGTGGCTCTAGAACAGATCAAACCAAAGCAAAGCATCCTGTCTTCCCTTTGAAATCTGTTTTACACTCGTGATTTGGTTACAGCTGGACTTCTGGGAACTTCATGGTTGTAACAACTTGAGTGTGGTGCTTGTTCCCCAATTCACAAAGGGAGATCAAGCTTTAACTCTTTTTGGAAGGATGTTTTTGCTTCCTAGTGTTTGTTTCATGTAACAATCCCTGCTGGGTACGTGTCCTTACAATGGTTTGTTTTCCCTTCTCAGCTGGAAAAAGTATTGCAGCAGGGAGATATCGGGGAGTGTGCAGAGCCTTACATGACTTTTAAGGAGTCTGATGCCGCAAAGGTAAGAATGTTTTTCATGCTTGGATTAAATCTGTGACAAACACTTCAAGCTATTTTATTGCTAGCAAATGAAACACGTTGTTTCCTTGGACTTAACAGCCATTGATGCAGTTTCTGTCCTTAAAAAGGGCCCTTTTTAATTAAGAGCCATGTCAAATTCTAAAGGTCAAGAAAAGACTCCAAGACCCTTGAATCTTGATGCCGTATTGGGGTAGAGTAGTTAAAGGTCATCAGTTTTTGTGGCTCACGGGGGAGATGTGTGGTTATCATCAAGCTCAGTCATCTGTGATTCCCTGTCCCAAAGGATCAGAGCTGTGTGCTCATAGCTGGGTCAAGTCAAGGCAACCTTTGATGTGAGTTTGCAGTAGGGCTTCAACTTTTCCATTGCTTTTGCAGCTTAACCCTATCACAGTAACTCTGGCTTCCTTTAGAAAGGTTGTAAAGTGGATTACTTGTATGAACAGGAGACTCTCCACCGGGCCAGGATTTGGATTTCAGTGCCTCTGGTTCTTTCTCCTAATAGCGCAAAGTTGGGTCACAAATCTGTTCTTACATACAGTAAGGGCATGAGCAGGGACACCCCCACTAGACCAGGCTGCTCAAGGCCCCATCCAACCTGGCCTTGAACACTTCCAGGGAGGGGGCAGTCACAACCTCCCTGGGCAACCTGGTCCAGTGTCTCAGCACCCTCATCATGAAGAACTTCCTCCTGACTTCCAGTCTAAACCTCCCCTCTTCCAGCTGGAAACCATTCCCCCTGCTCTGACCACTCCAAGCCCTTGGAAACAGCCCCTCCCCAGCTTTCTTGGAGCCCCCTTCAGGCACTGGGAGGATGCTCTAAGATCTCCCCAGAGTCTCCTCTAGGCTGAACAGCCCCAATTCTCTCAGCTTGTTCCTGTAGGAGAGGTGCTCCAGCCTTCCACTCATCCTGGTGGCCCTCCTCTGGACACGTTCCGACAGCTTCATCTCCTTCCTGTGTTGGGGGCTCCAGAACTGGATGCAGTCCTGCAGATGGGGACTCATGAGAGCAGAAGAGAGGGGGAGGATCACCTTTCTCAACCTACTGGTCACATTGTCCTGCGCATTTTAAAGGGCAGTGGGTGGCATGGACCTGCCCCAGTTTGACCAGCACGCTCTCCTTCTGTGACTTCTGAGTCTCAGAAACGCTTCCTAATTTCTTGTACAATGGTGTTGAGCCAAGTGAAACATAGAGGGTAATAGTGAGGCCTGGATGAAGGTCAAAACAGAGGTGCTGCCCTTTCTGGAATCAGAGGTTTGTTTCCAAGGAGCTGTTCACGTGTTAGCTTTGATCAAACTGACAAACCTTTGCCTTCCTGAAGTTCTGATGCGTTTCAGCTGAAGAAGTTGACGTTTTCTGGCTGTCAGTGCGTTTATATCACTGCACCACGTTATGAAAAATGGCTATTTGTCACCTCGGGTATAGAAAGAACTCTGTGTGATCCATAAGTGGATGTGTGCCTGTGTGAAACGTTGGCATTAGATAGGCAGGATGCTCAGGAATATAGATGGGAAGCTGATGTTCTTCAGGATCTTTCTCAGCACCTCCTGAGCTAGAAGAATATGAGCAACAGAGATTCTGTTGGTAACCAGACCCTTGTCTGGGGACTTCTTGAAGGCCTGTAGGTAAAAAACCTTTGTAAAGCAAAAAGCTTGCTCTGATGGGCAGAATAATGGAAAAGCCCTCACTCACTCCTTTTTTTCCCCCCTCAACAAAATGAGTGCAGTACTGCTTATTTGAGGAATGATTTCAGCTTCTCATACAGCTCCAGATGGATCTGAGCACCTGCTGCATAAAATCCCATTAGGAAAAGGCCATTTCAGACTTCACAGAGTAAAATTCAGCTTTTCTTGAAAGGGCAGGGAGCTCCCTGGGATTTGACCGGCTCTCGGGAGGCTTGAGTGTGTGAAGGCAGCTGCTCTGAGTGTCTGCTCTGCTGTCCTGTGTCAGGTGCTGATGGCCTGATGACAGTTTCATCAAGCAGAAATACATTTGCATATCACTTAGGGATCCTCCTTTAGAAGGTGCTAGTGAAGCACAAAATCACCACAGGTTAGAAAAGATACCGCTGTGTTAAATAAACCTTGGATCCTTTTCCCTGTCCTTTGAATCCGTTGGTTTGAATGTTTTTCTTCACAGAATAAGGAAAAGCTGGAAAAACTGAAATGCCAGGCAGAACAGTTTTGCCAGAGACTGGGCAAATACCGAATGCCTTTCGCCTGGACAGCCATTCATTTAATGAACATCGTGAGCAGTGCCGGGAGCTTGGAAAGAGACTCCACAGAAGTAGAAGTTGGCACAGGAGGTAGGTACCGGGCTCCTGTGTGAGGGAATGTGGCCAACCACAGAGTTTACTGAAGTCTTGATTTATTCCCTGTAGCTGCTGTTGCTCCTTTGGTCTCTTTTCTCCCCCTGCCCCAGGCCTTGTGCTAGTCCTGGTTCATGGTTGAAATCAACCAGAGAAGTCCACGATAACAAATGGATTTATCTTTCAAGGATTTCACAAGCAAACCATCTGTTATATTATTTAAACCCAGGCTTCTAAGACCG
Source organism: Upupa epops (assembly GCA_013397515.1). Taxonomy (NCBI): domain Eukaryota; kingdom Metazoa; phylum Chordata; class Aves; order Bucerotiformes; family Upupidae; genus Upupa; species Upupa epops. The sequence continues at coordinate 95,443 of VZRI01010981.1, read as the reverse complement.
AGAGAGCGTTACAGGCTGATGAACATTTTCCAAAGGAGTGGATTAATCTTTGTGAGCCACATAGCTCATCCGAAACTGCTCTTCAGCATCCCCAAAACTGCCAACTTCATCATCTTTCAGAGCGGGAGAAATACATAAATCTCCACACGATAAAGACTTTTATAATAGCAGTAAGGCACTGGGGTGAGGTTGCTGTGAGAGGAGCAAGAGTAGTCAGCTGTGCTTCATAGCCTCCTGATGCCTCAGGAGTGTGATTTTCTTAGCATAACCACCTCTTCTATCACACTTACCGCATCATTTCCAACTGCAGCACCTATCTCCTTGAGTGGAAAATCCTGGTTGGAACAAAAGCAGGATGTTGGACTGTTGTTTTATTTTAATTCTTCCCCCTTTAAGAACGTAAAGGATCGTGGTCGGAGAGGCGGAATTCCAGCATCGTTGGAAGGCGTTCGCTGGAGAGAACCACAAGTGGGGATGAGGCTTGCAATTTGACCAGTTTTAGACCAGCTACTCTGACTGTGACCAACTTCTTTAAGCAGGTATTGTATGAAGTGACCTAATGAAGGTTGACACCAAATTGTGTGGGAGTGTTGATCTGCTCAAGGGCAGGAAGGGTCAACAGAGGGACTGGGACAGGTTGGATCGATGGGCCGAGGCCGGTTGTCTGAGGGACAAGAAGGCCAAGTGCCGGCTCCTGCATTTCAGTCCCAACAGCCCTGGGCGCTGCTACAGGCTGGGGGATGGGAGGCTTGAAAGCTGCCCAGCAGAACAGGACCCAGGGGTGCTGGGAGACAGCTGGCTTCATAGGAGCCAGCAATGTGCCCAGGTGCCTGACAAGATCAACAGCAGCGTGGTCAGCAGGAGAAGGGAAGGTCTCATGCCCTTGGACTCAGCCCTTGTGAGGCCTCCTCTTGAGTCCTGGGGTCAGTTCTGGGCCCCTCATGATAAGAAGGACATGGAGATGCTGGAATGTGTCCAGAGGAGAGCTTCCAAGCTCATGAGGGCTTTAGAGAACCAGTTGTCTGAGGAGAGGCTGAGGGAGCTGGGCAGGTTTAATTTGTAGAGAAGGAGGCTGGGAGGGGGACCTCATTGTCCTCCACAACCACCCTTCAGGGAGTTGTGGTATTGGCCTCTTCTCCTTGGGAACTGCTGACAGAAGCAGGGGCAATGGTCTGAGGTAGAGGCAGGGTGGTTTAGATTGGATCTTAGGAAGAGATTCTTTGCATAAAAGGGTGGTTGGGCACTGGCAGGGCCTTCCCAGGGAGGTGGTGGAGTCCCCATGCCTGGAGGTATTGAAGAACCGTGTAGCCATGGTGCCTCACTCCCTGCTCGAGTGGTAGCAGGGAGGGGGTCAGTTTGTGTTTGTCAATCTCTCGGGGATTGAGATTTTTTGTTGGGCTGTGGATGGTTGGACTTGGGGACCTGGGAGGTCCTCTCCAGCCAGTATTATTCTGTGATTCTGTGACTTATTCCTTAAGCAGAGTGATTTGCTCACGCAGTCAGTTTAGATCTGACTGATTAATTTGTGATGTTTCTAATGCATGTGTTTGGAGACAAGACTCCTTTTACTTCCCACCACTCGTTAACACATTTCCTCCTGAAAAGGAAAGCTCTTTCAGCCTCCCAGCATAGCTCTCTCAGCCTCCCAGCGTAGAACAGGCAGAGAAGAAGTAATGAGGATCACTACCTGAATGACATATACTTTTTCAAACTATTAGATTGGGTATTTTGGGGAAATCCTTTAACAGCCATTTTCAGTTTGGAAAAAGATAATATTGATGGGAAGAGAAAAGGTTTTCAATGAGATGATTAATGAGGTGTCTAATAAGGAAAAAAGGAAAAAGGATGGAGAAATGAAGTGTAATTTAGCATGTTAACACCTTGTTCTGGGAAGGTACCCTGTGATATCAGAGGAAAGAGACTATGCTGTTAGATGGCTTATTCATTCACTTGTAATCCTGAGGGATGGTGTGGATAACCATCTCCTTTCCAACATCCAACAGGAGGGTGATCGCCTGAGCGATGAAGACTTATACAAGTTCCTTGCTGACATGAGACGGCCGTCATCAGTGCTACGGAGATTGAGACCTATCACAGGTACTGAAGGAGATCTTTTTGGCTCATGTGTTAAGGTATTTAGTTAGTCCTTCCTGATTGTTGTGAGGGAGCAGATGAAGAAAGCCTGAGAAGTCATGGGCAGCAGTCCTGGGTGGATCAGGTGCCGCCTGAAGGTGACATGTGGCAGGTTTTTCCACTGGGATGCGTGTGTGTGGCCTGTCTCACTGTGAGTGGTAACTGTGAGAAGAGTATGCAAACCCAAAGCACTAAGCTCAGCAGGTTTTAATGTTTTCCTAAGTAAAACACTCTTCTCTGAGAGGACATTTCTCACCTGGGTCCTGGTTGGTTAATAGGAGCAGTCTCCTCCTCTGTTTGAGAAAGAGAAGTAAGTGTTGGCACGCCAGCAGTGCAATACGACTGGTCCCTGACCTGTGCTATTTCAGACAATTATTTACTTACCCTGCTCTCCAAAGTCTCCAGTGCCAGCAACCCTGCTGCTTCCTTAGATCATCTCTCCCAGCTCTCAGCTGTCCTTGTAGTGACGTTAGGTATTAAGAAAACTTTGCAGAGTTACCTTGCTGCAGATCAATCCAATTATGGTCGGATATGCCCTCGGGGCAGTTATCACAACCTTTCAAGTACTTGAATACTGTTAGTGGTTGTTACTTAACTCTGTTTTGTAGCCTGACCAGTAAGAGTCTTCTTAACCCTTCCTCACAGGTGAGGATTTAAAAATTGCCTGTCGTTCTCTCTTAGGATTTCTTCAGTCAGTCCGTGCTCTTTTTCAGTGATGGTGCTCTAATCTGGTTATGCAGCTTCTTCTCCTAAGAGCAGAAGCAAAGCAGATACATGTGTCTCCAGTGTCTTACACCTGACACTGCACTAATGTATCTTACAGCGCTTGTAGCTTGCCTCTGGTCATTGACTTATTGTCACTGCAGTCAGCCAGCCCTTCTCATATTATATTCTACCTATTATTTTTTAATGTTTGTATGTTTTTGCTTCTCCTTCTTCTTGCAACTCCTTTGCTCTTATGTTTCTTTCACCTTGGAGTAGCTTTTAGAAATATTCTGGTGCTTGAAACTTCCAGCCTGACGAGATTGGGTATTGTTTTTAACAACAGTTAGACTTCACAATAGCATTATTTAGGAAGCCCTTCCTGATGGAAAGAGTGCTCAGAGCCTGGAATGGACACCCAGGGCAGTAGTGGAGTCCTTGTGTCTGGAGGTGTTCAAGGGGCAGCCTGGCTGTTGCCCTTAGTGCCCTGATGTGGCCACTGGGATGATGTTAGGTGCTGGGCTGGATGAACTCAGAAGTCTTTTCCAGCCTCAGTAATTCTGTGATTATCTGGACTGCATTTCCCCAAATTACTTGGGATAACAGTGTTTGGGACTTTGTAACATTGATCTGTTGGTTCTTATTACCTGGTACCCCAATTGCTCTAGACAGCAGTTGGATTCACTCTTTGTTTTTGATAGATCTGCATTGACTTCAGCATAACATTTGTTTATGATAGTAACCTGATGAAACAAAGCATGACTGTGTGGTTTGATTGAAATTAACGTTGATCTGCCATAATAAAATCCCTCTTCTCCTTACAGCTCAGTTAAAGATAGACATATCTCCAGCTCCAGAGAACCCCCATTACTGTCTAACGCCAGAGTTGCTGCAAGTCAAACTTTACCCAGACAGCAGAGTCAGACCTACAAGAGAAATCCTGGAGTTTCCTGCCAGAGATGTCTACGTTCCAAATACCACCTACAGGTCAGAGTTTTGAAATACATTTCACCTTTCAAGGCCTGAGCTTGGCAAGTCTAGAAAATTCCTATCTTATCATTTGCTTCATTGCAAAACGTGTTGTATCAGTACATCTGCTGTGCCAGAGGCATCGAAACGGTCCAGACTGATAGAGCAGAAAATACCCAGTTGTGAAGGGACGAACATATTTGCATCAAGCTTGGCTGTGAACAAGAACATCAGAGAGGTTTCTCCAGTTACCAGAACTAACAGTGAAAAGTAGTTGAATTTCAGTGTTATGTAGGCTTCTTTCTTTGCCTGATAAACTCATCATTCCTTACTGCCTTTTATTTACCTCCTGACGCAGTCAGTACTTTTTGTTCCTACTTCCTTTCTTATTGAAATGAAATTTCTTTGTTTACAGTGCTTGAAAAAAATATCTGAAGATCTGGAAGATAAAGACTTTGTTCTGAATTACCTTGGAAAACAATAACCTTTCTTTCTATAACTAAGGCCAGGCAGGGAGCAGCTCTCTTCTCATTCCATACCCTTATTCATTTAAAGCCTTCTCACAGCATCCCTACAGACATTATACATCCGCGTGGAATTCTCTTCAGCTGAGTAATTTCACCAACTTCCTCACCAAATCCCTTACTTCTTGTTGTAAAAGTTTGTTCTTTATAAACCAAAGATGGAGTGAAGTTGCAAATCTCACGTGTTTTCAAAAGATGATTTATTTAGCCATTTATTTATTGGAAGGGGGGTGTATTGATTTTAGAGGATGAACAGCTATTTAAACATTACAATACACCAGTACAAATAAGCAGCGTGGGGTGATCTCTTCTTTGTGGTAAATCCATGACAAGGAGAAGTAGTTTTGCAGGTTTTTTGCAGTTATTTGGACAAATTACGGTTTCCAATCGTTTTCTCTGTGGTTGCAAATGTTGAGATAAAAAAATCCATTCTGTACAAGGGTCTCGGGTAGGATACACGAGTCAATATGACTCAATGTAACTGCAGAATTAGGGTCTCTGTCAGGCAGCACCTCTGTGACCAACCATCTACAAGCATGTACACTGCTGTAGTGTTCTGCAGATGAAGTTAAACAGCTGTGAAGGTGAAATACAAACAACCCTAAAACAGGGACCATCTTTCATTTGCTCGTAGAAGCATCCCCCATCAGTAAGAGGAATTAAACATCAAATTAGTTCCTTTACAAAACAAAATGGCCTTTTCTCCTCTGTAGGTTAAAACCTAAATGTTTTCCATAGCGTTTTGCCAGCTTTTTCTTGACTGTGACACACTGTGTGTTCTCTGCTACTTGAACCAGAAACAAATGCAGCAGCCTGAGAACTCATTCCCCCAGGCAGTGTTACCTAATACATGAGTAGGTGGTTGATTCCTAGGAGTTTCATCCTGGGGAGGGAAATGCTCCATGAAAGTTACAGCACATTGACATTGGGGCTAGAGGGACTGGGAATGCTCACCATCCATACTGTAAAACCATCACAGATAGCTCAGATTTATGTACAGAAGACACCCTGCAGTGTATGGATTTAGACTTAAACATAACGTGAATGTCTGTCGTGCAGCAGTGTTCAGTGTCTCTGTTCCAAGTATCAGACTGAGCACTCAGTCAAAGCTTCTTAGATCTGTTGGGTGTATCATTATTTTGGTTGACCTCAACAAGTAGTACCTTCCTTTCTTTGGCTTCCAGTACAAGCCTTTTCTTCTGTCTAGTCTTCCTTTTGACCTTGGCATGACGTATTTCCCATTAAGGTTAGTCTCCTCACAGTCACTGTGCCACCAGCCTCCTGAGGAAGAATATTGTGAAGTCAGTTACAGCCCAATGTATTGTGCTCAGATTCCAAGTAGATGGCTCCCGTTTGTAACATCAGTTGTCTTTAGACCAGTTCCAGCAATAGCCACCCAGTATGCCCAAAGAAACGGTCCTTATGCATAGTCCCACTTGCAACTTGAGGGCTAATACAGAGATGTCTTGCTCCCTGTTACTGTCTACATCGCATCAAACCACACATGGTGCCCCTCACTAAGTTAGCTCCACATTTTCATGCATCCTGTGACCCTCTACAACTGACTTTCTGATCTGCTGGTATTTTTCTCGGGTACAAATGGTTAAATATCTGCCTCTGCAGGAGGCGGAAGAGCCTTTAGTGAACAAATGCTCTTAAGGTCTGGCATCCTTGACCACGATGTTAAAATGTAAGCCCAGTTCTGGTTGCATGGGACTGGCAGTGATTCTGTGTTAAGAATGAAATGTTTAACTCTTTGAAGTAGAATCATAGAGTCCTCATGGCTGGAAATGGACCTCCAGGATCACCAACTCCAGCTCTCATCCCAGCATCTCCCTAACCCCTAGACCATGGGCGCAAGTGCTATAGCTACTTGCCCTTTAAACACCTCCAGGGATGGCAGCTCAACCACCTCACTGGGTAGCCATTTCCAGTGCTCAACCAGTCCCTCAGGAAAGATCTTCTTCCTAAGATCCAATCTAAACCTTCCCTACTGACCTCCCCTGATGCAGCCTGAGGCCATTTCCCCTCATCCTATCATTAGTAATTTTGGAGAAGAGACCAGCAGCAGCAGCTTTGCTACAACCTTTCAGGTAGCTACAGAGAGCACTAAGGTCTCCTCTCAGCTGCCTCTTCTCTAGACTACACAACCCCAGTTCCCTCAGCCACTCCTCACAGGGCCTGTTCTCCAGCCTCTCCCCAGCCCTGTTGCCCTTCTCTGGCTCTGCTCCAGCCCCTCAATGTCCTTCTAATACTGTGGTGCCCAAGCTGGACTCAGTACTCAAGGTGCAGTTGCATGAGTGCAGAGTACAGGGGCACCATCACCTCCCTACTCCTGCTGGTTACACTGTTCCTGATCCGAGCCTGGAAGTCCTTGGCCGTCTGCTTTATGACCACTAGAGCTGAGTAATGCCCTTGGGTTGTTTCAGACCTGAACAACTTTCAAGCCCATAGTGTTGTACAAGCTGTCTGGAGCATGGAGCAGGAGTCTGGGGACAGATCAGTATCCTGTGGTTTAATCATTAAGTGTTTGTTCAGCTCTTTCCAACTGGCAAAATATAAAAGCTCCAATGACTCCTAATTCTTTGATTTTATGAATCAAATCTTCTTTGAGGAGATGTTCCTTCAGCCTCACATCACTTTGTGCTCTTGGGAGAGTGTTTATAACAAGCCTTCTGGACAAACAGCTAAAATCCCCTTGTGAATGGGAAATCGCTGTCATTCTTAACTTCTTTTTTACTACAGAAAGCTCAGAGCCACTTTGTCTTCTGTTTTTTGGAGTGGGTTTTTTTGGTAAGGAGAGGCTAAACTAGCCATCCTAGGGCTCCCACACCAGACCAGGCATCAGAGGGAGAGCAGCCCTTGACTTCCTAGCCCTAAATTTCACTCTAGGATTTTGTTTGACCTCACTCTGGGGTGTTATTTAACCTATCTGTAAGTAGGAAAGGTGGTTCGTCATTGTAAGATGCTTCTATCCACCAACAAAACCCATCTTGCCTGTGAGCAGAAAGATGCTGTTAACCCTGTCCTTTCTGTACCTAAAGCCATGTGGACAGTGTTGGTAACTAACTACTGAAGCACAGTGCCCTACAAACTTAAGTTCCATGTCAAAGCAAACCCCAGCACTCATACCTAGGTAGTTTTCTGGACAGCTGAAATCATGTAGGATGTCTGCAGTGGAGAACCGCAGGTCTGTCTGCTCTGGCAGGGCATTGGGGATGCTCCCAGAGATCCGTGAAAGCTGGAGCGTGTAGGCTGTTTCGGGACCTCCCAGTCTGAATGCGTACTGGACGTAGCGTCTGTTGTCCTTCCAGTCCTGCAGCTCAATCCGTAAGATGTAGTCCCCTTGCTGAGTGATGGAGTAGGTTTTGTTCAGGCCCAGCCAGAATTCCTCTGCAAAGTTAAACAGGTGCTGTCAGTACAGAATGAGGCGTGAAGGCACTCACATGGGTTTTCACATCTCTGCTTCACGCCTCAGATCAACCTTCTGATGCTCCCAACATCTGAAATTATCTGTTCAGATGATTCCAACATAGAGCCAGTTGGAGAAGTTTTAGAAGTGAGGAGCAGGGGTCAGAAGTCACTGGGCAAGGAGTTAGTGAGGAAGGGGTAATGCAGTAAACTTTCCCTAATCCCCTGTATCGCTCACTCTGCTCTTGAATTTGTTTTTACAGATAACCTGCAGGTAGAATGTGTGGAAATACACTATTGAAAAGGATTTATTCCTGGCTTTAATTAAATCAATGATAAGAGTCTTGGGGACTGTTGATCTTTTCAGAGGTCTCCTGCCACATTCTTTTTGTTTACCTCTTCTTAATTGCACCCTGATGATCAATAAAAGCAGGAGATATAAATGAGCTGGAGCTTCTCTCTTAATTTTCTCACCTCTTGTGAAACTCTGAGAGGAGGGAGCTCAAGACATTTACAATGTGTAATTGGAACTGGATGGCAAATGAAGCCAATGACATACATAAAACCTAATTGCAGTTGTATTTATTAAGGAAAGAGCCGCAGAACTAAGCAAGGGTTTCAGTCCTCTTCCCTACAAAGTGAATTTAACGGGAGCTTTTTTCCCTTTGCTAGGATTCTCGATAATTAGGTTCATAAATGGATTCATTAAGTGGCTTCTCAGTGCAGAGGAGTTGCCACGTGTAGTGCCACACATGCAGGTGGCATTTACCACGCTGGAAGACAGGATGGTGAATAAAACCCTTCCCAATTTACACGTGAGGAGCTGTGGCCTGTTCTGTCACCTTAAAGTGTGCAGCACAGCACTCAGTCAGGCTCAACTGGAATCGATGACATCCTCTGCCAAATCTTTCTGTCCCTGAACATTGTGTGAGATAAATAGGAAAGATTCTGGATGAGGAAGCTCTTGGACAGCACTTGATGCTACACATTCTTTGTGGTTGATGATTAACAGGGGGACAGGGGTGTTCCTCACCCCGTCCAGCTGTGGAAGGGATTGGCTGCTGTGTGAGAAGCTGGAAATACAGGAGCACCCAGAACCTCTGGCTCTCTTGAGGCTGGGAAAAATGATCAGGTAGTTTTTTAAGGGGAGGACTACAGAAAGATTGAGAGAAGGTAGTCACAGCAACCCAGTGAGGTTTTGACTTTTCATACATTTCATACTTTAAAGGCCTTGGGAGGTGCTCTGATCAACAGTAAACTTCTTGTTTAACTAGCATTTACAGTATTCTGCCCTTGATTTGGAAAAAAGCTTCTAAACACACAGGTGAAGGTGTCTGTTAGAAGTCGACTGAGTGTCCTTTCCTGATCAAGCACTTTGTGTTGCCCTACTAACTAGGAAAGATGTTCAGATTTGATAGCAGGATTTGTCTGCTCTCGTGTGAGCACCTTTCAGGAAGGAGATTCAGTCTCTCAAATCAACTGATAGAAAGGACACAGACAGGAAGGAGTTATTACCGTTGAGGTCACCAAAGCCATTTGTGTAGGCATCCCAGGTTTGGTTGAAATCTAGGGATCCATCCACTCTGTTCTGGATTACAGTCCAGGCGCTGCCTGTGAATACAAGAAATAAGTCACAAGCCTTAAGCATTTCAAGCACTACAGAGAAGGTAGGAAGTAACTGAGTCCATCAGCTGCTGAGCTCCTGGCTGCCTTTCTGTAAGCTTGCTTTCTTGCCAGAGTGAAGAAGTAAATGGCTTTGCATTGAAGGGGACTCCAGTAGAATCCCACTCATTTCATACATTCATTTCTATAAATACATGAGGGGTGGGTGTCAGGAGGATGGAGCCAGGCTCTTTTCAAGGTCACCTGGTGCTACGACAAGGGGCAATGGGTGCCAGCTGGAACAGAGGAGGTTCCCTATCAATATCAGAAGGAACTTCTTCCCAGGGAGGGTACTGGAGCACTGGAACAGGCTGCCCAGGGGGGTTGTGGAGTCTCCTTTGGAGACATTCAAGACCTGCCTGAGTCTGTTCCTGTGCGATATGGTCTAGGTGATCCTGCTGTGGCAGGGGGATTGGACTGGATGATGTTTTCTGGTCCCTACTGATCCCTTATGATTCTTCATTTTGCCACAGACCTGAGTGCTCATGTGCTAGGCTGTACAGCAGATACTCTTGGCCTTGTAGATCTGAAGCTTAGGGACGTGGTTTAGTTGAAGGCTTAGAACAGTTGAGTTACTTGTTGGGCTCAGTGATCTTAAAGGTCTTTTCCCACCTTAATGATTCTCTGATTTTTGTTAAAAGCCCTGAGTGTGCTCCTGATCTCTCCAGTTTCAAGGTAGAACGAGTTAGCCTCAGTCTTCATGAAATTCAAACGCACGTGGCTAAATGGGACATGGGGCTGTTTGGGTGTCCTGAGCCACGCTTGTCGTGACTTCAGTTCACTGTATTGGTTTTGTTCAGAGACCTCAACTGACTTTCATTTGTTTATGAGGGCTGAGAAACACAAACAGAGAGAAAATGATAAAAAAGAGATATGAGAAGATCCAGACACTTGATTAGACTATCAGATTCCCTCTGCTGATAGCACCTGACTGCTGGCAGTGCAAATCAGAGGCCGTGGCCAGTCTGGGGTGGCTGTGGGACTTTCTGATGACTGGGTCATGACACCCTCATCTTACCAGTTGCAGCAAATGTAAGCAAAGGAGCTCTTTGCACGGGGCAGTCCCGTGCCGTTGTGTTTACTCATTCAAACAAACAGCGTGGCCATGCCATGTCTGCATCGGCATGTTCCCAGCTGCTCTGGGTGCAAAGGGACCGTATGGGGAAGCTGGTCAGGACGTGCAGAGCAACGTTTCAGGGTGAAAAGGGAACAGTGAACTGGCCAAACCGTGTGTGATCTCTGGCAGATGGCAAAAGGAATAGTCAGGTGGGTTCCACAGAATTACTGAGGCTAGAAAAGCCCTCTGAGCTCATCCAGCCCAGCTCACGACCTAACATCAGCACATCAGCTAGACCAGGGCACTAAGGGCCACATCCAGTCTGTCCTTAAACACCTCCAGGGATGGCAACTCCACCACTGCCCTGGACAGTCCATTCCAATGTCTAAACACCCTTTCTGTGAGGAAGGGCTTCCTAACACTGCACCTAAAGCACCTAAACATACTGAAACATAGCTTCTTACAAAGATGGAGCTTTGAGACCGTTGTACGTTCAGTTCCTTGATAGTTCTGGACACGTATGATGTGTAGCTACTCACTCAAGCATGATACAGGACTCCTGCCTCCAGGACTCACCTCTTTGGGTTTGTTTAGGATATATAATCCTTGCTAATGGAACAAAAGGAATCACATCTCCCTTTAGTAAATCTGCAGATGATGCCAAGCTGGGGGCAGTGTCAGTCTGCTGGAGGGGAGGAAGATGCTGCAGAGAGATCTGGACTGTCTGGGTTCATGGGCAGAGGCCAATGGGATGAGGTTGAACAAGGCCAAGGGCAGGGTCCTACACTTTGGCCACAAGAACCCTCTGCAGCTCCAGCCTGGGGGACGAGTGGCTGGAGAGCAGCCTGGAGAGAGGGACCTGGCAGCACTGGGTGACAACCGGCTGAACAGGAGCCAGCAGGGTGCCCAGGTAGCATCGAAGGCCAAGGGTATCCTGGCTTGGATCAGCACTGGTGTGGCCAGCAGGACTAGGGACATCATCCTTCCTCTGTCCTGGGCACTGAGGAGGCCTCCTCTCCAGTCCAGGGTGCAGTTCTTGGTCCCTCACTTCAAGAAAGAGACTGAGGTACTGGAGCAGGTCCAGAGAAGAGCAGCAAGGCTGGAGAGTGAACTAGAGGGAAAGTCTTACGAAGAGAGACTGAGAGACCTGGGGTTGTTTAGCCTGGAGGAGACTCAGGGGGAGCATATCCCTCTATAACTCCCAAAAGGGAAGTTACAGACAAGTGGGGGATGGACTCTTCTCCTGGGCAACTAGCGATAGGATGAGAGGGCAGGGCCTGAAGCTGCACCAGGGGAAGGTTAGGTTGGATATTAGGAAGCCCTTCTCATGTAAAGGGTGCTCAGAACCTGGACTGAACTGCCCAAGGCAGTGGTGGAGTCCCTGTGTCTGGAGGTGCTGAAGGACGGCCTGGCTGTGGCCTTTAGTGCCCTGGTGTGGCTGCTCTGGGGATGTTAGGTGCTGAGCTGGGCTGGAGGATCTCAGAGGGATTTTCCAGCTTCAATAATGCTATGATCCTGTGAAAACACTCCTAATGTATTTACTGTTTGCTTTTATTTAGGAAAAACTATTCATGGGAGCAGTATAACAGCACCTATAATAGCTATTTCCATTTTCAATAGCTAAAGGGGCTTGTTTTTTAAACATACTTCATTTATGGCTCATGTTTATACTGGGAAAAACCTCTCAAACAAGAGGTGAGTAAAGAATTAAACTAGTGTTGAGTAGTCTTCAGGTTATCTGAAAGCTGAGTCGGTGACAGGTCAGTGAAAGAGGGCAAGAGGATGCATAAATCCGAAGGTTTTGTGTACTTTGGGAGGAGGCAGTGTTTTGGCTTCTAAGGAACTAGTGATGTGAAAAGTAGATTTGCTAGCACAGCAGCTTACCCAGTTTCATTTCACAGTAGACCTCAAAAGCTTCGGAGCCGTTTGGTTTAATAGTGTAGACACCACTGGACCGCGTTCCGCTGTGGTAAAGAGCCGTGCAGTCAGGAGCAGCACCTGGGAAATCAAACAGCAGACAGGTCCAGATCCTGGGTTTACTAGGATAAATCTTGAATCCAGCCTTGTAACTTGAATTTCCATGTGGAACAGAGCCAAAACACTAATGGCAGATCTTTTTGGTATTCTTATTTTACACGTCATGAGGCGAACAAAGAGCTTTGGGCTTGGTAGTGCAGCTGCCGAGCTGTAGGTAGATCACACCACCTGTATTTTATAAGTTAGGCAGGGTCTCAGTTTAAAACATTCTGGGAAGCTGGTAAAGTCTCAGACTGGACTCTGGCAAACGGACTTTCCTACCTCTTCTAGTGTTACCAGTAGACACCGTTTCCCAAATGCTTTCATACTACATCTTGGACTTGATAATCATAGAATCCTCATGGCTGGAAAGGACCTTCAGGATGATCAAGTCCAGCCTTCATCCCAGCATCTCTCCAATCCCTAGACCATGGCCTCAAGTGCTCTTAGCTACTCATATTTTAAGCACCTCCAGGGATGGGGACTCCACCATCTACCTGGGCAGCCTGTTCCAGTGCCCAACCTCTCTCTTGGGAAAGAACTGCTTCCTAAGATCCAATGTAACCCTCCCCTGACACAGCTTGAGGCCATTTCCCCTTGTCCGATCATTATTAAGAGGGAGGATGTGATTTCTAACCAGTGAGCAGGATGTTCCTATTAGAGGTGTTTTCCAACCTTGATAGAAGAAAGCTCTTTCAATGGCTGTGATTAGCCAGGTGAAGTAAATCGGTTCCCTGTTCATACTCTCCAAGACTGGCATCAACAACACCAGAATCATCAGTAAAGGGATGGTCACAGCACATATTTACAACAGAGGATGAAGACTGATGACAGAATTATCAGAAGAAACTTCTTTAGAGTGAGCGTAACAGAGCACTGGAACAGGCTGCTCAGGGGGGTTGTGGAGTCTCCTTCCCTGGAGATGTTCAAGACCTGTCTGGATCTGTTCCTGTGGCACTTGGTCTAGATGGTCCTGCTGTGGCAGGGGGATTGGACTGAATGATCTTTTAAGGTCCCTTCTGATCCCTAGTGATTCTATGATTACTACATAATTGGACTTAGTTGCCCAATTGCAGTCAGATCCAAGAGAGGACTCACCATGGGTTGTGTGTGGTAGAGCCACAGTGTTGCGCATGGGAAAGGGAGTGATGTCTGGCTCTGTTGGCTCCCCCATGAAGGAGTTCTCAGCGAGTTCCTGAAGCTCAATGTGGTTTAGCTGAAAGACCAATAATTACCAGCTGTTAATATCCCAAGGCTCTGAAACGATGAGATTCATCCATCAAACTGAATAATCTCAGAGAAGAATTTTTCCTGCAACCCAAGACAACCCAGTTCACAACATAAAACCAACTCAAGAACCACACTGTTAGATTTCAGTTGTGTGACTGTCAGCTGTGCCGCTGCTCAACAAGGTAGGATTCATGAGGCGAGTAAGTGACCCACTCTCATGAGGAGCACCTTAATGGGCAAACAGATTTAACTTATTTCCTCGGGTGACATCACTTAGACAAATACTACCAACATCTGAAGAGCACAGAACCCTCAGTTCCTCGGGCTGAAATGCATTTTTCCTTTTATAGCCTCCTTCTAGGATTAAATTAAATATGAGCACGTCAGTCACAGGCAGTGTTCAGTGACATGTGTAGAACTGCACACTGTGGCTCCCTACTGCACTGACTACTGGAGAAAAAGAAAGAGGTAGGAAGAAATTAACAGGACATAGAGGACTGATCGAAGAATAATATGATAAAGAGAAGAAAAGGCAATTAACAGTCAGAAAATGCAGCAGCCTGTTGATGGATAGTATTTCTCAACTGTATTCTTGCTCATTGTGTGCCTTAGTCCTAGCCCCCTGCACTCACTTGCCCATAAAGGGCTGTTAGTAGTCAATATAAAGCCTCCTCTACACCCCTGGGAGTTGACCCGAGCAAGTGGTTGGGCCGTTGACTCCTTCAGCATTACGAGAGATGACACATTCCAAAGAGAGACCCAGAGATGCTTCCTTTACCTTGTCCTCCAGCTCCAGGATTTGATTGTGCTGCCTGTCCAGTTGCACGTGCTGACCCTCTACGATTTTGAGAAGCTGCTTGATGTGGTTGTCCTGTTCTTCCACAAAAGCCTGAAGATAGGAAGGGAGGGAGAAGAGCTGTTAGAAGCAGCAGAAGACCTTCACAATGGTGCAGCCTCTTGCTGTGGGGACCAGTTTGAGAGGACATCGCCTCTCTTTTGAGAGGATTGCCTGCTTGTCCTCTGAAGTGGTGAATTTCTTTGCCTCTGAAGTGAACAGCCGTGAGGTTTTGGAGAGAAACTACTGACAGCTTCATAGACCTTTTCTGTTGTTGGTTTCCTTCCTTTTTTACATCCGGAACAATTAAGATCTGTGAAGCTGACCCATGATTCAGACTGGATGTACTGTCACTGTTCAAAAAAGGGAACAGTTCCCAGTGTTTAAGGTATCAGCTTGGAGTCACAGAATCGCAGAGTGTTAGGGATTGGAAGGGACCTCAAAAGATCATCCGGTGCAATTCCCCTGCCACAGCAGGATCCCAGTGGCACAGGAACAGGCCAGGTGGGTTTGCAACATCTCCAGACAAGGAGACTCCACGGTCCCCCCGGGGCAGCCCCTTCCCGAGGGGTTCTGGCACCCTCACTGGGAAGAAGGTTCTTCTCCTCTTGATGTGCAACCTCCTCTGTTCCAGCTGACACCTGATGCCCCTTGTCCTAGCATTGGGTGCCCCTGAGCAGAGCCTGGCTCCTTTCTCCTGATGCCTGCCCTTTCCATCTTGATCAGCAGTCATGGGGTCACCTCTCAGGCTCCTTTCTTCCCAGCTCAAGAAACCAAACTCCCTCAGTCCTTCCTACTCAGGTAAATGCTCCCCCCCACCCCTCATCTTTGTGGTTCTGCGCTGGACTCTCTCCAGCAGCTCTGTGTCCTGGAACTGAAGGGCCCAGCACTGGATGCAGTATTCCAGATAGGGTCTCACCAGGGCAGAGTAGAGGGGGAGGAGAACCTCTCTGAATCTCCTAACCCCACCCCCTTCTAATCCACCCAGGCTGCCATTGGCCTTCTTGATCACCAGAGCCCATTGCTGGCTCGTAATCAACCTGGTGGCCACCTGAACCCCTAGGTCCCTTTCTTCAATCTGAGAGTCTAGGAGCTTGGATTCATCTCCCTAACACAAACCTCTGGTGTGTTCTTCCATGAATAGTTTAGCATTTTCTGTAAAACACAGCTAACAGTCCTTTTCTGGACAAAACCTTACCCCCACCTCAATACTTGCATGTGCTTGCATTAGGTCTAATAACATTCAGAGGATCATTGGTCATGGAGGGGAGTGTCCAGACATCCCTCTTTACAGATGTAAAGCATCCTGGTTTAATCCTGAGCAGGCAGTTCCTAGCACATTGATTTGATGAGGACGTATAAACCCGTGGGCTCGGCAATCCCATCGTTTTCCTGATTGCAAAACTTTTTCATCATTATTATTAGAGAAGTTCTGAACAGTTTTGAAAACACTGAATAATAAAAGCCTTATAATCTCCCTATTCTGTAACTGATTTCACTGGGGGATTTTACTGCCAAATGCTGTCAGATTAAGGTGCTGGTTGTTTCAGGATCGCTGCAGTGAGTTATTTCTGACATACACAGCAGTACTGCAGTGCAGAGGAAGGGAAACCATGAGCTGCTATTGCCCAACCGCTGATAACAGCGCTCTAGTTTGCTTTAGCTTTGTGTGTCAGGGTCTTTCACAAATTTACTTACCTTGAGTGAAGAAATTTCTTTTGTCTCTTGCGTTGAAGGCTGGACGATGGCCAGTTTAGTGACTTTGTCTTCCAGTCCCCATACTTTCTCCTGCAGCTGGATTTTATTTTGGATAAGATCTTCAATCTTCAAATTCATCTCCTGAGAGAGATTTTTGATCTCTTCATTATTGATTTGCAGCCTGGCCGTAGTTTGTCTCAGTTGCTCCTCTTCTTCTTTGATTTCGCTTGTTTGCTGCGAGAGCTCATAGAAGGACCTATCGAAGATGTAAAGTTTTTGAAAGATGTCGTTCATCTGGCCCTTTGTCTTGTGGACAAAATCTTTCAGACCGTGCCCAAGCTGGAGGAGTCCGTTGGCCAAGATTCGAACATCATCTAACATAGCAAATCTTGATTTGGTCTCGGGGGATGCAGCAGAATCAAAGGAGGAATATTCCTTGTCAGCTCTTCCTGAGAGGGCAAGGGGAGCAACGAACAGAAAGACTAGAATGATTCTCATGTCTTCTGATAGCGATTGTTCAGGATGCAGAGATGTCTCCCTCTGTCCGTTTTTGCTCTGTGTGTGTTCTGGGTTGAAGAGTTTGATCTATTTATACTCCTCTTCGTTTTAGAAGAGACAGACCCAACGGGTTGATCATTAATCTGTGTGTGCTTGAACGAGCGTAACCCTTCTTGAATGTAGGTTGATATCTGGGCAGATAAAGCTGCGAGATGGGCATGCTGCCGATTAAACTGCTCCCGAACTTTGCCGTCTGTCAGACCCTCCTTATACAGTGTGGACAATGAGTAGTGTTTTTCATACAGCCCTTTTTAATAGATTAATTTGGGGTTGTAATCCTGGTAAGAGGCTAAACAGCTTCTTGGTCTGTGCTGTAGAATTCCTTTTATTGCCTCATGAGTACAAAAGGGTTTATCCGACTGAAGAGCATCAGACGAGACTGTATTTCAGGTTGAGCAGCTTCTTGGTAAGAGGTGGAAGGGGAAAGCACTCTCAGATGATTCACACTTCTTGGTTCTCATCCTGTACCATTGTCAGAGTGCAACTTACTGCTCTGCAGTAGTTTACTTGTCATCTAGTTCAGATTAAGTGAGAAAGAAGGAATTAAGTCCAGAGATTGCCTGGATATGGTTCTACTACGTTAAAGTTTGTGCAGTAGTTTATACCATGTAAAACTCAGTTGTTAAGGGCTGCTTTCCAAGGGTGGATGCGATAAGTAACACCTCACGTTTCTTACCTCACTGGTCTTTTTAAGATTCACATGACATAAAGCAGGTAAACAGCTACTCTGAAATCAGTGTCCTGCAGTGGGTCTCTTTGTGGAAGGGTGTGTGGTTTTTGAGTAACGCTGCAGTATGAATCACAGAATGTTAGGGCTTGGAAGGGACCTTGAAAGATCATGTAGTCCAACCCCTCTGCCAGGGCAGGATCACTTAGATCCAGTCACACAGGAATGTGTCTGGGTTGGTTTTGAATGTCTCCAGAGAAGGAGACTCCACAACCTCTCTGTGCAGCCTGGGCCAGGACTCTGTCACTCTCACAGTAAAAACATTGCTTCCTATGTTTAAGAGAAATCTGCTCTGCTCCAGCTTGCCCCCAGTGCCCCTTGTCCTGTCACTGGATGACACTGAGAAGAGCCTGGCTCCTTCCTCCTGACTCTCACCCTTTGTTTATTTTTAAATACTAAGGAGGTCACCCCTCAGTCTCCTCTAAGCTGAACAGACCCAGCTCCCCCAGCCTTTCCTCATCAGGGAGATGTTCCACTTCCTTAATTATCCTTGTATCTCAGTGCTGGACTCTCTCAAGCAGTTCTGTGTCCTTCTGGTGAGGGTGCCAGAGCCCTGGAAGGGGCTGCCCAGGGGGATTGTGGAGTCTCCTTCTCTGCAGACGTTTCAAACCCACCTGGCCTGTTCCTGTGTGACTGGATCTAGGGGTTCCTGGTGTGTCAGAGGGATTGGACTGGACTGGATGATCTTTTGTGGTCCCTTGCAATCCCTAACACTCTGTGATGATATGAAGCATTATCTTTATTCTTGGCTTAGCCTTCAGAAAAATAGAGATTACTCCCAAGCGACTAGCGATCAGCCAGCTTTATCAGGATTCTGCATCTGGAGAATCTCTTCTCTATCACCACGCACTGCCCATTCCTGTGCCACAGTGGCCATGGCTCAGCTAGCACATGGTGTTTCAGCAGCTATGGGAGTTTGCTTGTGCTAGGGTGCTGCTTAGAGGTGACATTACCCTTTAGAAAGGCTTTCTTTTCTAAAAGGGAAAGGCAGTAGGAATGTTTAAATAATAAGTCCAAGTAGCTGCCAGGCTAGTGGCAGGGCCAGTGATGTCAGGCACTGATAAACTCGCTACGAAATCCCAACCTTCGATGTCACAACAGTCCAGAAGCAAAATAGGACAGAGAAAGCAGAAGGGAGCAAACCTTCCTGTATGATTAAACCATCAGATTCACCAACTGTAGAAACCCTAAGAGGGACTCCTGCCTCTGAGACCTGTTAGGCCAGTCAAGAC
This sequence comes from Upupa epops, assembly GCA_013397515.1. Taxonomy (NCBI): domain Eukaryota; kingdom Metazoa; phylum Chordata; class Aves; order Bucerotiformes; family Upupidae; genus Upupa; species Upupa epops. Next base: position 76,689 of record VZRI01010981.1, on the reverse strand, counting down.
AAGATCTATATAACAAACATGATCCTGAAGATCTTTCGTGCACCTGAGTGACCCTGATGAAATGGGCTTTAAATGATTTTTATAGCAGGTATAAAGCAAAGAAAAAGCTCTCTGGGTTTTACTGAAAAGGAGAATTTTCATAATAGTGAGATGTTCCTTGGAAGAGTTAGGATCATCTCTTAATGTTTTAATATCTTTATGGAGGGCTTTGCAGAATGGCTGCAATCACATTATATAAATATTTAGAGGAGGGCCTGGTGCCATTAGTTCCATGGCTTTGGGAAGCCTTTGCACTTCAGCAATTCATTTTATGGACGTAAAGGTACTTTGGAGATCTGTTGGAGATAATATGAGAAGCTTTGCATACATTTTGCATAGCATTTTAATTAAAGCTCTGCACACAAGTCCTTGGGTTTAAAGCTTCTGTCTGAAACTTTTATGGATAGAAATCTGCGAGTAGCAATGGCAAGAAGGAGCTGCTACCTGAAACAATAGGCATTAGCAGTCCTTTTGTTTAATCAATGTATGCCCAGCCAGGTTGTTGGCTGGTTATTTTCATGGCTGACATCTTCTTCCTTGCATGCTGGGCTGTGAGCCCTCCTCATGATGACTGCCCCACCAGAAAGTTGCTCCTTCCTCTTGTGTGTAGTACAGGGCTGGGGCTGCCCTCTCTTGATCTGTGCAGGTGAGATTCAGAACCATGCTGCTTACTTTGCCTTTAAAAGCGAAGCAGCTTCATTGCCTTCGTTGTCACTTTACCTGTGCAGTGAGACAGCTTTTACCATCACTGTGCACTGAGGTCTTGTTTCCCTTTTTTGGAGGATGGTGGTTACATCTCTGGTGTCTACAGAGTCTCTTGAGTGCTGGTACTTCATACGTGGTATTTTTGGGTTGGAAGGGACCTTAAAGATCATTTAGTTCAAATCCCCTGCAGTGGGTATGGACTGCTTCCACTAAACTGGGTTGCCCAAGGTCCTGGCCTGGAATGTTTCCAGGGATGTGGTGTCCACAGCTTCTCTGGGCAACCTGTTCCAATGTCTTACCACCCTTACTGTGAAGAATTTCTTCTTCATATCTATTCCAAATCCTCTTTCAGCTTGCACCTGTTACCCCAAATCCTATCACACCATAAGTAGTAGGATGAGCACTTGAGATCTAATGAATCAGAGGAAAGAGGGTAATTGAGGAGAAACCCTCACAGGGTGGCTATTAGATGGAAGCAGTGGTTCCTTCAAGGTATTTCTAATGTTCCAATCAGGTTTTCAGCTGTCAGTCTCTTTCCCTGGCTCCTGTAACCATGCTTATGGTCACCAGAAAGATCTGTGGCTTTTACATGTAGAGGATGTGGTGAAATAGAATTTTTCATTGGAGTCACAATAGAGCAGCATCAGCTTCTTCCTATTGAACTGCAGGATAATTCTGACTCCTTCCCATGCCAAGGGCTGAAAGGCAGTGGAACATAGGAACTTCTTCACAGTGAGGGTAACAGCATTGTAACAGGCTGCCCAGGGAGGTTGTGGAGTCTCCTTCTCTGGAGTCATTCCAGACCCGCCTGGCTATGTTCCTGTGTGACTTGGTCTGGGTGATCCTGCTGCGGCAGGGGGATTGGACTGGATGATCTTTCAAGGTCCCTTCTGATCCCTAATAATTCTATGATTTCCTCTACTTCTTGTTGAGAAAGAGCAAAAGCCCTATTGAACAAGTAAGGTCAGCTGTAACACCTGTTTGTAGGTCTCTAGCACCTTTATTCTAGTGTGACATCAGTTTGATGCCTTAGTTGTAGGAGAACCACAAGCTTGGTTCAGGCTCATCAGTTCCATTCAGCATAAATCAGTCCCGTGCATAAGAGTGCCTTAATATAGGGATCCTGTAGCCTGGCTTCGCAAATACATTCAATCCTTCTCTTAAGCACTAATACCACTTAATAAAGGTTTTATGAGCAATGTACATTTTTAGACTAAATTTTCATATCCATTATCATTTTGAAAAGAAATCAAGGTGCAAATGTATTCTTGCCAGAACAAAGTAATTTAATAGAGTCACAAAAAAGACACGAACCCCCCTCTGAAATAGTCAGGGAGCCTCTATTAGGCAAAGCAGCCGGTGGGGATGGGATTCAAGAACTTAATTCACCATGAAGGACTTGAAAGGGAAGAAATTCCCGCATGCCAGCTAAGCACATTCCTCTGCCTAGAGTGATGGAGAAGAGTCTGGCTTCCTAATGCTGCCCCGTAGAGCTTTCTGGACTTATACCAATACCTTCTGTCTTTAGAGTCTCCTAGAGAATTTGTTAGGACCAGTATATTCTCTATAGGTGGGACTACCCATGGATCTCAGGAAGCCCATGGAGTTGCCATCAGAACCAAGCTCTTGGGTAGAATTCATTTGCAGAAACTTTGGTATCAAGTGCAGTGTCAGCTCAATGTCTCCTCCAGGAGAGTGACCCTCTGCTAGCCCAATGCAGTGTTTTGGATGCCCATGGCATCTCAAAAAGCACCAGGTACTTTCACTGAGCAACCAAAATATTGACCATCCAAGAGTCTTTGTCTTCCATCTGCTCTTGCCAGCAGTCTGTAGTGGCTGTTCTGTTATGCTCAATGTATTCTGCTGGGCTTCTCGCTGTTGTTCTCTGTGCCCATCTGTTGTCTCTTGACTCTCTGGGTCAAGGATTAGACCACTGGGCTGCTAAGTAGTCTGTGCTGAGGATCGCTCTGGATCTCTCTTGTTGGAACCACAGGAACTAGTGTATCCAAAGGGAATGATGCTGGTCTGGTGGGGAGGAGATGAGTTAGAGAGAGGATTTCCAGGCTGACTTTAAAAACTGATCATACTTATTTGGGCTTATTTCCTTTGAATAATGGAGTCTGTTGAGCAGAGTGGTTCAGAGGCCCTTGGCTTTGTCTTCACAAGGGACTTTGTGCAGGTATAAAAACCTTGCTCCTAAGGCACGTAATTGAGACCTGCACATAGGGATCTGCATATCGAACTTGCTTTCTGTTGGCAGGGACTTCCCGGGGCTGAGAGGATGGGAAATATTGCAGAATTTTGTGTGTTTTCACTGTTTTAAAGTCTCCTGCAGTTTCAGACCGCTATATCCTGTCCTTTCCCCAGTCCTTTCCAACATGGGTTAGAATACTGTGGCCAGCAGGACTAGTGACATCATTTGCCCTCTGTACTGGGCACTGAGGCCTCACCTTGAGTACTGGGGACAGTGTGGGCTCCTCACTTCAAGAAAGAGGTGGAGGGGCTGGAGCTGGTCCAGATTAGCAATGAGGCTGCAGAAGAGACTGGAGGGAAAGGCTGATTGAGGAGAGGCTGAGGGAGCTGGGGCTGTTTAGCCTGGAGGACACTTGAGGGGAGCCTTCTCCCTCTCTACAACTCCCTGAAAAGTGTTTGTAGTCAGGTGGGGGTCAGGCTCTTCTCCCAGGCAACTAGGAACAAGACAAGAGGAGAGGGTTAGGTTGGATGCTAGGAAGCCCTTCCTCCCAGAAAGGGTGCTTAGAACCTGGACTGGACTGGCCAGGGCGCTCTCCATGTCTGGAGGTGTTGAAGGACAGCCTGGCTGTGGCACTGAGTATCCTGTTTTGGCTGCTGTGGTGATGTTAGGTCCTGGGTTGGACTGGATGAGCTCAGAGGGCTTTCCCAGCCTCAGTCATTCTGGGATTCTATCTTGTATTCAGACATGAAACTAGAGACCTCATTCCATTGAGGGCTGCAGCTGCAGATAACCATTTAGTTCATTCCATTTTCAGAGCAGAATTGTAACCTGAAGTCACCAAGATAAAAGGAGATGTTGAAAAACCAGGTCACAACAAGGAAGGTGTTTAACAGGAAGCAGTCACTCAGTGTTGAAAAGCACTGGGAAGTGTTTATTTGTTCTATTCAGTGCTCTCTTTCCATTTTAACCTCTCAACTTGTAGAATCACTGGTAAATTTATAGATGGAGTTTTCAAGTACCCTTAATAAACAGGAACTGTTTCTAAATACAATGGCAGTTAAAGAAACCGTGGAGTCATTGTCAAATGGCCTGTATGGGTGTGAACTTACCTCGAAGAGGAGACCATCTGGCCAAGGGAAAACGTTCAGTCCTTCACTTATGCTTCCATGGGGATTTAAATCACAGCATTACTAAAGGTGTCAACCCTCTCATTCTCACATAGAGGTGCTCACTTGCTGCCTTCTTCTCTTCCAGGAACCTTCTCTATGTCTACCCTCAGAGCCTTAACTTTGCCAACCGCCAAGGATCTGCCAGGAATATCACAGTCAAAGTGCAGTTCATGTATGGAGAGGACCCGAGCAACGCTATGCCGGTGAGGGAAGTACTTTGTGCTCTGTGAGAACGCTGCGTGCCCATAAGGCAGAGTACACGCTGCAGTCATGGTTAAAGAAAACCTTTCACAGTAACAAGTACAGAGGAGTGAGAATCAGAGTATTTCAGAACTAGTAGTACCTGTGTAGAGATTTCAAAGTAACAGTGTAGTAGTGAATATTTTAACCTGAGGTGTTTGCCATGGACACCATTGTGTCTGGAGTAGCATCTTTGCTTCCCCTAAAGGTGATTCTTTTGTGCTGGGCCAGAAGAGATCAGCACTTGGTGAGGACCTGTGAAGGGGTGCCATTCATCACTTCTTCAGCCGTGTGTGTGTGACTGGGATTACTGAATGTGTGAACTCTTCAGTGACTGAGTAAACCACTGCGTACAAGTGAAAGGGCATTTAACAAGTGCGTGTAACTGCTGCACAGGCTCATGAGTGTCATGCCTCTGTCAGTTGCTGTGGTTTAGTATTGTTCTCGTTATTGCAGGTCATCTTTGGCAAGTCTAGCTGTCCGGAGTTCTCCAAAGAAGCATACACAGCTGTGGTGTATCACAACAGGTAAAACACACAACCCCTTCTGTAAGGCTGTTGCCTCGTGGCTAGTACAGTTCCACCCAAAGGGACTTTTCCCAGTGTGAAAGTGGAGTAACTCACCAGTGACTCTGTCCTGCTGTTAATTATTTAACAATGGCTGTCTGGGTAGCTCTCACAGCAACTGCAGTGTCAGTTGATACTGTGTTAGAGCTTTGTGGTGACTAAGAGCCGGAGCCTTTGTTTGCTCTGGTACAAGTCAGCATTGTGTCAAGGGTTGTGATCCTGCCCAGCTCGGCAGATGCTGCTGCAAGTGCATGCTTCGAGTTATTTATTAGTCATCAAGATTTATCTTATAAACTCATGTTAGTGTGGGCTCCATTATTTTCCTGGAGCCTTGTAGACTTCTGCACCAGGGGAGGTTCAGATTGGACCTTAAGAAAAACTTCTTCCCAGAAAGACGTGGGGAGACCTTGGAACAGGGAGAAGGTGGAGGCACTGTCCCTGGAGGGGTTCAACAAAAAGGCAGACAGGGTGTTTGAGGAGATGGGGTAGTGGTTGGTGGTTCCAGGGCAGATTGTTGAACTTGATGATCTCAAAAGTCTTTTTGAACCTGGATGATTCCATGATTGTAGTTTCAAGACGAAGCACTTCCAATTTGTAAGTTATTTCACTGCAGATGAGGAGTGCTAAGTCTGGCCTTAACATAGATTCCTAGAAGGGTTCAGGTTGGAAGGGACCTTCAACATCATCTAGTTCCAACCCCCCTGCCATGAGCAGGGACACCTCCTACTAGACCAGAGTNCTAAGATCTCCCTGGAGTGTCTTCTTCTCCAGGCTGAACAGCTGCAACTCTCTCAGCCTGTCCCTGTAGGAGAGGTGCTCCAGCCCTCCACTCATCCTGGTGGCCCTCCTCTGGACACGTTCCAACAGCTCAGTCTCCTTCCTGTGTTGAGGGCTCTACAACTGGACACAGTAGTGCAGATGGGGTCTCACATGGTGATGGTCTTAACGTGATGATGTTGATGTAGTTGCACCAAGGAGGGGTCAGATCCTTAAGGTTGGGGAATGTGGCATTTCCTCCTCGAGGCAAGAGTTTATTGCTTATGGGGAGCAGCACAGGTCAGAGTGTGTAAGGAAGGGGCTGCTTTCATTTGTGGGCTGTGAAGTTTTTCCGCTACTTGATCATGAGCACGTAAAGCTCTAATCCCTTGGGGATAACCCCTATGCTTCCATCCTTCCAGATACTTTCTCTCAGACGATTTGTTCTCAAGCATAACACAGTCAACCCCAGAGTTTGTACCCACAGCTCAGCTGACGGTCTGCTCTCCACACAGGTCACCTGATTTCCATGAGGAAATCAAGATCAAGCTTCCAGCCACGTTAACCGACCACCACCACCTGCTTTTTACTTTCTACCACGTCAGTTGCCAACAAAAACAAAACACTCCTCTGGAGACTCCAGTGGGATACACGGTGAGTGTCTTTGTTTTTCAGGTGCTTGGCAGAGTTCGATTGGCAAAGCAGTTGTTTGCAGCTTCTTTCATGTCACTGCCAGTTCATGTGCTGTTCTAGAATGTATGAATTTGACAGTGGAGCTCGTGGAGCTCAAGAAACTCTTGAAGAACTGTGTGATTTTGGTTTTCCTTTTGTTAATTCCTTCTCCTTACAGTGGATACCGATGCTTCAGAACGGGCGGTTAAAGACGGGCCAGTTCTGCCTTCCTGTTTCCTTGGAAAAGCCACCACAGGCCTATTCGGTGCTTTCTCCAGAGGTGGGTAGCTCTGTGTGCTGAAAAGCACTTCAGTTGACAAGTGAAAGACTGGATGAGTACATGCCCACAGAGTGTATCATCAGTAAGTTCTCGGGTGGCACCAGGTTAGGTGGCAGCGTTGATCTGCACCAGGGTAGGGAGGCTCTACAGAGACACTTGGATGGGTTGGAACGATGGGCCAACATTAGCAAGATGAGTTTCAACACAACCAAGTGCTAGGTCCTGCCCTTGGGTCACAACAGTCCCCTGTAGTGCTACAGGCTTGTGCAAATATGGCTTGGAAAGTCTGGCAGGAAGGAACCTGGGGGTTCTAATCGACAGGCAGCTGAATATGAGCCAGAATGGATATGGCTTTCTTGGCTAATGGCATCTTGACTTGTATTAGAAACTGTGTGACCAGCAGGAGTATGGAAGTGATGGTCCCCCTGTACTTGCCATTGCTGAGGCCACAGCTTGAGTATTGAGTCCAGTTTTGGGCCCCTCGATACGAGAGAGATGTCAGGGCGCTGGAGTGAGTGCAGAGGGCAATGAGCAGGTGAAGGGCCTGGAGATTAAATCTTCTGAACAGTGATTCAAGGAGCTGGGGCTGTTCAGTTTGAAGGAGGCTGAGGGGAGACCTCATCGCTCTCTACAGATACCTGAAAGGATGTTACAGAGCAGTTGGTCCTGATCTCACAGGTAGAACAAGAGACAAGGGCTTCAAGCTGCACCAGGGTAGTTTTAGACTGGACATTAGGAACCATTTGTTCACAGAAAGAGTAGTCAGACACTGGAACAGGCTGCCCAGGGAGGGGGTTGAGTCACCATCCCTGAATGTGTTTAAAGGTCTTTTAGATGTGATGTTGGGGGATCTGGTTTAGGGGGGTGAACTTTGTAGACAAGCTTTAATGGTTGGTCTTAAGATCCCAAGAGTCTTTTCCAACCTGAATGAGCTGATGATTCTATTCTATGTGTGTTTTAAACACCTAGGTGATTTATTTCTTCACTACTGTTAAGTTCACATGTGTGTGTGTTCATGTGAGGGCACATGTGTGATCTGACAATGAAAGGAAATTGTAATTAGAGCAGTTGCGATTGGAAGTGCCTTGTCTCTGCTTTCCATCACATCCCTCCCTTATCTTCCCACTAACCTGCAGGTTCCACTCCCTGGGATGAAGTGGGTGGATAACCACAAAGGGGTTTTCAATGTGGAAGTTGTTGCTGTATCGTCCCTCCACACTCAGGTAATTGTTAAGAGCAGTCATGGTAGTCAAAAAGCATTGGATAGTCTTTCAACAGATCAAACACTGTCAAAGTTGATAGTGTGAAGAGTAGAATAATTACTTGTAATGACATTACAATCTCATTTTCAGTTCTGAGCCAGCAGACCTGTTGTTCCACGTTCTGCTGTGAGTATAGGTGAAAAGGTCTGCTTAAAAATATGAGCAGCTTGGTCTTAATTCACAGACACTGAATGACCAACACTGTTTTCAGAAGACTGTTAGATGTTTAATTACAATAGATCTAAGGGACTGTCCAGGCATGTGCTGTTCTCTTGTTTTTCCTCTTCCCCTCTGCCTCTTTCCTCCAGCTATTTTTCATCTTCGATCTGAAAAGAAAGATGGTGATGATTTTGACTAGTGGTTCCGCCTTGTGTTTTAGTAATTCCCAGTGTGTGATGGGATGGTTTCTGTGTGTTCTGTTTGTGTTGCAATTAGTAAGGTGATCTCAGCACAGGTTTTGTCTCTTTTAGTAAGAACACCCAGTCTGTGGGTCCCCCTGACGGCTACTGAACATCATCCGATTTCAGTTGAATTGGATAAATGGGCAGAGCTCTCAGAGGTGTTGAATTTCTGCTGGTTTTGTGAGATAAAATGGTCAGATAAAAAAATGAGGGAGAGAATCCATCCACGAGGTAGAAATCTGTAGGAAGTGGAGTTACTTTTGAAGCCTCTTGCTCATTGTTGTTTCTTTTTAATTGTGTGTAGGACCCTTATCTTGACAAGTTCTTTGCGCTTGTCCATGCTCTGGATGAGCACATGTTCCCTGTGCGAATAGGAGACATGAGAATTATGGAAAACAACTTGGAAAATGAACTGAAGAGCAGCATTTCAGCTTTAAATTCCTCTCAACTGGAGCCGGTAGTGCGATTTCTTCATCTCCTGCTTGACAAACTGATTCTCCTGGTAGTAAGACCTCCTGTCATTGCAGGCCAAATAGGTATTTTATTTAAGTTCTATAGAGAATTACATAGCTCAAAGTGTGACCCTTCCAATGTTCCTGTATTCATGTAGAAATGAAAAAGTCCATTTTTATGCTTTATTTTAGTGCCACTAATAAACCATGTGTCTTCAAAATAAAACTCGCTGACACCCGGGTCAGTGGGGATGTACACAGGAGCAATATTTAATACAGAGTGCTCCAGGAATGGCTGCTGGTGTCCGTGCTGAGAGACCAGAAAGGGACCCGACTAATTCACGAGTTGTATCTCCTTCCTTTGTTCCCTGTTACGGGCAGTGCTCTGTGTTTCCCTTGAACTTTAATGGTGTATTTTCAAGCTTTCAACTCTCTAAGGGGTCTCTATTACACAGAATCACAGAATGGTAGGGACTGGAAGGGACCTCAAAAGATCATCCAGTCCAATCTCCCTGCCACAGCAGGAGCCCGTAGATCCAGTGGCACAGGAACAGGCCAGGCGGGTTTCAAACGTCTCCAGAGAAGGAGACTCCACAACCCCCCTGGGCAGCCCCTGCCAGGGCTCTGGCACCCTCACCAGGAAGAAGTTGCTTTTTTCCTCTTGTTGTGGAACCTCCCCTGTTCCAGCTGACACCTGGTTCCCCTTGTCCTAGCATTGGGTGCCCCTGAGCAGAGCCTGGCTCCTTCCTCCTGACCCCCTGCCCTTTCCATCTTGATCAGCATTCCTGGGGCAACCCCTCAGGCTCCTTTTTATCCAGCTCAAGAGACCCAGTTCCTCAGCCTTTCCTACTGCAGGGAGATGCTCCCCTCCCTTTACCATCTTTGTGGCTCTGTACTGGACTCTCAAGCAGCTCTCTGTCCTTCTGGAACTGAACACATCAGTTTAGTTTGTCTGTTAACTAAGAGTTGCAGTCTCTGCCCTGCCCCATCCCATTCGATTAGAGTGTCTGCCTTGCTTTCTGCCTTGCTTCGTGGGTGGATTTCTGTGCTCATCTTGCTCACAGATCTTTTCCCAAAACAGAATGGAATTGTTGTGGGATTTTTTTCATGCAGTTTAACATTTTGGCTAAAGTTTAAATGAAGGAAATAATTAACTGAGAAAAGCATGATAAATATCCAAAGGGTATTATCCAGTAATTAAGCAAGGACTTGATCTCATTACCATCGCAGTTGATGACCAAAGTTGGACTGATTCCAGAAATTCCAGTTAAATTTGTTAGTAATGGAAGTGGAAGCTTATCACCGCGACATCTGCCTTCCTGTCGAGCTGTTTATGAGACCTAGTTGGAATAGCAGGTTGAGTTTTTCATGGACTTTTAAGAAGCTTCACCATTTCTCCTGTAGGAGATGAACAAAATGCACAGATAGCATTTGCTCGTGGCCGCTGCCGTGATTTAAACCACACTCCTCTCTTCTTCCTTTCAGTTAACCTGGGCCAAGCCTCTTTCGAAGCCATGGCATCCATCATAAACAGACTTCACAAGAACCTGGATGGAAACCAGGACCAGCATGGCAGAAACAGCCTTCTCGCATCCTATATTTATTATGTGTTTCGCCTACCAAATACCTACCCCAACTCGCCATCGCCAGGTAGCTCTCGTTTCGTTTGATTTCAAGGCGTAGTTTGTTAGAAGGGAGCAGAAACTGCTTGCTGGCAGGTGTTCTTGAGCTCCAGCCAGACTGCTGGTTCCCTGCCAAGCCCTGTTATTAACTTTCTCTCTGATCCAGTGTAGCTGTTTACGAGATGAGCTTAATTACAGTTAGCCATGGCAGAGATTGAACTGCTTGACGATCTTAAGTAACGGTGTCGCTGCTGAAAGACAGGGTGGCACAATACTGGGGGTTCTGTTTTGTTTTCTGTGGTAAGCAGGCAGATGTGGTGCTCTCTTGGCCTGTCCTGCTGTCTCCTTCACCAGCAAAAGTGGATGCGTAGGCAAAGGAGAGAGAGATTCTTGAAAACACAGGTCAGGGTACAGGAGAGAAACTAAGTCTGCTGCTGCTGTGAGCCAAGGGTATATGTGCACGGGGGAAGAGATGATGTGAATGACAGGCAGAGAAACTGGGCTTGGGTAGCACTTGCGCACAACTTGGAGTGGAAAAACCTCTTGAGAGGGCTTGGGAAGGTTGGGAACTTGCAGTCATGCCCAGTTCTTTGGTGGTTTTCAAGTCTGAGGTCTGGCAAATATCCTTTTAGGTAAAGAATATCTCACACTCGCTGCCTACATTTCACAGGCAGCATCGGGCCTCCCACAGATCAGGGGATAAAAACAGCTTTGTAACCCCATCCCGTTCTCCCTGCTGCTGGCCTTGGAGAACTGGACAGGGAAGATTTCCTTATGGGCCAGACCTGTGGGTTACCCAAAGGGTTTGCTGTATCGAGCTGGTGTAAAGCAGCTCAAGGGATCAAAGCCCTGAGTGATCATCTAACAGGATGTTCCTTCATGCGCTGCCACAGGTCCCGGTGGCTTAGGGGGATCAGTGCATTATGCCACCATGGCTCGATCTGCTGTCCGACCAGCCAGCCTTAACTTGAACCGCTCGCGGAGCCTCAGCAACAGCAACCCAGACATATCTGGGACCCCCACCTCGCCGGACGACGAAGTTCGCTCGATCATTGGCAGCAAGGTACGCCTGTCCCACTGAGGCTCTCGCAGGAATTTGAGCAGATTTTAGCTAATCTGTAAAGAGATAGAAGGGAAATGTTTGTGGTTTCTTTCCTATGAAGAGATGTCTTTACTAACAGCCCCTTCTCAGATGTTTTCTGGCAGTTGCTGTTAACACTGCTAAAACTCTGCTCTACAAAAGTAATTGCTGATCTCTCTGACTTGTTGGAGACCATCCTGGCAGTGATATTGCCACCAGTGTGGTTTCTAGGAGCAAGAGTGCTTCTGGACTTAGCTTCCCCAGACTAGTAGGAGAAGGATGGTTTTATCACCTCACTTTTCACATAGCAAACAGCCATATCCCCCAGACAGCAATGTTAAATCTCCCCAGACCTTGCATCCCCTTCCTGCTGCCCTGTGATCCAACTCTTACCTCCCAGGCCAAAACTCTTTCTTCTCCACTGCATTCAGAACTAACTGCCTTTCAGATCCTTCCTCTCCTACTAGGTCCTGCATGGCCCAGAAGGATTTGGGAGCATCAGTGCTAATTTCTGGTGTGTAACTGAACCCACACTGCTTCCCCACACCTAGAAGTGACTTTCCAGAGTGGGACATCAGTGCAGAGCATCTGGCATGGTCTTACTTTAGCTTTTAAGGGCTCTCATCTCTTGCAGAATGGCCTTTCCTACTCTGGTGGCTTCCATGTCCATAGGACTGCAGCAGTCCCAGTTTTCACTGAGCACTTCACTTTTGGACCTAAAATAGGTGGGATGAGCCAGAGCATATCTGCTGTGTTGGAAATTCCTTCCCTGAGAGGCAGCTTGGTTTGGGGTTCTCTTTAATCTTTAAAATATGATAACTTAGACCTAGATGAGATACTTTCCCACGTGTGACCCTTCACTCTTCCAGCACAGACAAATTCCTGGGCCCTTTCAGAGAGCAGTTACACCCGGTCCTTTGGAGCAGCAGTGAGCAAGCTGGTTAATAAAGCCATCAGCTTCTCCAGACTGCTCCTGGGTTTTACAAGAGCAAGAAAAACAGAGTCAGGAAGAGGTTACCAATTGTAAATGAATGCCAGCCTAATTTGCTGACCAAATAAGAAGCTGAAGAAGTGTGAGTAGGCAAATCATTAATTTCTTACATCAAAGTTTGGACTTGGGAAGTCTTCAAATATTTTAAAGACCGCTTCAGTTTCTTGCTAATTAAACAACCCTGACCTTTTGTGAAATGCCACAGGCTCTCGTGTGCATACGGAATTCACGCAGCCTATCAGGAGTTAACACATGCTGGCTCAGGGAATACAATGCAGAATGAAGGGGGAGTTCCTCCTAGAAATGTACTCCAGGCTTTAAAGAAAATCCTACTCCCTGGGTAATTGTAGAGGGAAGAGTTTCCTTTAGGGTTAGTTTGAGCATCAGAGATTAAGCTCAGTTTGACTCTGTAGGGACTCTATAGGCTTTGGTTTAATATAATTATTACAATGATAGTTATCTCTTCATGCCCTAGACAAAGCTAAGACACTTCCACAGATGTTGAAAACAAGTGAAAGGATGTAAAGGATCCTATTCCAGTTCTCCAAGTAGTGGCTTAAGCCCTACTTGTTCTCCAAATAAGGAATTAAATTAAAATCTAGGGTGGGAGGCTTTCTGCTTTAACAGAAACCCCATAATAGTCCTTAGTTCTTTGATGGGATTTAGTCTGTGATAGCTTTGGTTGTAATGTCAGATATTTATAGGTTGGCAAATGCTCTTTAAGTTCTCCTCTTCATCAGCTTCTTACTGAATTTGACAATTTAAATCATCGACTCCCTTTCAGGATTTAGAAGGTCAGAGGAGATTTTAGGTTGGGCACTTGTTTTGCCTTCATTTGGGAGTTGAGAGCATGTCAATGTTGTTACTCCCTACTAAAGCAAATTTATTAAGTGTCTTAAAAAGACCTACGGTGAGATTTTACACTTGAAATGTTCCTGAGATGCGCTGGGAACAGCAGAAAAGATAGTGACTTCCACTGCCCTGACAGAGGATTTTCACAAACGTTAGGTTCCTGCACAGATCCAGGTGCAGGTTAAACCCCAGCGATAGAAGAGAATTTGAACAGCAGTTTTGTCAGCTTTAGAGTGACTCTGCCGAGCAGTAATCACAGAATTATTGAGGCTGGAAAAGGCCTGAGATCACCCAGCCCAGCCCGTGATCTGACATCTCCACATCAGCTAGACCAGGGCACTAAGTGCCACGTCCAGTCTTTCCTTAAACACCGCCAGGAATGGTGACTCTACCTCCTCTGTGGGCAGTCCATTCCAGTGTGATCACCCTTTCAGTGAGGAAGGGCTTCCTAACAGCCAACCTAACCCTCCCCTGGCAGCTTCAGGCCCTTCCCTCTCTCCCACCTGTCTACAACTTCCCTTCAGGTAGTTACAGAGAGTGATAGGAAGCCCTTGTGCTCTTTTCTCACCTGAAGAGGGAAGAATCTATCCCTTTTCAGATTTTTACAGAGTGATTTGTTCTCCTGCAAAGGTGTTTAACTTGATCCTCTAAACCACAGTGACATGATTAGAAATCGTGAGCAGAAATGTGAGCGTGATAAAGGCATTTTCCAAATTACACCTGATTTTACAAGCCATGAGCTTACTTCAGCATTCTGCAAAGGCCTTTCGACTTTAATTCACTGCGAGCAAAATAAAACATGTTTATGGGTCCGAGCAGGGCAGGGAGCTTTGATTTATGTCCTCCAAAAAGTAATTGAGATTAAAACACTCTCCTTATGTGTGTTCAGTATTTTTTTATTGGACATCTTAAGCAAAATTACAGCGTTGCTGCACCCCGCATAGCTCTGGGGATTAATGGTTTGAATCCCAGGTTACAGCTCTCACGCGGGGTTCAACCTTGGGGTGGATTTTTCTTTGCTGAGAGAAATAGATTGTTCAGCTTGATGGACTTTGCAGCTGATGGGATGAAATGGGCTGCACCTTTGCTTTGTGTTTTGGGGAGAAAGAAACCCTAAGCTGGCACCAAAACTGGGATGGAAGCTGTCTTGCACCATGCGTGAGGGTTGAAACTCATGTGTGGGATTTATAAGGAACTGCTGTTTGGTTGTGGCATTGCAAAACTGCCTCCAGTAGAGCTGGGTCTTAGGAGCTAGGAGAGTCCACTGCACCCTTGGAGTGCCTTGGGAGCAGCCTGGGTGACAAACAAGTTGGAATTTTTTCCATTTAATCTTTCTGAGTGCCAAGCAGGGAGAAGAGAGCAGAGAGCAGAGAGAGAAGAGGGATGCACGGTGATTTTGCTCGTATGATCCATTGCAGGAGTAGAATTTGCAGTAAGAACTAGACAGAGCTTTTAAAGAGGATGGGGTTTTAAATATTTTGCTTAGCAAAGCAGGTTGGTTTCAGAAAAGGTTTGTGCTTTCTTCTCTTTGCAAGGCTGCCCAGAGAAGATACCCACAGCATGTGTGCAAGATCCTGTTCACAAGGTTATTCTTCCAGCAGTGCTGCATTTTTACTGCAGGAGTAGGAAACCCTGTGAAAGCTGACAGCCCCTCCAAAGGTTCTCAGTGTTCCCATGCAATTGTTGAAGCTATAAGCTGTGGGCTAACAGGAAGTTGAACCTAGAGGTGCTGGAAGCCTCCACTGGTGGCTTTCACATCCATGCACCAGTTTTCCTCTATCACACCTGTACATCCAGGTTGTCTCCATCAACTGAAGTGAGCAGCTTTAAACTGACCACAGTAAGAGAGGGGCTTTCCAAGAGGTTGATAGTTTCTGAACAACCAGCAGGACCAGTAGGACAGGTTGTCACCATGGTATCAGTGTGTTACGGGATCTAAGCCAGTCCTCTGGACTGAGCTGTCTCCTCAGACTCCTGTGAGGTGAGGCTGCTCTAACAGTGCTGACTGACGACGCGTTTGCAGCGTACACCGGTTTGATTGCTTTTAAGGACTAAGCTTTGACTACTGTATGGCATGCAACATGTAATATTTCTTTCCTTTCCCAACTGCTTTCTATTACATGCCCAGGGATTAGACCGCTCCAATTCCTGGGTAAACACTGGTGGTCCAAAAGCAGCCCCATGGGGATCCAACCCCAGCCCAAGTGCAGAGTCAACACAGGTGGTGTCTTCGGTAGAGGTTTTTCTGGCTTTGTTCTCCCTGATGTTTCCCTGTAGAGTATCTTCCTTTCAGTGCATACTCCGTTTTGGTGGTTTGGGGTTATTTTTTATTTAGTTTTCATTCTTGCTTATTTGTTTCTTGAAAACTTTGTGGATTTTATTTTATTAATGAGCATCTTCTCCCTCCCCCCTTCACCTCACCTCACCGCGCTGCATGAAAAGCCTCCCAAGTGCGTGAATGTGTCCCCTTCTTTCATTTCAGTGGTTGTTGCTCTGTGAAATGTAAACGCTGTGACTGCTTTTCTTTTCTTTTCTCTCTTTCTAACACTAGTTTCAGCTTCAGGTGGAGCACGTTTCTAAGTGGGAACATGAATCACAGCTCCATAGTCCGCGTTTGCCATTTCTTTCGATGTCGTGAACCATTTTGCCATTTCCATCGTGCATTTTAGTCTTCATCGTCAAGTAGTCCTTGGTGGCTGTTTGAGTGGGATAGCATTAAACCAAAATCAACTGCCTCATGTAAAATGATCTCTGAAAACATGTGAATCTGAGCGCTGCAGCCAGTGACTCGCTAGGGCCACTTTTATCCGTTCTGTGTTGCAAAGTATGAAAACTTTACAGCAGCTTCAGTTAGAAGAGTCCGTTTATTTAGCTCCTATTGCCTGCTCTCCAGTGCATGGTTGCTTTGAACGTACCTCTCATCTGCACCTCTCCTTTCAAGTTTATCAGCCTTGCAGAAAATTAAGGGTCAGACTTCACTCACAAATTATTTCCATCCGAAAGACAACTCCACTAATTTCTTCATTTCCCTGTACCAGTAGCGGCGTCGCTGTGGGTTACATCCCCACGTGCTGGTAGATGGGAGAGGTATGGACTGCAATTCCAAGTATTACCTCCTGGACGCGTGCATGTTGATGAAAAAGTTTCATGCTTTGCAGCATTAAGTGTCTTTGTGCGTAAAAAAACCCCATGCAGTTGAGTTTCAATAGCCTGTGTGTCTGAAAGCAATTCAAAAGTGCTCTTGTTTTGTTGAAGCCCAATCTGTACGTGAATGAGCGTTTGAGAATGCGTTAACCAGTGTAAAGGCAGTAACAGCCTACGGTTGGAACGGTGTTTTTGTAAACGTACGTTGTCCTTGAGCTGCAAACCCCATCCACAGCAAACTTTAATGTCCTGTCATCATTCATTCATCTCCACTCCGTAGGCTACGGATCGAAGTTGTAATCGTATGTCTTCGCACACTGAGACGTCAAGTTTCTTACAAACATTAACAGGACGATTACCAACTAAAAAGGTAGATTTCAGTGAAGACGATTGATATTGTGGGGCAGGGAGGTCAAGTCGTTCTGAAAACATGATGCAGTCTATCCTTCCCTTTACAGCCTGATTTTTGCTGAGGTCGTTAGCAACCTCTGAATATCCAGGCTGTAGTGAATGCAGAATATTCTGAATATTGAATTGGGGAGAATAAACCAAACAGGAGTAGCTCATGTGATTTAACGTCCGTAGTGTTTAGAGTCAGTTTATTACTGGCTTTCAAAAGCAGTGCAGACGTGTGAGTGATGCAGCCCTATGAGCCACATCACACTGTGTTAGATGGCCAGATAACCTGGTTGTGTAGGTGATAACCCAGAGTGACTCCAGAATGGGAATGGAAGTCACTTGGAAACCCTTAGAGGAGACAAAATCCTACTAGCCAGGCTCAGAAAACCAAACTGCCTGACTGTTTATGTTAAGCAGATGTGATCTCTGCCGACATCCAGTCTGGGGGTTGGTCCTCCCAAGAAAAGAAACGAAACAAAGCTGTTTCTTAGCCCCACATCTCTGTCTTACTGTTCTAAGTCCTTTCTCGCAGTAAATCTACATCTTTGTACAAATCGCTTTATGTGTCCACTTTTTACTCCTTTTTCCTGCAAAAATCAGACCAGGCAGAAAGGTAGAATTTTAAATTTTAAACTAAATTAATTTGAGTGCCAACACTTTTGGTTTTTTGGGGGGGTGGGGGGTGGGAGTGGGGTGGAAAATTTGTTTGGACACTTGAAATTCAGTTTTGGAGCGAGATGCTGTGAAACATTTCTCATGTCACATCTATCATACCATCACCCTTCATTGTTAGCTGGGGAATTCTTTAAGGGATGCCAGCACTGCTCTCACATTCCCAGTTGCTTATTTTGCTTAACCCCATTGTTTGCCACACTTGCCATGGACCGTGCTCCCATTTCGCACGCGGATTGTTTGGCGAGCAGATCCCGAGGCTCAAGCTAACTCCGGGTTTGTGTCTGTGTAGCTTTTCCACGAAGAGCTGGCTTTACAGTGGGTTGTGTGCAGCGGGAGCGTGCGGGAAGCAGCCCTACAGCAAGCTTGGTTCTTCTTCGAGCTGATGGTGAGCGAAGTGGAAACACACCTTGCTTGTTCTCTTACCGTTCCTTGTTTCAAAGCCAAGCAGTCAGTAACGGGGGGGGTAATTTATATCCCATAGGTGAAGAGCATGGTGCATCATCTGTATTTTGCTGACAAACTGGATGCACCAAGAAAGAATCGTTTTCCTGAGCGCTTCATGGATGATGTAACTGCTTTGGTCAGCACAATTGCCAGTGATATAGTCTCTCGGTTTCAGAAGGTAACGGCAAACAATTAAATGAAGCCTGGGCAGAGCTCAGGTACCTCGTCTCCTGCGCGTTGTTCACTGGTGTCTGGAGTAGGGATTGTCTGAAAATATACAATGTGCCCTCCTTCTGTTTTTCTCTTCCATCTCTCTAGGATACAGAGATGGTCGAAAGGCTCAACACCAGCCTTGCGTTTTTCCTCAACGACCTGCTATCTATCATGGACAGAGGATTTGTTTTTTCTCTTATCAAGACCTGCTACAAACAGGTGAATGCAGATAAATATTAGGACTTAACTATGAAGCGTAGCGTAGCCCATTACTGTAACTTTCTCTGGACAGACGGTAAAGTATGGAGGCAAAATTCTGCTGTTCAGGTCTTTTTAGAGCAAGCAAGGCATTCTCAGCGGTGATTTAGAGTTTACGCCTCCCTGATTACACTCTTAAATGTGAAATAGGAGTAACTCCCTTGAGCGACTGGACGTGCAGCAGGCAGGAAGAATGATTCCCTCCGCTCACCACGTTCACAGTAAATGAATCAAAAATTAGGAGGAGGTTTTGTGATGGAGCTCAGACGTGTCGTGGTTTGTCAGCAGGTCTCTCAAGGACACATTGACCCTCTGTGATCGTAGCGATCACCAAGCTCCCCTTCCATCCTTCTGAGGATGCAGGGTCTCCTTCCCCATGCAGAGGTGCCTGTGTTATGGATTAGGAAACTTATTTGCAGAGAAATCACCTCAAACCACAAAGTTGTATTTGACAACAAACATCCAAAGTACAAAGGAGATGGTGAGGTATCAGGAGCTTAGGCTTAGCCTAATATTTGCCACAGAGCCTAAAACATTTCATGTAAGGGGTAAGAGCAGCAATTGCATTTCAGCCTTGCTAACTGATTATTAGCCAACCCGCATCCTTGACCTGTTAATGCCTCATGTTCTCTGGTCCTGCTTCTCATGACCCCCCCTACGAGGATTCTTCATTCACTTATAGAAAGAGATACAGGTGTTTATACATCCTGTGTGATACCTGTGCCAGTGGCTGGGGTGCGTGTGACTCCTTCACATCAGAAGTTTAACCTGTAGCACAAAAAAACTGATGTGGATGTGGCCATTCTGCTCCCAAGTCACCAGCGATAGGACAAGAGGAAATGGCCTCAGGCTGTGCCAGGGGAGGTCCAGTCTAGACATTAGGAAGAACCTCTTCGCTGCCAGAGTGGTCAGGGGTTGGACCAGGCTGCCCCAGGAGATGGTGGTCGCAGGCAGATGTGGCCCTGGGCACAGGGTTTAGTGGGCAGGGTGGAGTTGTGGTAAATGTCAGACTGAGTGATCTTGGAGGTCTCTTCTAACCTTAATGATTCAGTGATTCTATGATTCTGTGCTCTCCAGTTCTTGTTTTGGAGGTGCTTTTGGAAAGCAGTGATGGGAGAGGGGGGCTTGTGCTGAGCTTTCCTGGTGCTAACTGCAGTTTTATGGGCTGAAACTTGCCAGGTCTCTTCAAAACTCTATTCCTTAACAAATCCAAGTAACTTGGCATCTTTGAGGCTGGACTTCCTTCGCATCATTTGCAGCCACGAACACTACGTCACCTTGAACTTACCCTGCAGCTTGCTCACACCACCTGCATCTCCATCACCGTCTGTGTCTTCAGCAACATCTCAGGTACGTTGTGGCCAGGATCATTGTGGAAAGGCAAGCTGAGCTTTGTTCTGAGACTGAAATCATCGGAGGCAGTTGTGTCACCTTTATTTTCAGTCATTGCTTGCTAATATTTTTGAGAAGTGTTTACTCAGAAGTTTTTCCTGCAGCTTAGACTTTGGCTTCTGATCTTTTATTGTTGTAAAATGAACACCATATCCGTATCCTTGGGAGTGACCACACACTGTCCATAGGGACCCAGTCCCTTCCTCTAGCAGACAAACACATGAATGTCTCTAAATATGTGAGGGGTGGGTGTCAGGAGGATGGAGCCAGGCTCTTCTCAAGGTCATCTGGTGATAGGACAAGGGGCAGTGGGTGCCAGCTGGAACAGAGGAGGTTCCATATAAGTATCAGAAGGAACTCCTTCACAGTGAGGGTAACAGAGCATTGGAACAGGCTGCCCAGAGAGGTTGTGGAGTCTCCTTCTCTGGAGATGTTCCAGACCTGCCTGGCTGTGTTCCTGTGTGACTTGGTCTGGGTGATTCCTGCTGGGAATTGTACTGGATGATCTTTCGAGGTCCTTTCTGATCCCTAATGATTCCATGATTAATTTATGTAATTGAATTTATCCAGTGTTACCCTTACGAAGCAAGGGGTTTTCTAGTTTAGTCCCAGCCTGCTCCCAGTAAGTAATGTGAATTAACAAGTGTGTCGTCCGAGTGGATCAATCAGTTCCACAATTACTATATCAAATCAGAGCTGCCTTTAGCCAGAAGACGAGCATCTATTACCTGAGTTAATAGTGTAACTAATGCACTTTTAAAGGTTATTTGGCTTAACTTCCCTAAGACTTGTCCTGGGAGGGGGGGAAGGCAATAACAGCAAACAGAATTAATAGGTGAAATGGTGAGCTTGGGTGTCATGGAGGTAGATGTGCCTGAATCTAAACAGAAAGGGGAAAAGGTGGCAAAGAAACCAGCAGGGTGCTGGGTTGCAATAACAAAGGCACCACCAGCAGAGATCAAGTCATTATCCCACTCTCATCACCGCTGGTCAGACCACATTGTGAATACTGTGTTGAATTTGGGTCCCTGCTGTACAAAAAAGATGTGGACAGGCTGCAGAGGGTCCAGAGAAGGGTCACAAGGATGATCAGAGGGCTGGCAGACCTGTCGTGAGAAAAGGCTGTGAAAGTTGGGGATGGTCAGTGTTGAGAAAAGAAGGCTCGTGGGGACCTATCCCCATGTGCCAAGAAGGCAGTGACTGCCTTTCCACAGCGAGCCACATGGAGAAGCCAAGGGGTGATGGGTGTCAGTGACTGCTGGGGAGATTCCATTTGGAGTCCAGAAGGAAACTCTTCCCCTATAGAACAGTGAACCACTGGAATCATCTCCCCAGGGAAGGAGTCAACAGCCCCACATGGGACAGCTTTCAGACCCAGCTGGACAGGCTGCTGGGACAGCTCGTTTCAACTCTGGTTTTAGCTGGATGGGTTGGACTGGATGATCCTTGAGGTCCCTTCCAACCTGATCTTGTAGGAATCTGTGAATTTAGTTCATGCAAGATTGTCTTCACTCGTGAAACCTCCTCCTAATACATTGTCTCTGTATTCCTAGTGGCCTCATTATGCAATTTCTGAAACTTGGTTTCTTTCACAGAGCTCTGGGTTCTCCACAAACGTCCAAGACCAGAAGATTGCAAATATGTTTGAGTTGTCCGTGCCTTTCCGCCAGCAGCATTACTTGGCCGGGCTCGTGTTAACAGAACTGGCTGTCATTTTAGATCCTGATGCAGAAGGGTAAATCTTTATATGTTTTTTTAATCACACACACCCCAGACTTTGCTCTCATTCCAAGCAAAGGAAGCTCTGGCCTGGCCAGAACTGCGTACCTTTGTGAGATGAGAAGACACCCTCTTCTTCCTCCCTACCCCTCCTGTTCCTTACATCCCGAGTGCTAACTCTGTACACGATTTCAATCACGTTTTTCCAGCTGAGAAGATAAGGGACAGAAGAAGGAAAAGTGGTTCCAGCTGGAGCCTCCAGCTGCCACAGGGGCACTGCTGGAGCTCTAAGAGCTTCTTTCACTTGTAACAGGAAAATAATGTTCAGCGTTTACCAAGTCTCTGTTGCTGGTGGGTTTAAATATCACTGAGTATTTTACCTGTGGTCCTCCCAGCTCTTTGTAAAGTAAATTATGCATCGACGAGGTCCCTGTGGGTTACATAAAGAGAGCCAAGCAAGCACAGTCTGCTGGTGACTTGCCTGCCTTGTGCAGCAGGTAATTTTCTGAAGTAGGAGAGTAGCCAGTAGTTCTGACGTCCAAGCTGTTGGTTGTGTTATTTAGGGCTGTATTCTGCCTTGCCTCTTTAAAATAGGATTCAGTGGAAATTATTGATTGCTTCCACAGTCCAGAGTTCTCTCACAGACATTTTTCTCAAGGTGGACTCAGAAGTACCAGCCGAGTCAACAAATGCTGATGATTCATGGTTAAATCAGGCCCTTTTACCAAGAGGTCTCAGGAGTTAAACATTCATTCTGCTTCCCGGTGGAGAAGAAAGTGATGCCATCAATTAGAATATTTTCTTGTATATGGATGGCACACACTGCAGTCCCTTTTGTTTGGCCCTAAGTAGGGAAAAGCAGCAAATGTTTACCCACAGACACTGCAGAACTCTGTTTTTGCAGCACAGGAACGTGCTGCGCTCTGGTTACAGATCACATCCTGCCTATTACTGACGATAGGATGAGGACAGATGGCCTCGAGTTGTGTCAAGTGAGGTTTAGATTGAATCTTAGGAAGGAGTTCTTTACCGAGAGAGTGGTTGGGCTCTGGAACAGGCTGCCCAGGGAGGTGATGGAGTCCCCATCCCTGAAGGGATAGCTTGAGCATTTCAGGCCATGGCCTGGGCATTGGGGAGATGTTGGGATGAGGGCTGGACTTGGTGATCCTGGAGGTCCTTTCCAGCCAGGAGGATTCTATGATTTTATGACCCTACTTTTCTTTGCTCATCTGTTCTCCCCTACTCTTGAGCTTTTCTCACCTTGCTAGTCTCAGCATTTGAGCTTGGACCAGGATGGTACTCCTGAATTTTGGTGATGATGTGAACCAGTCAGTAGTGTGTTTGGGTTTTACAGTTTTCCAGAATGTCTGGGAGTTTGCAACTTGTTAGGTGTTCTCTCTTCTGCCTCTATCATGGTAGATCCATCACACAGAGTAAACCAGCCTGTTCATTTCTGCTCTTCCCTTAACTGTGTAGACTTCTAACAGTCATCAGTAGAGGACAAAAGATGGTGGTTTAAACTAAAAAGAGGGAGGTGGAAGCCTGGATATAAGGAAGACATTTTCTACACTTAGGGTGGTGAGACCCTGGCCCAGGGTACACAGAGAGGTAGGAGAAGCCTCATCCTTGAAACCATCCCAGGTCAGGTTGGACCTTCGGGCTCTGAGCAGTCTGCTCTGGTTGAGATGGCCCTACTCTCACTGCTGGGGGTGGCACTGGAACAGGCTGCCCAGGGAGGTGGTAGAGTCCCCATCCCTGGAGGAGTTTAAAGGCTGAATAGCTAGAGCACTTGAGGCCATGGTCTAGGGGTTAGGGAGATGTTGGGATGAGGGCTGGACTTGGTGATCCTGGAGGTCCTTTCCAGCCAGGAGGATTCTGTGTCCCTGCTCACTGCTGGGGGTGGCACTGGATGAGATTTGAAAGTCCAACCTGTGATTCTGTGACTCTCTGAAGGCAGCCAGGTGAATGTGACAGTTACAGCAGGTGAGTCCAAGCAGCCAGGCCCTGAACAGGTTTTCTCTGCCATCACTGCAGCGGTGCTTTGTGTATTAACTCCCACTGCCCATATTGTCTGATGCCACAGAGAAAATCAGAGTCTGGCTGTCAGTGTTCAGTAGCAAAAGTCAGGTTTCCCAAAAGCATGCGGTGTTGACACAAATTCAGGCAAAGGCTGAGCTAACAGAGGGGGTGGCTGAGCAGCTCACAGTGTTATCAGCCAGAAAGATTACTGGGGTGGATTTCCTCCTCGGTACCTGCTCCTTTGTTGGCTGTGTTTTCCCTACGTGCAGTTCTGTAGCCTGAAGGATAGTTTCCCCTTGAGCTTTTAGAAGCACAACTCAGGTGCCACTCCTTCAAAGACATTCCTTTAACCTTCATCTGAAGGAACCAGTCGCCTAAAGAAGCATTTCCTTCCTAATTGTTAAAGATCTCACTAATTACACAAACAAGCAATTGCAGGATCTCATTACAACTTGATTAAAAACCACAGGAAAACCGTGTAGCTACAACTCCTTAATGTCCTCCTAAACCTGTTCTAATCATTTAAAACCCCCACCAATCCAGTCAGACCCTCTCTCTCATCTTTTTTAACCACAACTCAACTCTACTTTCCAGGTAAAGTGGATACTGCCTGCAGTTCAGCACTTGTTTTAATCCCTCAGGTCTGAACACTGAAGCTTATGTTTTGCTAATGCATCATGTATGAGCTTCCTTGGCTGCTTCATGCATGGGGTAAAGTTGTCTTCTTGGCCTGGTTTGCCTACAGAAGCAAATAGCTACTGAGATCCCTGCTATTTGCTCTGAGAGAGTTTTGCCTCTGTGTGGTGGCTGAGGGAATTGAAAAGAGCAGAGCGAGTTCTTGAGAGATTCAGAGGAGTTTGGCTTTTCAAGCACCACCGAGTAGGTTCGTGCAGAACGCTCTGCAGAAGGGGTCGGTGCTTGGGCACTGCCAATGTTTGCATCTTGAGGCAGAGGAAGGCTGTTTTTTTGCTGTTTTTCCTTCTACCCTTCTATTTTTGCACCTTGTATTCAGAATTACGGATCTGTAGTCTACTCGTTGGGTTGGATAATTTCATGGGGGATTGGGGAATGGAAGCAGGTGCTTCCTGATCACTTGATCAAAGCAACGTTCTTCCTAGGAGGGCTTTTCTCTCCATAAATAGTGTTAAATAGAACCAAAACGTGAACACAGTGAATTCTACATCCACTGTCCTCTCAAGTTTCTCTCCCTGTTTTCTGTATTCCCTGAGTTCCCCTAATAGTCTTGAGTAGACTCGATCCTTCAGCGTAGAAGTAGCTGGGGCTTTGGGTCTGTATGGAAAATGTTTGGATTGTTCCCATTACCTTGGGTTTGCACCTCCTCCAGGATATTCCTGTACTTTTTACATGGTGTAATGAACCAAGAGCCATTTCTAGAACACAGGGCAGAGCAGAACCTGCCTGTAATTGCACTTTATGTGAAGTTAAAAATAAAAACCCAGGAATTTGGGAGCTGGGGGGGAGGTGTTTCAGGTTTTTTTAAGCCCCTTAGTTACAAAGGATAGTTTGCTTTGAAGATATTAACTAATCTCTCTGACCCAACTCTCTTTTAACAGGCTGTTTGGATTGCATAAGAAGGTCATCAACATGGTACACAATTTACTGTCCAGTCACGACTCGGATCCGCGGTACGCTGACCCGCAGGTAAAGGCCCGCGTGGCAATGCTGTATCTACCTCTGATTGGCGTGATCATGGAAACAGTGCCTCAGCTTTATGACTTCACAGGTACTGTATATTCTGGGCTTTGAAATATACGGTCATCTGCTCCTCTAGACTTGAGTGTTTTCATTCTCAAACTGTGAAACTCTTCAGTGTCGGATGAGGTTGTTTTTGTTATTTAGTTGTGGCTTCAGAACGTTTGCACACCCGTGTTTTCCCTTGCACAGTGCATCTCCAGTGACTGTTAACACTCACAGGCTGCATTTGGCCCCTTGTTTGCATGGAGTGAAAAACTAGCAGGACATGTTAGTTTACATCTGGCTGGCTGCTCTACGTGCAGTAGTCAGCCTCCCTCTGCATCTCTGACCTGACATCAGGGAGAACATCTTCACTGAAAGGGCCCTCAGGCCTTGGCACAGGCTGCCCAGGGAAGGAGGTTGAATCGCCATCCCTGGCCGTGTTTCTCAGTTGTGGAGATGTGGAACTCAGGGACAGGGTTTAGTGGTGGCCTTGGGACAGTTGGGGTCATGGTTGGACTCCATGATCTTGAAGATCTTTTCCGACCTAAACAGTTCTAAAACTGTACTATATAGTTCTTACAGCAGTTCCAAAGGATAGCCAGAGTTCCTCCTCTTCCTCATCTAAGTACGTGCCCTGTCAGCAGTTTGTTTCAGTTCAGCTGTGCACAGGATCCTGATCAACAGCAGGAGTGGGTTATTTCAAACAGGGCAGGACTCCATGACCAGTTTGGAATTGTCTTCTACATCCTTTGAGTTTGAAGGCACAATAAAGCTGCAAGTCAGGATTTGGAGTGCAGTATTCAAAGGGACAGGTCTGTTTCTGTAGAAGGATTCTGCTTTGATAGGGTAGATTTTGTAGGCTGGTGGTGTTTCCTTGGCTTTGCATGACCTCAGTAATGCTGCTTACTTGTCCCCATAATTAAGAGGTTTTCAATGACACTAGCACTGTGGAGGGAGGCTGGGGAGAGAAATGTTGAGTCTGGGGACTAACTAGCTGCGTGTGTTCTTGGCAGAGAGTCACAACCAGCGTGGGAGGCCAAGCTGCGTCGCTGTCGATGATTACGAAGGCGAAGGTGGAAGCATGATAAGCCAGACAGTTGCCATGGCCATCGCAGGAACGTCGGTCCCTCAGCTCACCCGACCCAGTAGTTTTCTGCTCACTTCCTCGGTATAAAGACATCTCTCCCCCTTCCTTGACCCTCAGTCTGTCAACAAGCAAATATTTACGCATGCAGGCCCTGTGGGGGCTGATGAGTGGGTGATAGGGAGTCGTGTCAATTTGCAGCTGGGGGTTATACTGGAAGGCAGAGGGTGAAAGACCAGGGGGAACAAATCATGCTGTAATGTCTGTCTCAGAGAAGGCACAGGAAGTTGCTAAGCAGGGATAAAATTCAACAAACCTCAGAAAATTGAAGATTTCTCTCTTCTGATTGAGATTCCCTTTTCCTGAAACAATCTGCTAACAGCTTCTTGAAGTACAATGGTCATTATGAGCTCTAAGCCCTGTGTCCAAATTCCCACCACATCCCAAATCCCACCTAGCTGAAGACACAGATGGGTCATTTCCCCTGTTCTCTGTACAGGGTGGGAGTCCTCTGAACTCTTGTAGCAAGCAGGCTCTTCCATTCTCCCTCCTCCTTCCTGTGCTCCTGCATCAGGACCCCATTTTGCTGGGTTTTAGGTGTGCTCAGAGTAAGACCAGACCAGTAGACACACGAGGTAATTAATAGACCCCCTCTGTTTAACTGCTGGAAGCTCTTCAAGGCACTTAGAGGGAAGCAGGTATTTGCAGTCCGAACAGAAACTCATTCATATAAGATGATTATTTTGGTTCACACTGCTGCTTCACTCTTGTGGCTCCACTATCTGTGGGTTCTACTGAGCACTGTGGTTTCTGTCTCCAGGCTGTTAGTCTGTTCACCTTCTGTTCTTTCGTGTGCTAGTTCTTTAGGGTTGGGATGGTAGCCCTTGCAGATCCCTTCAGTGATGATTGATGCGTTTGGATGTGAAATTCAATGTGGCAAATGTCTTTTTTAGAGTGGCAGGCAGCACTCCACCTTCTCGACAGAGTCCAGTCGCAGCCTTCTGATCTGTCTCCTGTGGGTGCTCAAGAACGCCGACGAAAGTGTCTTGCAGAAATGGTTCACAGACCTGTCAGTGCTGCAGCTCAATCGCCTGCTGGATTTGCTCTATCTCTGCGTATCCTGCTTTGAATACAAGGTACTGTTTTATTGTTCAAGGCTCCTGAAGGCCCCTCTCAAGCTGGTGCCAGGGAACTTTACACTCCCATCCTTTACACGACTGCAGAAAGGCATTTCCTGCTCTCTCCGAAGTATTTCCTTTATCCACAATCCCAAGGCTTAACACGGCTCTGTGCAGCCTCCAGCCTGTCTCCGTGTTTACTTTCCAGCCAGGCAAGTGTCTGGTGCCTTGTTTCACTCCATGAGCAGTTCGTGCTGCTCACCACTCATCTGGGAACTGCTGCATGGCAAGGGGGCAGCTCTTGATTACTCTGCTATTGACAAGAAGAGTGTTGCATAACAATGCTGAGGTCTAGGTAGAGTATCTCGCTAGCACCTAAACCTGTATTCCATTCTGGATTTAAGTTTTTAAGCAGGAAAGATGTTTTGAGTTGTTAAGACTTAGAAAATAGCCCAGATTCAAAGCATCTTCCCTCATGGTCTCATTTGAAACTTGCAGGGCAAGAAAGTGTTTGAAAGAATGAACAGCCTGACGTTCAAGAAGTCGAAAGACATGAGAGCCAAACTTGAAGAAGCTATTTTGGGAAGTATAGGGGCAAGGCAGGAAATGGTCCGAAGAAGTAGAGGACAGCTAGGTAAGTAAAGACATCATCTGTGCTGTCCCCTGTTCCCAAAAACTCCCGCTGCCATGAAGCTCTGCACAGAAGTCCCTGGAAAAATCTGTTTGCAGTTTGCTTCGCAAAATGTCTCAGCATTTTTCCTGCGTTCCATCAACAGGCAGTTTATTTGTTACTTGATTGCTTTTTGTCTACAAGCAGTCACATCTCATTTATGAGGGGCTCTTGGCTGAACTTCTTCCAACCTAGCTTCTTTCAGAGCCACCTTCTGCTATGTCCTGTACAACAGTCACAGTGGAAAACAAACTGCCTGATCTTGGTGTTGCTAGCTCTGAAAATGCTTGGATAATTCTTCTAACTTCATGAGGCTTGAAATAGCCAGTGGTGTTGGATATCAAGTACCTTGTGATGATGTTTGTTGGCTGTGTGATTTTGAGAGAAAGGATGGCCCAGGAGTTAGGACAAGAATCAGGACTGTGGATTCATCTCCTACTCTGCCACAGGCATCCTGGTACATAGGGGGCAGTTATTGTGGGCTAAGCTGAGGGAACATTTGAGAGCCATAATTAATGAATCACTTCACAAACCTTTGTATTTCTTTTCTTATCCGGCCTGACTGCCTTTATGGCTTGAAATTGCCCTGCCTTCCCAGCAGTGAGAATAAAGACATAAAAGACCGTGAGGTAGCAAAGGGGCTCCTAGCACCACCCTGAGAACATTCATAGATTCCTAGAAGGGTTCAGGTTGGAAGGGACCTCAAAGATCATCTAGTTCCAACCCCCCTGCCATGAGCAGGGACACCCCCCACTAGACCAGGGTGCTCAAGGCCCCATCCGATCTGACCTTGAACACTTCCAGGGAGGGGGCAGCCACAGCCTCCCTTGGCAGCATTACTGTGTGTTTGTTGAGGACAGTGACACCAGACAGCTAGGGATTGATTCACCCAGGCCCTTATGTCGTCCAGGGAAGGTGTTTCTCTCCCCAGTCCTGAAAGCTGCCTCTCTGATCTGAGTGTCTCAGCTGCCTCTCTCTGTTAGCTCTGCAGTGAGTTGCTGTGTGGTCAGCATTGCTCATTGCTCTCTTTCACTCAAAACTGCTGCAAGGGGAGTTGCTTCTCATGCCACTCAGCAAAGAATTAGGGGCTAAGTAAACCTCTTGGGTGAGTGCCACAGCCCTGGGCTTCAAGAAGTGATGGTTTACTGTCACCTGTGACTTGTGAACTAATCCAGAGTTGCTGCCTGTGAGATGACTGCTGTCATTTTGATATCATCCTGCAGAGAGAAGTCCTTCTGGGAGTGCCTTTGGAAGTCAAGAGAATCTGAGATGGAGAAAGGATATGACTCACTGGCGACAGAACACAGAAAAGCTTGACAAGTAACTCTGCCTTATCCTTCTACATTAACAATGTGACGGTGCCTGTGAGAACTCAGTAGTCTCTCTCCCTGTAGGAGGTCGATGGCCACAGCCCGCTTAACTCTTGTGCAACGAGCAGGGCTGGGCCCTCAGTTGGAACAGGGCTGCTGTGTGCAAATAGCTTTTAGTCCAGCACTGCCCTATCTAACTCTTTCTGCTTTTCCGCTGTTCCTTGCTTGCTTAGAGCTTAAAATGAGATTTCAAGAGGCTGTTACAACCCATTACCTTCTTCAAACGCTGCAGCGAGCTGTAATTTAGAGCAAAGATCCATTAAGAGTTTTCACAGATAGCGTATATATCTCATGTCATATTTCCTTTATTCCATAAGAGCATTCTGGAGTTGTCAAAGCTCGCTTTCCTTTCCTCTCCTAATCCATCACTTTGATTGTTTTTCCACATGTGCTGTGCTTTTAGAAGCCACAAACCAGCCAGGTACTGTAGAATCCGTGTGCAGTTCTTCTAAATTGCTATTTTCTACATCTGCAGACTCAATCATCACAGCGTTGTTTGTGATGCTTGGCACGAGGTTTTCAGTGTGTGTGTGTGTGTGTGCGCGCGCAACTGACTGCAATGAGCTCTCGTGGCTTATTTTTCCTTTAAAATCCTCTCTCTCGGTTCATCCAGAGGGCTCAGGAGTTGTGTTTGAGCTTTGCTGTGCACGTTTTCTGTTTCCTCAAATTGCAACTGTAGTTGCCATCCTCCCAGCAAAAGGATTGTTCCTAATCCTAGGAAAGCAATCACAACCCAAGTGAAGCTCTCAAGAAGCTGAGCAACGTAGTCGTCAGAGCCCAGATGGTTATCAGGTCAAATTTTACCCTTGAAGAGATCTTGATGCTTCCTGGAGGAGCAAATACATCTTCCCAGCTTTCAGTGTGAGAATGTAATCTCTTGTTGTGTGGCTTTTTGTCTAAGATTCCAGTCCCCTTGAGACACTCAGAAAGCCAAATAACCGGTTTGTTTCAACCAGCTAGTGAAGTGCTGCAGGTGCTTTGCACCATGACACAGCTCCAGAGCTGTGGACAGCGTTACAGCAGATTCAAATTCAGCCTGAACAACTCAGCAGTTCATTGCTGCCACTGTGTCTGAGCCCTCTCCTTCCCAGAAGGACCTCACCTGCATACCTCACCTACATGTTAGACAGCTGTGGAATGCCTTGATGCTCAAAGGATGGTATCTCACCCCACAAGATAAGCTGCTTAGATAACTCTATGAACCTGCTTTTTAACCTATACTTGCTCCCTGTGACCTGGGTCCATCCCACTTAACTCCTACGGGACCGCAAGCGTGTCCTGCTTGTGTAGGCAGTGTCTGGCCCTTTGAACCCTCATAAACAAGACTGTTCCCACCGTGAATTGTGCACAGCTAATTGCAAGTGCTCTTCTTTTCCTTGGGTAGTGTTATTTTGTATAGGGCCAGG
This sequence comes from Upupa epops, assembly GCA_013397515.1. Classification (NCBI taxonomy): domain Eukaryota; kingdom Metazoa; phylum Chordata; class Aves; order Bucerotiformes; family Upupidae; genus Upupa; species Upupa epops. The sequence goes on along the minus strand of VZRI01010981.1, from coordinate 45,798 downwards.
CCTCAAGCTTTCATATCGTGGATAATGAGTGTATGGCCCAGATCCCAGAGGAGCAGAGTGTGACAGTTGCTGCAATACGGGTCCAAGAGCCCAGCCCTCTGCCATCCCCTTTGGTGTGGATTTTGCTTGGGTTTTGTGACTTCCCATGGGTCACATTCCTGCTGTGGTTTGGCCTGGCTTGAGTCTGTTGGAGATGGCATCTCAGCACAGGCTGTAGTTGGGCTCTTTAAACACACTCCTGGATCTTTGTCAGATGCAGCAGAAGCCCCTGAAATTAGGTGCTTTATGCTGAATTCCTGGAGCCACTGTTGTGAGTGGGTGTGAGATCTTTGTAAAGCTTTCCAGGAAAGCAAGTATCTGGTATATAAGGACACAGTGTCATCTCTTTTCTCTTGGAGAGGAAGCTATTCCTAAAGAGCTCTGATGTAACATAGCTTGAACGGACAAAGATCGCACCCTCACAGCACACACTCCAAATGTACTGGCTAGTTGGAGCCTACAACTAGCCTGGCTGCTGGGTTCAACGCTAGCGATGTACTGACTCGTGTAGCACCACCGTGTGTCCATACGTAGCCTTTACCCTTTGGGGTTGTGTCCTTGCCGTTCCTGGTTGTGCTCTTGCATGCCTAACGATGCTACTAAACCAGCTTGGAGTTGGAGTTTGGCTCGGAGTCATTGTTGTGTTCTGGGCGAGTAACCCAGCATCAGAAAGCAGTGTGATCTCTCACAGCATCGTGAACGTAAATCCTGTGTGTGTGAAAAACAAGTCTTCCTGTCCTCTGAATGGCTGCATTGGAATATCCTTGTGGAATATCCTTGTAACTGGGAGTTTCCTGTTAAACAGAGGACTGTTTTGACTGCTGAGGCTGCTCAATGCGCAGAGAGTGACTTTATTGCTGTCTGTTTTCTGACTAGATCAAGGGCAGAGATAGAGCATGAGGCGCTTATCGACGGGAATCTGGCGACGGAAGCCAATCTCATTATTTTGGATACGCTAGAAATAGTTGTGCAGGTAAGGAGATGAAGAAATAAGATGCAGTGGCTTTACCATCACCTGGCCAAGCAGCAGTTTGTAATCAAAACCTTCCTGTTGCTCTTAACTGCCTGAATGCTGTTTGACTCCCCTCTGCAGTGGGAAGGCTCATAATGCCCCTTTAATCCTCAGCCCATAACAATCTGGTTTTACTCTGCAGTTACTTTCTGCAGCCTTCTTGAAAGTTACTCCCTTTTTTTAGTGTTAGAAGTGGTTGTTCAAAAAACTCAGTAATCAGCTGCAAACATTTCCAAGTCCTGCCTTGTTTAACCATCTCCTCTAGTTCTTCCCCAGTGCCACAAGCCATTAGGTTCCAGGTCAGCCTCCTGTACCTGTAATTCCTTTGCACGATGCTGGAAAGCTTCCAGGCTCTGTGTGCACAGCTCAGCTGATTCCTCACTCCCTAAATATAAATGAGGGGACATGGCACTTTTCCCCCTGCTTTCTGTACTAATGAAACCTGGGCAGGGGCTGGAAGCAGGAAGCAGCAGATACCAGATCTGCCTCAGCCCACAGAGACCCAGAGGCAGCAGCAGGCTTACCAGATCTGCCTCTGTGCTCTCAGAGACCCAGGTTCCCAAGGGCTGTACCTTGCAGCTGAATAGGGGCCAACTACAAACTTTCCCTCTAGCAGAAACGGGGTAGACAGTGTCATCACTGCTCCAGTGCTACTCAGATTTTCTTACCTGGGGCTTGAGTCAGTAACGTGACTGTTTGACAGGCGCAGCTCAGTGGGTGATGTCTCTGTGCCAAAGGGCTTTTCAACAGAGTTCTCTCTCTGTCTCTCTCACACACATGTGAGGTTAATTTTTGCTCATGCAACTCTTGGTTTATTTTGACTGCAGACTGTCTCTGTGACGGAGTCCAAAGAGAGTATCCTCGGAGGGGTGCTGAAGGTGCTTCTGCACAGCATGGCCTGCAACCAAAGTGCACTTTATCTCCAACACTGCTTCGCCACACAGAGGGCTTTGGTTTCAAAGGTGAACTCTCTACAGATGTTCTAATGCCTCCTGAGCACCGCTGATGGAGGGTGGGATTATTTCTTCCTTGGCATTGGGGTCACTTCACTGAGTAATTGTTTTGGGCAGCATTGATTTATTTCAGGCAGGATGGTCTGGGGGATGATAAAACCCGACTGGTTTTCACCATCACGACCTCTAGCTGTGCACTTTGTGTTTGATGGCTACACCCACAGGTACAGTTGGCACAGCCTGCTGGTGTTGGGTGTCTGCTGGCTGGCAGAGGCACTTAGGCAGTAGGGAGCACAAAGCTCAGGTGGACTTTAAGCTCTACAAATCTCACTTTAAATGGATTTGCTTTACTGAGCCCATAATCTGAACAGTTTTTACCAGTTGCTGTAGGTAGACTGGGAAAGGCTCAATGTGTTAAGCCTGAGGTTTTAGAACTGATGTAAATCAGTCTGAAAATGTAGATGTAGGAGAAAGTTGTGGGAGGAGGTAAAACAAGTTGCCTTCCAGCACTGCCAGTGGATCTGTTTGGCTTTATTGTGAAAGATAAGTGTTTAAAATTAGCAGCTTTGCCCCTCAGAGAGACGGGATTGGAATTCCTCTTAATTCCAGGATTGCCCTGGCCTTTGTGTCTGAATCACTGAATTCCTGAGTCTGGAAAAGACGCCTGAGATCTGGTTCTGTCTGTCCAAGCACTGATCTTCTTGCATGCTGTTTTTTCAGTTCCCTGAGTTACTGTTTGAAGAAGAGACTGAGCAGTGCGCAGATCTGTGCCTAAGGCTCCTGAGACACTGTAGCAGCAGTATCAGCACGATACGGTCGCATGCGAGTGCCTCTCTTTACCTTCTGATGAGGCAAAACTTTGAGATTGGGAACGTGAGTACCCTGCTGCACTTGATTAGGTTGTCACGTGTCAATGGACTGGGGACTGCTGGATGGAGCTGTGTGTGGGAAGAAGGCTGTTGGACACTTACCAGGAGAGACAACGAGAACTTGAGCGGGACAACCTTCACCTGGAACTAAATAATGCTGTTATCAGATTGTGAAGCTTGGCAGCACCGAGGGTTTAGTGTAATCACTGCTCTGAGACAGCTCTTTTCACAAAGCTCGAGTTGTGTTGTTTGTGTCAGGTATCTGTTGGGAGGAGGGTACAGTGACCAGAGCACTGATGTTGCAGCAGACCGTTGCACTATCTCTGGGGCCCCCACTTCAAGAAAGACATTGAGGGGCTGGAGCAGGTCCAGAGGAGCAGTGAGGCTGGGAAAAAGGGACTGGTGGCTGAGGAGAGGCTGAGGGAGCTGGGGGTGTTGAGCCTGGAGAAGAGGAGACTCGGTGAGGTTGTAGTCAGATGGGGGTCAGGCTCTTCTCCCAGGCAACTAGTGTTGGGACAAGAGGGCAGGGCCTGAAGCTACCAGGGGAGGGTTGAGTTGGATGTTAGGAAGCCCCTCCTCCCAGCAAGGTTGCTCAAACCCTGGACTGGACTGCCCAGGGCGGTGGTGGAGTCCCCATGTCCAGAGGTGTTGAAGGACAGTCTAGCTGTGGTCCTTAGTCCCTGGTCTGCCTGATGTGGTGATGTTAGGGGCTGGGCTGGATGAGCTCAGAGGGCTTTTGAAGCCCCAGTGTGTGATTCTGTGATATCTCTGTTACAGAACTTTGCCAGAGTGAAAATGCAAGTGACCATGTCTCTGTCATCCCTCGTGGGGACATCCCAGAACTTCAACGAAGAATTTCTGCGGCGTTCCCTGAAGACTATTTTGACGTATGCTGAAGAAGACCTGGAACTTAGGGAGACAACATTTCCTGATCAGGTAAAAGAAACACCACAAGAGAAGCAACATGTAGTTCATTTACAGGCTGTGCTTAAACCTCTGTCTAGAGCTGGAATTTGCTTGCATTCCCTGAAGGAAGTGCTTGCTGGTTTTTTAAAATCACCTAAATACATAAAACACAACTCCTTGGTAAAGTCTCCCTGCAGGGTGCAAACACACAGAGACCCAGATCAGCTGTGATCCTATCAGCACTCTGTTTGCTTTGTAGGTCCAGGATCTAGTGTTCAACCTCCACATGATCCTCTCTGACACAGTGAAAATGAAGGAGCACCAGGAAGATCCAGAAATGCTGATTGACCTGATGTACAGGTAGAGTTGCTAACTGTTGCACTGTAGGGACAGTAGATGTCAGTGCTCCACAGGATGGCTGAATGCAGTTTACAACCTACTTACTGCCTTCTGTGACTAGAGCATGAGGTGGTGAGCTGCTGTGAGCTTCCATCGCTTGGTTTTAATTAGCAGTTGTTGTACTTTAAGCTTAAGCCTGATGTGTGAAACACAGCTACTTGCTGCTTGGTTGCCCATTGAAGCCCTTGTAGAGCTTGGGTTTGGAACAGCTGCAGGTCTCAGTGCTCGTGGACCAGGAGGTGCTTGCCTGTTGTGTTGAAATGAGGTGTTGGTAGATTCAGTTTGGCATTTATGCAGCTTATCTTGGATAAAAGTAGTTCCTGTTTCCCAGCAGTCTCTGACAATCTCATCCTCCACCTAAGTAAAGACAGCTCTCCTACAGGTCCACAGACACACAGATCATTAGGGGTTGGAAGGGACCTCCAGAGGTCATCGAGTCCAACCCCCTGCTTGAGCAGGATCATGGAACCTAGGGCAAGTAACACAGAAGCACATCCAGACACGTCTTGAAAGTCTCTGGAGAAGGAGACCCCACAACCTCCCTGGGCACCCCCTTCCAGTGCTCTGTCATCCTTACAGTAAAGAAGTTCTTCCTTGTGTTGAAGTGGAACTTCCTGTGCTCCAACTTACACCCATTGCCCTCTGTCCTTTCACAGGGCATGAGGGAAAAGAGATTGTCCTTTTCTTCTTGACACCCAACCCTCATATATTTATACACAATAATTAAATCCCCTCCTAGTCATCTCCTCCCCAGACCTCTCCCCTTTCATCAGGGACATCTTAATGATCTTCCAGGACTTGCTTGAGCAGAAGGCTTTTTTTATGATGATCTCCATCTGCCAAAGTTATTCCAGAGCCACAGCAAGATCCCAACTAGGAAATTGCACAAAAGGTCCTGAAGGCTTCTTAGAAGGCAGCAGAGATTTTGCCATAAGGAACTTCTAGTGGGGGACAGTTTCCCAGTGAAATGCAAGAGCTTCAGCAGACACCTGTAAGGGTGCTCAGCCGTCATGGGTAGCTGCAGGAGCCTGCCCATGGGTGACTGGCTCAGAAATGTGTGATTTGGGGTTTCTTTCCATCTGTATAGCTTCTATTTCTGGAGACCTGGCTGTCTCTAGAGACCTCCTGGCTGTCTCTAGAGGCCTCCCGTATTTCTAGATAGCCTGCACTGAGGGTGGTTGTTTTTCAAGCAGAAGGAACTCCATGCTAACCGCAGAGGATTTCTTTTCCTTCAGGATCGCAAAGGGCTATCAGAACTCCCCTGACCTACGCCTGACCTGGCTGCAGAACATGGCTGGAAAGCACTCGGAGAGGAGCAACCACGCCGAATCAGCCCAGTGCCTGGTCCACTCTGCAGCCTTGGTGGCTGAATATCTAAGCATGCTGGAAGACCGAAAATACCTCCCTGTAGGGTGTGTTACATTTCAGGTGGGAATGATGCTTCGTAACATCCCTTTGGGGTTTGTCATCTGCTGCTGAGGTACAGAGAATCTCCTGTGCCTAAAGGCTCAAACAGCAACTTCCACAAGTTACTGTATTTGAAGACCATGTCGTTTCCTCATAGTCTTCACATCCATCAGCTGAGAGAATCTGGTTCTCTTTGTTTCTCTAATGAAGTTACGGGGTTTTAACCTCTTAGATCTAGCGGATGCAGTTGACAAAGTGGTTCCTGTGAGTGGTAACACTGAGCAGAGCAGTACTGGACAGAGCAAACAAGTGCTCCCTTAGCTTTGGTGGTCCAGTTCAGTTAACTTGCGCTGAATCAGAGAGAGTTCTGTGCTGGTTCAGAAGGAAATGAAGTAAAATGCATGTGAGAGCTGCCTCATAAAGGATGTTAGAACTGGATTGAAAACGAGCTGGCTTTCACAGAATCACAATGTTAGGGATCAGACGGGACCTTGATAGATCATCCAGTCCAATCCCCCTGCCACAGCAGGATCCCCTAGATCCAGTGGCACAGGAACAGTCCAGATGGGTTTGAAACGTCTTCAGAGGAGACTCCACAACTTCCCTGGAGAGCCCCTGCCGGGGTTCTGCCACCCTCACTGGGAAGAAGTTGCTTCTCATCTTTATGTGGAACCTCCTCTGTTCCAGCTGACACCTGGTGCTCCTTGTCCTATCACTGGATGACACTGAACAGAGCCTAACTCCTTCCTCTTGACACCTGCCCTTTTCATACTGATAACATGCATGGGGTCAACCCCTCAGGCTCCTTTTTTCCACACTTTCAAAGTACTGAACTTGTTTAAATCTAAACCAATTACTCTTTCCACATTCTCTCTCCACAGAACATATCTTCCAATGTTTTGGAAGAGTCGGCAGTTTCTGATGATGTAGTATCACCAGATGAAGAAGGTATCTGCTCTGGAAAGTATTTTACAGAAGCTGGTCTGGTGGGATTGCTGGAACAGGCTGCAGCATCTTTCTCCATGGTAGAAGACTTTAATTTCTTTACCTGTTTTCAGCAATCTTACACTGCTGGTCAAAATGAAGGACAAAGATTTCTCTGCCATACTCTGTGATTTTGTTATAATCACTTAATTTACGTTGAGCATAGGGAGCTTTACTTGTTGAGGATAGCCCCGTTTGCCCTCTGGAGGATCCTGTTTATAGCTTGTAGTGCTCTTGTGCATAAATCCATCCAAACTATCCTGGGTTTGGTTCTGATGATGATCTTATTCACTAGTAGCAAGTTGTAATGCAATAGGGTCTTGATTTCAAGGGCTGTTCATGTATTACATGAACATGTTCATGTATTACAAGAAAAACATGCTGATGGCCTCAGATGGTACCTAAGCCACCTTCTCCTGTTGCAGTTCTGTAGTTGAAATGCTGCTAGTACATCTTTTTCTTGCTGTTGAATCAAAGGAGCTCTCTGATGGACCTTATTTTTGTAGGCTGGCATGTATGAAGCCGTTAATGAGGTTTACAAAGTCCTTATTCCTATTCATGAAGCTAACAGAGATGCCAAGAAGTTATCTACTATTCATGGTAAACTCCAAGAAGCGTTCAGCAAGATCGTTCACCAGGTAATGACTTGCATTTTCAGCCGCAGTGTGAATTGTGAAGAAACTTCACAATGCAAATAAAAGCTACCTATTAGGGGAAAACCACTGTAATTAGATGAGCAGAGAGCTTTCAAATGCTGATCCGCAAGTAAACGCGAGGATCGCTAACAGGACTCTTTGTCTCTGGACATTGAACGTGAGAGAACATCACGTACTGCATTGCATTGTAACTTCAGAGATATCCAAGAGGTAAAAATTGCAGTTGTATCTCAGTTTATCCTTTCAGAGACTGTTTTAAACTGTTTTGCATGCTGGAAAAACACATTGTGCCTTGCCTGTAGCCTGGGAGGTAACATTCAGAAATGGTGGGGTGGTTTTGGTCTGTTCATACGATGGATAAATTAGTGGTGCAAGACCCACCAGTTTAGGTGCTGAGCGTTTGGTGAGAGACATCAGCAGTTATCAGTCCTCACAAAGCTCAGCAGACCTCAGCTAAGCCAGGAGCACTTGGCAATTCTCAAGAAACGCATTATCTTTTGGGGTCTGTTGGGTTCGTGCCTTTCTGTCAGGGCAGGCAGGGACTCAGCAGACCCTTCTCCAGTGCACACCAGTGCTGCTCTGAGCCCCCCAGCCCAGCTGCTTTATGGTCATGGGCTGCTGGGTTCATCCTTTGTCTCTTGGTGTCACTAACGCATTGGCTCCTCAGTAGATGTTGGTAGAGCATTGATTTCATAGGATGCAGCAGAGGGCCTGGTGCTTCTCCCCATGTCTGGCGTTGCCAGATGGCTGAGGTTAAATAAACCAGTAGTAGAGGACAATCTCTAAGCGTCCCTCCGGGCCACTGAAGGAAGCTTTGGGTGCATGATGACTTAGAATCATTGAAACCGTTTCAGGCTGATGATAACCTTACATTGATGGTCATGTTTTGGCCTTTGAAACTCTATTTTTGGTTTCTGTGACATGCGCTTTTTACTTTTCATTACACAGAGTACTGGCTGGGAGGTAGGTAACTCCGTTCTAGCTAGTAAAGAACACTAATAGATTTTTCAGATGACTCACGCCAACGCTTGCCCACATGTGCTAGTTGTGGGTATTTCTGTTGCTGTCTGCTGTTAAAACAATTCATTAACCAAAGAAATACCAATAAACCGGTTGTGGTTGTAGTAGGAAATCCTTCATAAGAAGCTGTAGGTAGTGCATGGATGCTGATGTGTTCCACTAATGAGGTTCTTTGGTGAATGAGCCACTGTATCATCACTAGTTTGTTTTTATACTTCGTTTATAATTCTTTTCATCGGCATTGACACGGATTATCATCCCTTCATATCATGTTTTCACCCCACCCACAGGGGTCGATTTAAGCAATAGTGCTCAGAGGTACCGAAACACGAACCTGGTTTCAACTCCCCACGAGCAGAGAGCAGGCTGCTTCACTCTGTTCATTTAAGTAAATCGATCTGCTGTTCACCTGGCAGTAAAGGAGCTCAGTTGTGTTAACTGGGGTCACTTTTGCTTTCGTTTTGGTCGAGGTTGTTTGCTCACGTTTCTTACAACACACGCCACGAGAACCACACGTTTGGATTAAAACCAGACTAAGCAGTCGCACACAGCACAGCCACTTTGGGAACTCAGGCCCTACTGCAGTGACACAGCAGGTACCTGAGCATCAAGAACTCTCACAAGACATTTAGTGAACATCACACGATATTATTTGCTCAGACTTCAGCTGCCCAGTTTCTCTCTGCTTCTCTGTCAACAGGGCAACTCAGTATGGGCCGTTTCACTCCAGGTTTTCCAGCACAGGAGAACCCACACTTCCCAAACCGGGAGCCAAAACCAAAGTAGTTCTGCATTGTGTGATGCAAATAATTTGGGCTGATGGTGTCTGACCATGAGTTTTGATTCTGGACTAGCGAGAAATGAAATCCAGTAGCTTAAAAGTAACCCCTGACACTTGAGGGCTGGCCCTGCTTTGCTTGTTCCTGTGCAAAGTCCCTGCAGATGAGGCAGCACCTAGTGCAGAGTAGGTATCGTAGCAGTGTAAATGATACCTCTTCAACAGCCAACAAATTCGAAGGCCTGTGAGCATCTATTTGGATTAGTCTGCCCCTAAATCGACCCCTGGAGCAACTCCTGTCATTGGTTATGATTCTAACACCACGTTTTACTGCATGGTAAAAGAACACCCATGGTTTCAGTTCTTGTCTGTCATCGTGCTCCTCCATTACCACACTTTTTCTGATCTTTGTGCTTCGTAGCTTTCAGATTTGTTGCATGGTTTTTGCCCCCTTTTCCCTGATTTTAAAGACTTTTAATTGATGCTCACCCTTTTAAAGTTTATTTGCTGCCAATTTGCTGCTTGTTTGTTTTTTGGAATTTCCCTAATTAAAGACTTTCTGTTTTCTCCTCTATCGCCCTGGTTGCTGACCCTCCTCCCCACTCTTACTATTGTCTGTTGTGGTAAGTTCCTACTTGTGGAATTATTCCCCCCCACCCCACCTCTTCCCCCTGTTTTGTTTTACACACTGTGGAAACCCCAATTTCATTTTACCAAAGAGCTCTGCCAACAGCAGGATAACCCCCCCCCCCCCTTGTCTCAAGGAGAGCAGTATTGCCAACTACTGAAGTACCCCGAGTCCTGCACCAGAGCATCTCTGAGAGCTGCTTAGCTGTACCACGTGGTGGGTTTTACTGCTCTTGCGTTCCCTCGTTGAATAAACGATCAGTGAATCCTTTCTGCTTCCTTTCCAGTTAGGAAAGTTGTTAAGGAAAAAGCTTTCCGTGCAATGCCATGAGAATTCAAAACTGCTTTTTAAAGCATCCAGGGTGGGGTTGCCATCAACTAGCAGGACTCCAGGAGCCCAGTCATTTGAAGAAAATCAATATTGGGAGATTTTTAACAGTTGGCAACACTGCAAAGGACCTTGAGTTAAAATTGAGTGAGAAAATCCCAGGGTTGAGCTTGGGAGAGACAGCTGGAATTCGCCTCCCACAGCTGCTGCTGTGTTGGTCTCGGGAAAGAACATAAACAATCGCTCCTGAATCTATTTTGTTTTCAAATCTTGTTGGCAAAGCTTTTTGCGTGCGTGCAAGAGATAACTCTCAAACTGTGTTCCCAGCAAGTGTGAAAGGTATTTACCATGCATAATAACAAATCATGAACCTTCATAAATCATGGTGGCTGTTACCTGCTCTGCCAGTTCTGTAATGGCTATTCAGTGTTCACCTTCATTCTCTTCTCCTCCCAAAGACCTATTATTTTTCATAAAATAATAGGAGATAAAATGCTTTTAATAATTCCTCCTTCATATCTGCATTTGTAGCTCTTTTCAGAAACAAGACCATGGAGTATTTTTAAGTTGTTGGTTTTGTCTTCAGACCTGTGATGAGATAGACCCTGGTTCAGGCTAAGTTTCAAAGACCCCCCACACCAGAGCCATCCCATATTCTTCATGCCAGGCATGAAACTCCTCACCTCCTGGGACTAGAAGCTACTGAGCTCTCCTCATCCCCTGGGATGAGCAGCTACTGAATGTCTGGGTGAGGTATGGAGCAGCCCAGAGGTGTTTGCTCTCCCGGAGGTGTTTGTTTCCGTCCCGTTGCTTCCAGGTGCAGATCCCCCAACACGAATCACATACATGTCATGGCTGATGGATCCAGGGCTTTTTGTCACCGTAAGGGACTAACCAGTGCTCCTCACTGCCCGCTCATCGCCCTTACACTAACTGAGTCACAGCAGCTGGTTCTATCAGGAAAAGCCAGTGCAGCTGGTCTTCATGACAGTGAAACAGACATCTGAGTTGGGAGCTGCCTTCACACGAGGGCACTGAATCTCACCTGGCTTTCCTGCTGCTTCTGCTTTAGGGACTTCCAAACCCCCATAACTCTCATTGTACGCGTTTGCTGGGTGTCACCAAAACTCCCTGTTCATTCATGCTGATCAACAGACACGAGCGTCTTCCTCCGTTGTCATTTTTACAGCTACATAAATGAGCACTGCCTGTAACAACCCAGGGAGATAGCTTGTAGGGACTGGGTTCTGGCACAGCTTTATACCCTGGAAGTCACTCACCAAGTAGGTAGGAGAAAACATGTGAATTAGAATAGCAGCAGAGTGTTCTCCAGCCTTAGAGCCTGCCCTGTGCCCATGGGTTGGAGCAGGATCATAGCTCCCACGTGGCACATGCCCAGGGAAAGCTTGTAAGGTTTGGGGAGCTGTTTCATGTGGCAGTTCCTCTTGGACAGACCTGATGCTGCCTTGGGAACTGCTTGGAAAAAGGAGCTGTGGATCACCTGTAACATTGAGATTGAATTGCAGACAGCACAGGAAGCTGGAGATGGTGGGCACAGAGGGATTTGCGTGTGGGTGACTCTGTCCAGAACTGTGCCCTTGAAGGGATTGTGATGAGTAAATTGGGATTTCATCAGGCTGGGTGTCCAGAGGGATGAGCACTGGAGAAAGACAAGAGTCCAGGAAACAGCTCCCTGATGGTGCCACATGGTCCTTTCTATAAACCAGCAATAGCTTTGCAACTGGGGCTTGGACCCTGCGAGGTGCTGCTGGGGATGGCTGTGGTGGGACCCTGCAGTGTGTACAGGCAGGTGGGGCTGGATAGAAGGCCTCTCTGGATGAGATGCTTGATGGGACAAGACAGAGCAGGGGTCCAAGGGGCTGCCAGCACCACATTAGCCATGTGAATCCTGTCCTCCTGGCTGTGCTCAGGGTACAAGGACCCATGCTGTGCCTAGAAATCTCTGCCTTGATACCTCAGAGGTGCCTCCAGCCCAGGAGATGGCAGTGCCTTGCTGGGACAGCACTTTTTTCCATCTCTGAAGTTTCCCTGCGGACTTTTCTTGTTTTAGTTTGGCTTATTCATCATCCTCTTTACCTTCCATAGATCACTTTCACCATCATCACAAGAGATCAGTTTTCTCATAGCAAGATACTAACCAAAAATATGCCTAGAACTCACACGTGGCAGCCAGGAGATCTCTAAGGGCTAGCTGAAAGCAAACACTAGCCCTCATCAGAACCACTGAGTGTTGTATCCTACATCACACTTTCTCACGAGAGTAAAGGTGAACATGTTAGAGTCTCTTGCTGAGAAGCATCGCTGGTCTGTGCATGCAGCGTGAGTCGGTTCGATTCATTTTGTTTGGTTTTAACAAACCCAACTGTGTGATTTCTTTTTTTAAAGCAGTTTTTTCTTCTCTCTCTCTCTCTCTCTCTCAATCTCTCTCTCTTCCTCTCTCCTAATCAGATTTTCTTCGTTACTTTTCAAGCCCAAAGTCTTTCTCGTTTCTTTTGTTGCATTTCTGGGCCAAATTCACCACTGGCTTCGATGGAAGCAGGTACATGGTACAGGGGACTGCATCTGCTTTCACCAGGAGTGACTTTGGCCCCTCTGTACTAGACATTAGTTCCTAGAAGAGAACGTAACACCTCCCCGTTGACATGCTGTTTGAAAAGCACTTACGTGTGTGTGAGTGACCCAGACATTGACTTCGGCCCAATCCTGCAATTACTTGAGGAGGGTGGGTTATAGGGGCTCTGCTGTGGGTGATGTCGGGGGGGGCATCTGTGTGCAGTACCCTCCAGCAACTGGGCTTCCCCGTGCCTGCAGGCTCCCAGCTGGGCTACAGGCTGTCCGCACAGGGTTGGGAGAGCCTCGATTCATCACCCCAAATGGAGGGCCTTCCCTTTGGCTGTTTCTCAGAGACACCCTACAGACTTTATGGCCACCAGTTGCCCCAGGGGACGCTGACACTGGAAATTCAGAAAAATTTCTGTAGTGACAGAGCAGTTAAACACTGGAACAGGCTGCCCAGGGAGGTGCTGGAGTCCCCATCCCTGAAGGTGTTCAAAAGGCGAGTACATGTGGCACTGTGAGACATGGGCTACTGGTCACGAAGGTGTTGGGTTCAAGGTTGGACTTGATGATCTTAGAGGTCTTTTCCAGCCTTAACGATCCCGTGATTTCACCCTGGGGTGGGCAAAGTCGTTGCAGGGTTGGGCTAACGGTCGTAACCGATCCATATAATTTCACGTAGTTTGTAATTCCATTGCGGTGTTTGCTGCTAAATAATTTCCATCCATGCTGAGTTCCAGGTGTGTTGGTTTTTCTATCCCTTCTTTCTCTGTTGTTTTTCTTTTTAACTCTGTTTTGTATTAATTCAGGAGCCTGCCTGCAGCCGTGCTCGGGGGGTGTGCGTGTATCCCCTGCTGAACTAACCTCTCGTTTCTCCAAACCTAGGATGGAAAGAGGATGTTTGGCACCTACTTCCGAGTTGGTTTCTATGGAACTAAGTTTGGAGACCTGGATGAGCAGGAGTTTGTTTACAAGGAGCCAGCGATAACAAAGTTGGCTGAGATTTCTCATAGGCTGGAGGTGAGATGATCGTGGCTGCCCTTAAATTCTACCCATGAGGTGCAGTGTAACTGCTTGCTATTAATGAATTGAAGAGCTGTGTTGGCCAGACATTAGGGCACCACAGTGCAGGAAGGACTTCAAGGTGCTTGAGAGGGGGCAGCTAGGCTGATGAGGGGTCTGCAGGACAGGCTGAGGGAGCTGGGGCTGTTCAGCCTGGAGAAGAGGAGGCTGAGGGGAGATCTCGCTGCTCTCTACAACAACTTGAAGGAAGGTTGAAGTGAAGTGGGGGTCGGCCTCTTCTCCCTGGGACTAGCAATAGGAGCAGAGGAAGTGGGGTCAGGTTGTGCCAGGGGAGGGTCAAGTTGGATCTTAGGAAAAACATCTTCCCAGCAAGAGTGAGGAGGCCTTGGCACAGGCTGCTCAGGTTGGGGTTGGAGGCAGCATCCCTGGAGGGGTTCAACAAACAGGCAGCCAAGGTGTTTGAGGAGACGGGGTAGTGGTTGGAAGTTGTAGTGAGAACAGTTGGCCTTAATGATCTTGAAGGTCTTTCCTAACCTGGATGATGACTTTTGTCATTCTCTGATTGCCAGATTACACGAGGTGGCACAAATTAAAATCATAGGGCAAAACCAGCACTCTGCCTCTTGGAAACTCAGACTGAGCTTAGAGACAGTCATTGGTGAATCACTTTGCAGAGCCCCATACAGCCACCCAGAGCTGGGCCTGATGTCTCCTGTACTCTTGCTGGTGCCACCTCTGCAAGTGGCAGGAGGAATGCAGGGAGAGGAGTAGCACAGGTTTTCCCACATCTTGCAGCAAGACCTGCAGACTGCTCTGGTCCTCGAAGAGTTTGTGGTGTGTCACACTGTGCTCACAGTTCTCCTCAGCTATGAGGTGTAAATGGGATTACCTGGCCTTGAAAGAAAGGCTGAGCTGCCTTTCAGGATCTGACTTCCAGAAACTACTACATTTTACTGTGGTTTTGTTGCCTTCACATTATGTTCCTCAACTGCTAGAGACTGCATCCTCTCAGCTGGCTGATTTTCACAGCCCCTGAAGTGGGACATCACTGGTCTGATGCTTGAGCTGTCAGCAAGCAAAGGCAGCTCTAATGACTCTTACTGGGGTTTAGGTGCAGCTCCAGTACCACTCAGGGATCACCTGCACTGTGTAGCAGGTAGTCTGGCCTGATTCTGTGCCAGCTAAGCTGTGTCTAGACAATGTCTTGGCACAGTCTGGGGGATGTCATAGATCACAGACTGTTCCCAGTAAGCACTGTGCACAGATAATGCCTTCCCCAGAGGCAGAAGCCGAGTGGTGTTCACAGAGCCAGAAGGCAGACCTGGCCCTATTTTATTTGCTAGAATCAATCTGGTGTCACCTTGTTGCTTGCAACAATTCAGCTGTTGGAAGTTCAAACACGTGAGCTCAGACTCCAGCCATTCACCCATCCCAGCAAAGCCATGCTCTGATGCATCACCTGATTTCCAGGCGCATCCCGTCCTGACCCCCGTTTTCCATTGAGCTCCCAGGCACACAGCGAGCTCAGCTGGCTTGTTCAGAGCCACACAGCGTTTGTGGGGGCAGCTGGAATGCTCCGGAGCTCTCCTGCCTTCCAGGGTATCAGGCTCGTGGTTGTTTCCTGTTGCCACTGGAATGTGGCTGATTGAATTCTCTCAGGTTCAGCAGATCACATTCAGCCGTGCAGAGCTACTGCTGAAGGCTTGTGGAGCTTCAGCTCCCCTCAGTGTGCCTTTGTCTCTCCAACTCCTGTCTCTCATGGCTGCGCTTGATGTTTCCTTTCAGTTCGTTTGCTCTTGCTTGTAGGGATTTTACGGAGAGCGGTTTGGGGAAGACGTGCTCGAAGTGATTAAGGACTCAAACCCCGTGGACAAATGTAAACTAGATCCTAACAAGGTAAGAACACAAGGAGTAGCAGAACAGGTCCTGAATGTGTGCAGACACCGTGAGACAGGGTCTGCCCTGAGAGGAGGCAGGGAAATCCACATCTTAGTGTGACTGCTTGGGATGAGAGTTGGGTAAAATCCTTTCAGCAAGGGACTGCAGAATTAATGGGAAAGGGAAGAGATGAAAGGATGGCAGAGACCCAGGCTGCATTTGCTTCTCTCTGTAGTCTCAGTGAGTGCCAGGTAGGAAGGGAATTTGCCATTCACTGCCCTCGGCCCTTTTTGCAGCTGCAGCATTGTATCTGCATCCCGATGCCGTGGCCCTTAAGCGTAGCAGGAAGAACAAGACACGCTGCAGAAAAAGGGTTGAGGTGTAGAGCCTTACCTGCCAGGGAAGGACAGAAATGCTTCGTGTGGTGAGCATGAAAGGAGAGGGCCAGTGAGCTGTCACTTACCCAGTCCAGAAACTGCTGAGCAGCCAGCACACCTCTAGTCCCTAGCACCGTGACTGGGATTTTTCTGAGTAAAGGCAAAAACCAGTGCAGTGGTGCCTTCCAGAGGAAAAGGATCACGCTGCCTTCTTGCCCTGCTAGAACACTGAGCGCAGGAGTCAGCTCTTCTTTTCTGACCCCCAAGACCTCACCGTGTGCTCCCGGGTTCCCTCGTGCAGGCCTACATTCAGATCACCTACGTGGAGCCATACTTCGACACGTACGAGATGAAGGACAGGATAACTTACTTCGACAAGAACTACAACCTGAGGCGGTTCATGTACTGCACCCCCTTCACTCTGGACGGCCGAGCGCACGGCGAGCTGCACGAGCAGTTCAAGCGCAAAACCATCCTGACGACATCGCACGCTTTCCCCTACATCAAAACCAGGATAAACGTCATTCACAAAGAGGAGGTGAGGCGGGCGCTGCTGGGGCTTCCTGTGTTTAAAGGGAAGTGTTCCACAAGACTGAGGGAAGTGGGTGTTGCTGATGCTCTAGAATAACAGGCTGTTGAATGTGTATTTGATAACACTGCTGACATAGTAACGCAGAGGCACCCTCCTGGCCATCACTAACCCACATCTCCTCTCTCTGTTAACGATACAGAGGTTCAGCAGAGCATGAGAGCAGTCGCTGCTGTTGGAGCTGCTCTGCCTGTGCATGAGACTCCCTTTACTTTGCATTTAAGTTCTCACTTCTCCTGAACTTTTCCTTCTTTCCCATTCAACCTAAATTAAAACCAGACTGGTTCTGTAACACAGTCTGTCCCAGAATCTCACCACCCCTTTCACCAGTGCATCCAGCTCACAGTAGGTGGTGTCTGCAGGGACCCTCAGTGAGCTGTGCACATTGTTCAGCTCTATTTGAAGAGCATGTCCTTGGCTCTGGTGCTGCTCAATTGCGTGGCCTCAGCAGCCCTTGGACTGTGGGGTCCTAGGGCCTTGATTTGTCAAGGGTAGGTGGGGATTGATGTGATCACTGGGCCATTAGGTGCTGACCTGGTGCAGATGCAATCTCAGAAAGCCTTTGAGAACCCAACAGTGGAAACACTTTCAAAACTCAAACTTTCTCTTGTTCCTAAACCAAGACTGGAGACAATCTGTTTCTCAAGTGTCTCTCTGCAGACTCTCAGTCTGTGGGTGTCCTCCACAGCTTCCTTCTGCCACCCCACAGTGTCCTTGGTGTTTCTCAAAGTCTGTGTCTGGTTGGCAGTGATGACTATAACAAGGGTCCTCTGTTCTGGCTGCTTGCTTAGATCATTTTGACGCCCATCGAAGTTGCCATCGAGGACATGCAGAAGAAAACACAGGAGTTAGCTTTTGCAACCCACCAAGACCCCGCGGACCCAAAGATGCTGCAGATGGTGCTGCAGGGATCAGTAGGTACCACAGTAAATCAGGTGAGCATCGCTGTCCAAGTTGAGATTCTGGGCTAGTACCTACTACTCAGTGCAGTGGAGTCAACGTTAAGCCTGGGGGTCCTGGTGGCCAGCAGGATGGCCAGGAGCCAGCAATGGGCCCTGATGGCCAAGAAGGCCAATGGCAGCCTGCGGTGGATTAGAAGCAGGTGGTTAGGAGATCAAGAAGTTCTCCTCCCCCTCTATTCTGCCCTGGGGAGACCACATCTGGAATCTTGTGTCCAGTTGTGGGCCCCTCAGTTCCAGAAGGGGACAGAGCTGCTGGAGAGAGTCCAGCACAGAGCCACAGAGATGTTGAAGGGAGGGGAGCATCTCCCTGAGGAGGAGAGGCTGAGGGAGCTGGGGCTCTTGAGCTGGGAAAAAAGGAGCCTTNTGATCTTTCGAGGTCCCTTCCAATCCCTAACAGTCTGTGATTCTTAATCACTTGGGAATTTATTCCCCCATTCAGTCTGTGAGACATTCTTAGGGTCACTGGTAGTAGGTTTAGAGTGACTTTCCCATTTGTTTAAGAGTCCTGAAAATGATGTGGGTAGATGTGGAAAGTGGCAGAAAAGAAGCAGCAGAGTGACCCGCTCCTTCCTGGCATCCACACGTGTTTCTGCCTGCTTCAACTTTTCCCTTAAAGAAAAGAAATCCACAACCCCAGAGCCAATTTATGACTTTCCTGCTAGTTAGCCAGGCTCTGGTGGGGGGAAGTGGTGTGGTTTGTTGAACAAAACGGAAAGCAAAACAAACGAATGAGGAAAAACTGAGGGAATATGAGTAAACTTCTATTAATTCACAAGCTGGAGGAAAGAAAAGCAGCTGGAATATCACATTCTGGGTTGAATTTGTAGCGTTGGCAAACACTTCCCAGGTTCCATCTGAATTGTTTAAACTTTGTCTTAGTTGTGAGCAGATCAAACTGTGTCAGGAATCCCTTATAAGAGAAAACAAATGTGGAATCAGTGCGTTTTCTCACACTGCCTTCCAAAAGCAGAGTTTGATTTAAACCAAACCAAACAAAGCCTACAAGAGGTTTAGTTGTCGTGATGTTTAGTGATTTATGCCAGAGTTACCAGCTGCAGTTCTTCCAGATGCATCCTGTAAGAAATTACTGCCTTTTATGAACATTTCTACGTGTAAAAAGCTGCTCTGGTGAGTGGATGTGACAGACAGTTGTGAGAAATCTCCTTCTTCTCTTCTGCTCCTAAAGGGACCGTTAGAAGTTGCACAAGTTTTCTTGTCTGAAATCCCCAACGATCCAAAGCTCTTCAGGCATCATAACAAGCTGCGGCTCTGCTTCAAAGACTTCACTAAAAGGTATGGAGCTACAGCCACCACACCAGGCAGAGACACGGGGGGTACCTGGAGACAGGCGTAGTCACGCCCTACCTCCGTCTGACCAGCTTCCAATGTGTTCCAGCTGTGTTACAAAGCTGCCCAGTCAGTTCCCTGTTTCTCTGCTGCTGCTGGTCCATAATTTAAGAGCCTGAAGTCGTTTAGCTTTGCTGTTTTTATCAGGAGTGATTAGGATAACCCCAGCCAGCTACACTGGCACAGGGAACTCACAGCTTGGCAGTGTCAGGAGAGACCTCAGGTTAGGTTGACCCTGAGGAAAAACTTCTCCCTGGAAAGGGTCCCAGGCCTTGGCACTGTCTACCCAGGGAGGGGGTTGAATCACCATCCCTGGCTGTGTTTCACAGTCAGGGAGATCTGGAGGTCAGGGACAGGGTTTTGTGGTGGAACTGGGACACCTGGATTAGTAGTTGGGTTTGACAAGCTGAAGGATCTTTTCCATCCTCAACAATTCTATGGTTCTGTGATTGTAAACTGCTAAACTGGTCAAGAGAAGTAATTTCCTCCTGAAGAAGAGAGCTCTGCTTTCCTCTTCTGTGATGCAAACCGTAGTCTCAGTCCAGCATCGTTTGCAAGCCCCAAGGAGGTAAAAAACAATAAATAATTGAAATAAAAATGTCCCAAGCAAATAGATCCAGTGGTAATAAATGATATTGCTGATAGATTCTTTTCGTAGCCTTTCTCTGAAATACATCTTTGCCAAGTAGCAGAGTTCCTGATGAACATCTCAGGGTCTGCTATTAATTAATCTTTCCTGAGGAGAGCAGCAGATCGATCCACCTTTAAATCCTCTTAGACTGTAAGGAGCTCTGTGGAGATCAGCTCTTCATTTCTCTTCAGGGAGGACAAATGTAACTGGAGAGGAAATTAAAAAAGGAGTTGTCGCTCTGGAAGCGAGATGGAAATTGGAAATATGACAGACTCTCCTTTCTCTGTGGACACCCCGGAGTTGAGCTAAGACAGAGAAGGATACGGCGTGTCACCCCAGAGGAACAGAATGCATTCTTTACACTCCTAGATTAACAAGTCTGTAGCAAGCAGGTCCTTTTTTATTTACAGGCTCTTGTTTTCTAGGTGTGAAGATGCTCTGCGCAAGAACAAGAGCCTCATTGGGCCCGACCAAAAGGAGTATCAGCGAGAACTTGAAAGGAATTACCACCGGTTAAAGGAAGCTCTGCAGCCTTTGATAAACAGGAAGATCCCACAGTTGTATAAGGCCGTGCTGCCGGTCACTTGCCACAGGTGGATATTTGATTTTACTCTTTCAGCAGAGTTAAGGAGGGTGTGAAGCTGGGGACTGGGGGTTTCTGATCTTCCCGGTGAACCTGTGACATCTGTTTGTAATCGGTGACGGCTCTTTTGGCCGAGTCCATTCCCTTCCCTTCTGCCCTGACTTGAGAGCACATCCCCTTCCCAGCCTTCATGCTAGGTGCTGCTTGCAGTGGTTCCTTTTGTTCCTGCTCTGTGCCAGTTATTTTTATTTCTTCATCCTGCATCCCATTCTTTTGAGATTCAAAACCACCCGCAGTGCAGCAGGACCTTGACACTTGTTTGTTCCCAGTGAGACTGGGCTGAGATGCTCCAGGGGCAGGCAGGGTGGAGAATTAGTTGGTGTCTTCCATGCTGGAACATTGGAAAGCTGGAGTCTGGGCTTTTTCTTGTCTGCAGTGAGATTCAACATAACCTCCCCCCACCCTGAGAAGCAGGTCAGAGCTCATAGCCCTGTCTTGCTGTGGCTGAACAGGGTGACTTTGGGTTCATAACATTCCTTAACAAGGCACTGGCTTCCAGAACAGGGGTAGAAATGTTTTCCAGCAGGTACCTTTGGCTTGTCTGCTCCTGTTGTGTCCCCTGTCAGCAAGGTAGACTGACATGGTTAGGGTCTCACACACCAGTGACTGGGGTGAGGGGCTCTGGAAGGCATTTACTAGCACTAAGCAGGGTGGTGAAGGTGCTTTTAACAACAGACCCTTTAGGAGCTTAGTGTGAAACTGGCAGAGGGGAGGTTCAGACTGGAAGTGAGGAGGAAATTCTTCACAATGAGGGTTCTGAGACACTGGACCAGGTTGCCCAGGGAGGTTTTGGCTGCCCCATCCCTGGAAGTGTTCAAGGTCAGACTGGCTGGGGCCCTGAGCACCCTGGTCTAGTGGGAGGTGTCCCTGCTCATGGCAGGGGGGTTGGAACTAAATGATCTGCAAGGTCCCTTCCAACCTGAACCATTCTAGGAATCTATGTTGTTGGGTTAGGGACGGCAGCCCTGGGTTTGAAGCTCTCCTCATGTACGGGGTGTTCAGGGGTGAAGAGCTACAGGGCACATGTTCAGAACATCATGAAAAGAGACACTTGGCAAAATGATCTTATGGAAAGAGCAAGACTTAGCGCTGGGTGAAGGAGGAAAGGAGTGCTCCCAGCTCAGGATGATTTAAAGCTCATCCCCCAGCTGACGGGTAAGTTGTTGGGCAGTTGGCTGATCCCAGAGACAGAGCCCAGACCGATGTATTAGGAGAGCAGAGAGTTAATGTCAGTGAACTTCAGTTTCGTAGTGGCTGCTGTAGAAACTACTGGTGATCGAGTGCAGAATCATTCATCTGACGAGGCTTCTTACTTCATCGTGGAAAATGTGAGCTCATCATTGTATTTTCTCTCCCTCAGAGACTCCTTCAGCAGGATGAGCCTTCGCAAAATGGATATCTAAAACGAGTTAAAAAAACCCCAAATCAAACAAACAAACAAACAAAAAAGCACTTAAACTTAAGGTTTTGAAAAGGAAAACAAACAAACAAACACAAAAAAAAGAGCCTTGTTGTCAGCGCTGGGAATCAAAAGAAGTTTTATTGTGAAATAAAACTTGGACTTCATCCTGGACATCCCACACACCTCTTCCTCCATCAAAAGTGTTCAGTGGCCAAAAAACCATTGGGAATTGTTTCCATGTAGATTGATCAATGTTTGGGGAGAGAAAAAAAAAAGGAAAGAAACCCAAAAGGAACTAAAAAAAGAACCAACCCACCCCCCTCAACCCCAGAAAACTCCAGAGTATTGGTGACAAGCTGTAAACTTACCTGTTTTTTAAGGCATTTTTATGACTCAAAGGTACACTAAACGCATTTACCTTTATTTATAGCATTACCTAATGTTAAATTTATTTACTTTTAGTTCCTATATTTAATTTATATTAGGACCATACGCAAATGCATTTTGGAAGTTTTTAATGTAGTGATGATGATGATGATGATGGTTATTTTGATGGTACTATTAAATATGTGAATGTTTACACTTTAATTCCCTGTGCGTTGGACTTCAGAGCTCGGCACCCTTGGGGGATAAAAGGTTCGGTTGAAGGTAAGTCTTGCACTAACAGATTTTATTACTATCCCTGTCCTTTCTCCTTTGTAACTCTGCTGAGGAGGGAAGCCATTCCCTCTGTAGCCAGCAGAAGAACTGGTTAAAATGCTTCCTAGGGTAGAGATACTCTATGCTGTGTTAGTTATGTAAAGAAAAACATCTGGTTTGCAGCAGCTAACAGACAGCACTTCAAGGCAACGTCACAACTGGAGCTGAGAACACAAGTCCTTTGGCTTTTCAGCAGAGGCTGTTGTCACAGGACAAGGGGTGCTGGGTTTAAACTAAAAGAGAGATTCAGACTGGAGAGGAAAGGGAAATTGTTGGTGCTGAGGGTGGGGAGAGCCAGGCTCAGGTTACCCAGAGAGGAGGGAGAATCTCCATCCCTGGAACCATTGCAGGTTAGGTTGGACGTTGGAGCTCTGAGCAACCTGCTCTGGTTGCAGATGGCACTGCTCACTGCAGGGGGTTGGACTGGAGGAGCTCGAAAGTCCCTTCCAACCCAGACCAGTTTGATCTTGTGGTACTTCTCCTCTTTGTGTTGAACAAGGTCACTTGGAAGAGGATAGGGTGTGATTAAACAGAGGCTTATGGAACAGGCTGCCCAGAGAGAGGGTAGAGGACCCATAGAATCATTAGGGATTGGAAGGAACCTCGAAAGATCATCCAGTCCAGTCCCCCTGCCACAGCAGGATCATCTAGACCAAGTCACACAGGAACACAGCCAGGCGGGTCTGGAAACATCTCCAAAGAAGGAGACTCCACGACCCCCCTGGGCAGCCTGTGCCAGTGCT
>VZRI01010981.1:10117-22860 GCA_013397515.1 Upupa epops | reverse complement strand
TCTGATCTGCTGAGTGCTGGCCCTGCTTTGTGTAGGAGAGTTGGACTGGAAGCCCTGTGGAGGTCCCTTCCAACTCTGTGATGATATGATTCTCCCTATCTAAATACCTGAATAGAGAACAAGTAATTTGATAAATGTATTTTTATACAGAGATACAAAACAGTAAGAGAAAAGGGGGTTTTACCTGAGCTTTTAAGGTAGCAAACACACATCATCACTTGCAATTTGTGACTGTTTGACTTTGGAAACCTAAGGTTTTTACCTCTTCGTTCTAACATCCACATCCCTGTGTGTTAGAAGGTGCTGGAGAGGATGGTTGTTCCTTTGGGATTCACCCCTTTCAACACCTATAGCTGCAGCATTAGGTGCTGTATTTAGGGTGAAGGGAATCTTTTCTTGGAGCATGAGGAGGCAGTAGCTTTGCTAGAAATTCATACAAAGAGGCATGAAAATACTGATGNGGATGGTTGTTCCTTTGGGATTCACCCCTTTCAACACCTATAGCTGCAGCATTAGGTGCTGTATTTAGGGTGAAGGGAATCTTTTCTTGGAGCATGAGGAGGCAGTAGCTTTGCTAGAAATTCATACAAAGAGGCATGAAAATACTGATGGTGACAAAGGGGAAGCAAAGCCAAATGAATCAACTAGTTGAGGAGGGGCTTTATTTGACCAGGTCTCACCAACACCCACCCCAGTCTCTCCATACCACCTGAGGAGGGTTCCCTCACTCTAGAAAGGTGGTGGTTTCTGTTCAGAACATTTCTCTCGAGCTGTACTGTGTAGTGGAAGACAGCAGAGTCTTCCTTCGAGTACTCCAGAGCCAGGATTTTATTGACTGTGATGGGATTTTAGTTCCTTAGAACATTTCCTGTCCCTGCAGTCGAATGAAGAGAGAGAGAGAGAAGTCTGGGGTCACAGGTGGAGAAATAAACCCAGATTTGCAGGCTGAAATTCAGCAAAGTCCAGACTGGAAGCAGGGGAAAGTAGTCTTTCTCTAGTGTGATTTGCCTACCCTTGTGCAAGGTAAGCTTACAGTTCTTTCTTTGAACAGAGCTCTGCCTTGATTTACTCTCAGATCATTTATTAAGGCAACAGTGCTTTAGAAAGGGGAAGGTCTTAGTGTGTTTAATCACAGGTTTTTCCTCTTCTGTGGAAGATTATCACCCTGAGCTACTCAGTGTGAGTTTATTAGCAGCTCTGATTGTAGCCCAGCCTTTCTTCGACTGTTTTCTATTGACAGTACAAGCTTTCCAGACTGAAGTGTTGTGCAGGAACACATCAGCTAGGAAACACCCTCAACTGAAATCCTGTATGAAAACCCACTGCAGATATTTTCCATGAGTTCTGTCACCCTTTGCCCCACATGACAGTAAAAATCAACTAGGTAGAGGTTTCCAGGCCTTTTCCTGTAAAGATAATTTATACTGAAGTCTATCTAGAACGCTAGGGTATACTCACGTCTTGTGGATCTGCCCTCACCTGTCTTTGCAGCAGCCCTCGATGTTGTTCCATCCATCCCATGACAACACAAGTAAACCCTCTATTTTGTGCCATGAATATTGGCTGCAGCTTATAGGATTCACTTTAACATATTGGGGCCCAGTAGAGTCTGGGATCTTAATCTCTGGTTATTTGGTGCCAAACGATGCACTTGTTATTGCAATAACCTGTTTACCTTGTCTCTGCCCCTCATCTGTAGTCATCCACTGCTTTCACATCAGGATAGGCTGTACCAGCATCAGTCATAAAAACCCTAAACTAACAGGAAAATGTGATTTTTTTAAAGCCCTTTCAGTCCTCCAAGAGTTTCCCAGCCGTTCTGTAACAGTAGCCATCCCCTCTCCACCCTTCCCTCCAAACAAAGTGTGATCTAGCCATCTCTGATGCGTATCATAGGGTTTTTATTGTATATATACACATTCTTAACAAAGCATCAATGCCAACTGCTGTTGTTTCCCCCCAATTGCCACGACCTCCAGATACAAAGGGCCATCAGACTGGCACTGCATCCCAAACAACCGTGAACAGATAAGTGGATGAGAGGGTTTTGCTCTGACAAGTCCCAAATTATTTTAACCCCTCCTATTTACACATCTGCAGCGAGATGCAACTGGGACCATCTAGCCGTTCCTGTTGAGTTCAGTTCCTTCCAATACACTGAACAAACTTGCCAGACCCTTTTCTCGTGCTTTAAGCATAGAGCTGGGTAAGAAAGGAAACCAGGTCGCTTCCCCAGAGAGTCAAGATGAGGTGTTACTGCCCAGGTTACAAAACCACACAACTTCTGCTGCAATGGACTAGTTAATATCCATTTAACTCCAGCATAGGAATACAAATAAACTTTTATTTTTTAAAAAAAGAGAAAAAGCTAATAGTACAATAGGCATTGTCTGCGACCTAGAGTTGTGTTAACCCCGCTACCGTGTACTGCAGGCGTCGTTCGGGAACTATACAAATGGGCTTCTCTACAAGGGAACAGCACTACTCTCCAGCATAGAAGTTACTCTGTGAGTTAAGTTCTACTTCATGGATCTGTTAATTCAAGTTGAGCCACTTACAGCAAACAGAAAGACCGGGAACATTGTGATCCAGTAGCTTCAAAAAAAAACCCCAAACCAACCAGTTCTTTTTTTCCCAGGCAGTTTTGATGCAAATCAGACCGACAGGTGTATGCAAATCCCAAATATTTACACTCAAAATACAGTATCACTCTACAATTTTCTTATAAAACAGTAGGTAAGGAGTCGATGTAGATGACGAAGTGGGAGAAAGAGAATTCAGAAAGTCCTTTTCTTCCGTCACCTTCACTTCAGAGTCATCGAACAGCAGCCACTTCCCTTCGTACTCTTTGAGGCTCTGCAGGACGTACAGAGCTTTGTTTTCTAGTCCACCGGCAGCGACACCGTTCTGCTGGCTGTGTTCTGTGCTGCCCTCCGCGCTTCCGTTGCTACTGCTCGACTCTGCGCTTCTGCTCTCGGTAACTACGCTAAGAAACTTGTCGGGGTTAGCTGGCTGCTTGCTGTACAGGTCACAGTCAGGCCTGCTCTTCTGCCCCCCGAGGAGTCCGACAGCTTCCATGTTCTTTTTGTTCAGAACCTTCCCCGGCTGCGTGTTGCCGTTGACTCGAAACGAGACTTCACCGTCATCGTAGTCTTCAGCAACAGCTCTCGCTTCTTCCTCGTTCAGTGGTTCTGGTTTAATGGTTTCATACAGCTGGTTGGTGATAAAGTTCCCCTTGTCTAGCTCCAGGCTGTTAAGGTCAGTGATTTTGACCGAAGCTGTGTAGTGTCCGCTGCTGATGGTGATGCCGCTGTGCATGACCACTGCAAACAGGCCGTAGGTGTCGTTGGTTGGCTTTGTGCTCCATTCTTCCAGTGACAGTCGCAGGGGTGTCAGTAAGGGAGTGTTGATCTTGGACAGCCCGCCGTAGCAGTCAAACCTGCAGGAGGAAATCAGAAATTGAGGATTGAATGGGAGAAGGTGCTTGGTTTTCAACCTGCTGTTCAGGAACAACACCTTCCCTGCCTGTGTGCACCATTAAATACTTAAAATACAGCTCCTAAGATTTAAAGGTGACCCTTACCAATATCATTAAGGGGTGATCACCTCAACCTACTGCTGTGTCTTGTCAGTGTCAAACTAATAATGATCTAAGGAGGGATAAGTTCATTTTATACCAGGAATTATTTATTAACCATCCTGCACTGAGTTTCCTTAATTAATTCTCCAGTTTCCTTTGGGAAAGCATCTGGTGTTCCCTAAGTGATTCCCTTTTGTTCCGAGTGCATAATCAGTGAGAAGAGTTTAAGTCCTTCCCTTGCAAGAAGGATCCTCTAAAGAAAATAAGCGTTGGGGCTTTTACGTGATTGTGGATTAATTAGCCTCTCATTCTGATCTTACATCATTATATTGCACCAGCCCAGCTTAATTAACCCCTTTATTTAACGATCTGTTTTGATGTCCTAATAGATCTCAGTGATGATTTGCTCTTGCTCAACTGTTAGGGTGTTGGAGGGAGAAACAGACAAACCCTTTAACGCTTGGGTTCCCAAGAGCCAACTCCTATTTGCATTTATCTTAAGAAAGAGGAATCATCTTTAATCCAACAAAACTGCAGCTACAGCCTAACAGGATCAAGAACGGCACTAACAGAGTACTCCTTTGGTTTTAACTGGGTTTAGTTTTGATCCTTCTGTGTCACTCCACAGCCATAAATCCTCGTGAATACATTTACACCTCACTCACTCAAGTCTAATTAAATCTTAGGTCCAGGGACTACCCCAAAAGAAACACAAAAAAGCAGACAATCAGGAGATCTTCTGGAAATCCCTACTACTAGTAGTAGCCAGAAAGATCCTCAGCAGAGAGTCAAGTAGCTGCTTGGTGATACTCAAGTCCAGTTCCACCCAAGCACACTGTGACAGCCATAGGAACATAAACCATGAAAGAGAACAGGTTCTACAGTCTTCTGAAAGAGCTCCAGCATCAGAAAGATGTGGAAAGGAGGAAGTAAGAGAGGAAATATTTTCCCAGTAACTTTTTGTTCTTCTGAAAGATAAAAACCTGAAGATAAAAAGTTTCTGCAGCTGTGTCTGTGGGAGCAATAAATAAGCAGGACTTCCCCCACTTCAGTACCTCCTGTAAGTGTAGATGTGAAACACTCCAGCTGAAGGTTTCCCATGGCATAAGCACTGCTGTCACCAATTAGCAACCCTATCTGTAATTAAACCTACAGCCTTCTGAGAAAATAAAGCATTAAAAAATGACCTGCTGTTCCCTGACACCCCAGATCACAATCTAACGACCCCCCTCCCCAGTTGGAAATGCTTAATTCAGTGTTACTGGGTACCTACATCTTCTTTAATAGCTGAGCACTCACGCTCTACAATGTTTTTTACCCCTCCCCAGACTGGCCAGAGAGAATTGCTCATCCCTGGGCAATGAGATCTTCACACTGGCTGCTTCACTGCAAGTATTTACAGCCCCCCTCTGCTTCGCTTCATTTATTCACCAGAAAAGTTGGTAGAGCACTGGCGAGCAGCAGATAAGATCTCAACGTGTTTACAAGAGCTGAGAGAAGTTGGATGCAGATTATTGGGTTAGAAGTCTTGGATTAAAGGCAGCAAAAGAGCCTGTTACTGGCTTCAGGGCAAAGCACTGTCATCTATGACGAGAAGCCTGTGTAGCCTGCATTCACACTAAATACTAGCAGTTAAGGTTAGTCCCTTGAGGGAAGCTCAGTCAAAGCTCATGGTTCAAAAACCACCATAAGGTAAGAGCAGCTGGATACATAAGCCAGAGCTTCGGTTTAACTAGTCCCAGCTTTTCCCCACCTGGTTTGCAGTTGGGCTTTGGAACTCCACATCGAGGTGGTTAGAAATGATGTGGTTTAGTTGAAAAAACTATCTCCTGCCAAGTTCTGGCTTCATCACTGCCTCCAGTTCTACATCTGACCTTTCCCCCCTCTGGCTGCTAGAGGGTAGAGTGCTTGGGCACTGGAGTGGGCTGCCCAGTGAGCTGGAGTCCCCACCCCTAGAGGTATTTAAAAGGTGAGTAGCTAGAGCTCTTGAGGCCATGATCTAGGGGTTGGGGAGATGCTGAGGGCTGGACTTGGTGATCCTGGAGGTCCTTTCCAGCCAGGAGGATTCTACGATGTTATGACCTGGGTTAGAGGGCACAAAGGGACCACAAGAGACTGCATTCAGTCTGACGACTTTGGAACAAGGACCTGAAGACCACCAGGACAGAAGCAGTGGATGATTCAGGAGATGACAGGGTAACCTACAAACTCCCAAGTACTTCCTCACAGAGCAAAGTGAAGATTTGTAGTCTGGTTTCCTTGCAGCTGGACACCTCCCATCAAGGGCTACTCAACAACAGATCACCACTTCAAAGAGGTGTGAAACTTTTCCTCTGCCTTGTGACCATTTTATGATCCCAAACCAGTCTGAGGAGACCTTAGGCTTCGCAGAGACACAGGAACTTTCCTCTTGGCTTTGTTAGAGCCAAGCAGAGGGAGAATCCTAGTTTTAACAATCTACCTATAAAAGTATCTCGATGTAAACCTTGGTAATGAGCGGTGTCACCATTTTCCAAAGGATTGGGGTGATATTTTATCCTTCAAGAGAAATTTTTCCTGATGAAGCTGCCTATCATTTCTCCATCCCTGAATCTGCACTGCATTTCACTGCAAAATGCCAGGAGTAAAGTGTTCTGACTGTTTTATCTGGGCCAGGGGAGGGGGTTTGATTGGGTTTTTTCATTTCACCTTTCCTAAAGGAAACCTCTAAATTCAAAAGTATGGGGAAAAAAAAGGATAAAATAAGTGGTTAAGAATAATCTTTCCCAAAAAATACAGATTTCCAAAGGATATTAACGTCACACCGACTGCTCAGCAGCTGAACATCGATACTCCTCTGGCCTAAAGGGTTCTTTTAGATCTTGAAAGTGTTCTTTCCCTGAATGTTTGGCTCAGTTAGAGACCAAAACACTGCTCTAGCTGTGACCACTGTTGTTTTCATGTACTTAAACCTCCCTCTAAACTCAGTCAGGCGATACAGAGATCTAAGGAACATCAGGCAATCAGGCCGCTGTAAAACAATCCTAAGAAGTCTGGTGAAGTCTGTTCTCCTGGAGATCTTTTCTGCCACGACTTGTAAAGAACAGACAAGCTTTAGGAAACGAGGGGGCTGCTGCAAGCTCAAGCTAGAGATTTGCTTTTGAAAAAGTTATAAAACAGCCTGAGTTGTTTTGATAAGGCTGCCCTTTCAAGGGCACACACGGCGTGGTAACACAGTGGATCCGCATACTCACTCTAAGCCACTAGCAGCAAAGCACTTCAAATGAATTGTTATAACTTCAGGCATTTTATCGAACAAAAGGCTGCGCTCCGCTTCCGTGTAATGATGGCAGTTCTCACAGAAGTATTTATCCTCTCCCACAATCCTCTCCACGGATGCAAACTGGGAAATGGCCCACTTCAGAGTCTTCATTTCTGTTTTTGGCTCTGGAGAAACTATAAAACAAGAGAGAGTCGTTTACGTTCCCAGTGCATCCAGCAGAGGAACAGCAAAGCCAGCTACATCAAGGCATGTTCTTCAGACCGTGCTGTGAAGAATGCTTTACAGGTATGGATTTATGGGTTGGACAGGATGGATTTCAATCTCTGAATCGTTGCAGGAACCCAAGAAACAGCCACGTACTGGTTATTATTTAAAAGCTGCAGTTTTCCCTAAGTCTTATCTTCAGATCACACGTGTTGCTGCTGGGTTTGGAAACTTGAGTGTAAGATCACTGAAATTGCTGATCACCCTTCTTGTGAGGAAGGGCTTCCTAACATCCAACCAAACCCTCCCCTGGCAGCTTTAGGCCCTGCCCTCTTGTCATAACACTGGCTGCTTAGCAGAGCCCAATACCCACCTGTCTACACCCTCCCTTGAGGGAGCTGGAGAGAGGGAGAAGGTCCCCCCAGAGTCTTCTCCAGGCTCAACCTCCCTAGCTCTCTCAGCCTCTCCTCATCAGCCTTTCCCTCCAGTCCCTTCCCCAGCCTCGTTGCTCTCTACAACAAGGCAACAACAACCTAAATCCCTGGAAAATTAAATTCTTAACAGCAGATTAGCAAATAAAAAGCTGGTTTCTCATTTATTTTTGAGAAAAATTGCAGCTGTGAAATGAAGCAATAGCAGGATTGCTTATCCAGCACAATCAGAATGGACTGCCCAGGGAGGTGGTGGAGTCCTCGTATCTGGAGGTGTTGAAAGACAGCCTGGCTGTAGCCCTTTTGCCCTGATCTGGCTGATGGGAAGATGTTAGGTGCTGGGCTGGATGAGCTCAGAGAGCTCTGCCAACCTCAATCATTCTGTGTAAGCAGGAAAACAAGTAGAGAAGTGAAGGTCTCTAAGCAGCCCATGTTATGCATTAAGACAATTTTAATACTGTCTGGGTCTGTCTCCATTATCAGCACTGCATTTCCAAAGTCTAAAGTTAATCAGGACAAGAGATAAGAGAGCAGCGTCTCAACTTTAACCAGCACAAACAGAAGCACAGTCCTTCCCCCAGAGGCTGGCTGAGACCAAAACACATCACAAGCTTTTCTGATAATTACTTACTTTCAGAACTCTCTTCAGTTTTAGAAAGCTCATCTTCTTGCACTGGAACACTGATGTCCTGGAAATCTTCTCTCCTCTCAGTGAAGCACTCACACTCCAAGCATCTCGTCCTCAGCACTAACTGGCCCTGGAACAGCTTCTCCACGAGTTCAAAAACAGCCAGCTCTGTCCCTGGGGAAAAAAAAACACACCAGAGTGAGTCTTTTATTCAAAACACTTCGGGATCTGATGGCCTTTGAGGAATTCCAGACAGGATCAACAAAATAAAGAGCTGCTGTTCACATGAAATCTCCACAGCATCATCTAATTAGTGTGACTCTCACATTCAACTTGTGTTTCTCATCACTGCACACACTCCTTAGCATGGACATCATACTAAGGAGCAGTACAGCTGGACTTTTACCTGCTTCCCATGTACTCTCAGTCCTCTCCTCCTGTACTTCCTACAATTTGTTGGCCAGTTGTAGCCAACCTTGAGCTGTCAGGACTGTGCATTCCTTCACTCCTTTAAACTCCCATGAAATTAGTGGGTGGATGAGAGAAGACTCCAGAACAAGGACTGAATTCATAGTAAGGCCCTTCCCTCAACAGGTATTTTTCTCCCTCACTATAGATCCCTAGGCAGTTTGCCCATGTAATCCTGCCAGTGTCCTTCCTAGTTCTTAGAAAGAAGGAATAAGGAGGGGAGGAGAGGACACTGTCTGTAAAGACGTGGGACACAAAGCCAGTCAGGTTTTACTGTCTAACTTTATGTAACTGTTGATACTCTGCCTTTTTTCTATCATGCACTACATGAGAAGAGCAGCTCTTATCATCTACCTCTAAAGAGATCAAGTTACTAAGCTACAAATCAATCCTCCTCCATAAAAATCTCTTCCAACTCCTGAAAACCTTTCAGTTTGGAGAGCTGAACTCCCCACGCACAGTAAACTCTGAATCCCAACGTTAAGCCCATACACTCGTTCACCAACCTTCCTGTTTGGGTTCTCTCTCATTATGGTTTTCCACAGGAGACGCTGGCTCCTGATTTTCTTCTTTATTGTTACCATTCTCACACTTTACAGAGGACTCTTCAAGCTCACAGTCATCGTATTCTTTCCCCGGGTCCTTGGAGCCCAAGTTTGTAGTTAATTTTCCTAGACTATAAAATTTAGACAGAATACTAGGCTGTTTGCAAGAAGATTTTAACCAGTTTAATCTAAGCCGCGACTTCTTCTGCGTCGGCTTCGTGCTCTCGTTCTCGCTGCAACACTTGGCGATGGCATCAGCTTGATTTTCTAGCTTTTCCCCCGTCGCTTTCCTCTTCGACCTCGTTTGTCTTTGATTTTCTTCTGCTGCCATTTGCTCCTTCGATACTTTGGATTTTTTCTTGGCGTTGCCACCTTCTGCATCGCTTTTCCTCTTCCCATTTCCTTTGAGCAGCTTGTCTTCAGCTGCCTCTCCAGCCTGGCTACTCGGGATGTTCTCCTCCTCCTCAGCAGGGCTGCCAGTTCCGTTGCTCTCAGTATTCTGGTTAAGTTTTTCCTCTGGTTTCGCTGAAGTCTGTTCCACAGGCAGTTTGTTCAGCTCTTCCTTCTTGAGCAGCTGACACGTCTCTTGGATGTTCCCCAGGATACACTGCAGAACTTCCTGGGCATCGTGCTGCAAGTAGCCTTCATACATCGGGTTGAGCTCTCTAGTAAAAGCAACAAGGACTAGTTAATTCTGGGCTACTACTAATAAACTGAAATCCTAGACTACCACCCCAAATTTAAGACCAGCTACCTCCCAACCTGCTGCACAGTGACCTCGAAACTACAGGTGAAATAACCCAGAAATAGAAATACCTCAGGGTATTTAGTAGCCTTCGTGGCTGAGTAGCCAATTCATCCGTGTATTTTTCTGGATTTAAGAGAAAGCTGGCTTGGAGCTGCTCGACTGACAGGATCAAGGAGTGCAAGCTGCAGATGAGTTCATAACTTGCCAGTGGATCTTCTTTGCAATTTCCCTGCAGGAGCAATATTTTAAAACCACTTCTGTTAAAGCTCAGGACTTGTGTTTACAAATTCACAGGCTCTCTAAACACTCAAGTTTGAGCCCAAGTTCCAAACTGCTCAGATGCTTCCTGACCTGAGACAGGAGAGATCAAACTGGTTTTCACCGCCCTCCTGGCACACAGACTCGCTCACGCAGTGCTAAGTGAAGGAATGTGAGGTGAGATACATTACCTTCTCTGCTCTTTGCTCTCCTTCCTCCTTCAAAGACTCTTTCTTCTTTGCAATGATGTTATACAAACGTTTCACTCCAGTTTTAAAACCAGGACAAAAATACAGCACCTGAAAGCAGCAGTTTGAAACGAGAATCAGTGGTAAAGCAACACTTTCCTCCACACCAAACTGGCTTTGCACATCCAAGGCTGCTGCTCAGCACACAAGGACACAGGATTATTCCTAGCAGGAAGGCACCCGGAGTACTGAAAAACTGCCCAATCAAGGCAACCCATAGCACCCACATCTCCTGCAGAACCTTCTTTCTTTTTCCCCACTCTAATTAGATTCCCTTCCTACTACAAACACCTTCCAATCCCACCCACTCATGCTGAACCAAAAGGAAAAAGACCTTTCTGAGCCCCCTGAGCACGATCTTACCTGAAGGATGCTGTTGAGGTAACAAGTGTTACCCAGGTTGTTCAAGCCCACAAAGGGCAGCATGTTGTCTTTCTTCTCACAGCTAATGAGCGAGGGTGGCTGGGCTGCAGGAACGACCTGATCACTAAGAAAGACAACAAACAGTGTGTAAGAGGCACGTTTGGAAACGAACTCCTTAAGGTACACACGTGTCTATCTCTCCCAGCCACCTGCCACCTCTGAGCTCCCTTACAGAAGTCACGGCTAACAGACACAGCTCAGAATCACATCCAGGAGTTCACAGAATCACAGGAAGTTAGGAACTGGAAGGGACCTCTAGTGCAACCCCACTCTCAGGACTCCCGAGTGTCTGCTCTGGGCATCTAAACACCAAGGGCTCCACGCTAACACAGCGGCACCCTACACAAAGCAGCAGGTTTACAAGAAGCAGGCAAAGCTGCTCTTGGTTCCTACACATAGTTTGGGGGAATAAATAACAGGGAATCAATTCAAAGAACCCAAAACAGTTCTCTCCAAAGCAGTTTTGCCTGTTCTTTGTTCACTCCTAAGGCAGCATTAAGAAAAAAGTGTCTAATGCTTCTTTTCTATGGCTGCCCCACTGCTCCAGGTTCTGCCTGTGAATCAAAGGGGTAAAAACGAACAAGAAAGGAAGCGCTGAACCTGTCACATGAACGCAGCGATAAAAGCACCACACTGGCAGCACAGAAACAAGTTTCACACTCTGTAACATGATGAAGCAATTCCTCCCCATTGAAATTGCCTCCCTGGCTGCAATGGAATGAGTTGACAGATTTGCTGAGGGCTTGAATCACGCTAACGAATGACAGCAACCAGTGCAATCAATTCTTTACTTGCAGAGAAAATAACCTTTCAAAACCACTATGTTTTAACTAAAACTCTTTCTGCAACCCCCTGTACTTCAATATAACTTAAATAATTCAGAACCACAAGCTATTAAGTTCAGGTAAGTGAACTTCAAGTTATTAAAACCACCACAACAACTTGTTTTCTGAGAAGCAAGGAGCTCTGTAAGTTGGTTACAGCTAGTTCAGGTCGATTAAGTTGGCTTAAGGGTTTGTTTAGTCCTCGTTCAATCACTTCCTTACAGAAGAGCCCACAACTCAAGAGGAGTGGTGAGGCAGCAAGGTCTATCTGTCCCATCAAACTCCTGTCTGGCGCTGGACACTTGCACAGCCAAACCAGAGCTGCTCATCTGGAATCGCTTTGGTTGGACAAGCCCTTTTAGGGACTTTCAAGTCCAACCATCCCAGCGAGACCCTTACGTACACCTCGGGGCCTCGGAATTCTGCGCTCTTGTGCTCATTCTCCTGCGACTCCGTGAAATCCAGCGCCCTTTTCGCTTCCTTCTTCTGGAAAAGCTTGAGCGACAGCCGGTTCTTCTTGGAGGGGCTCCCTCTGGCCGGTGCCGCGCTCTCGCTGGGCAGCACCCCGGGCATCTTTACTGCTGGTGGGGCTGAGGCGGCCGGCCCGGCCGGGGAGCAGCGCTGGGCGCTCACACCTGCGCACACACACAGCGGCCGCCATTTACCGACAGCGCGGGAGGCACCGAGCTCCCACCGCCGCAGCCCGACCGCCCCCGCCCCACACTCCCACGCCGCCCGCACGGAGGCCGCTCACCCGCTTCTCCACCCTCCTTCTCTCCCTCCCACCGGCCCCGGTGCTCCCTCCACCACCAACCGCTAACCGTCCCTCACCGCTACATGCTGTCCCGGCGTGCGCCGCTGCCCATAGCTACGGAGACCGCGGGGACACCCCGCGCGCCCTCCTGCCCCGCCAACGGGAAACTTGGCGCGTTTTACCGCGCCGCCAGGACCCCGCGCCCTCAGCCTTCCTCGCGCCCAGGCGTTCCGGGACGCCCCACTCAAACGCCGGAGCGGAAGCCGCCGCCGACGCCCGCGGAGACAGAGGGGCCATAGTGTACCGACAGCCCCCCCCCGTTTTCCGCCGGCTCGAGAAGAGCGAGAAACGCTTCCCAACGCTTCCCAGA
>VZRI01010979.1:0-17178 GCA_013397515.1 Upupa epops | reverse complement strand
CTTGATCCCATAACCCAAGACATCAGTTCAACTTGTGTGAGGTTATAAATTAGTATACTTAGATCTTTATTTCATATTGTTACAGAAAAGTATTTATGTCCTTTTCAGTTGTCTTCTACATATGAAGAAAATATATTTTGGAATACATTTAATATGTTCTACAATACCAACATTTAGAGTTACTATACTTCTTATCTCATGGACCTTAATTACTCAAAATACTTATCATGGGAAGAAAATTTCTGTCTCACATAAATGCTGAGGGATAGAGAGAAAAAAGAAACTAAGATCTCTTCTAACCTCATGGCTTGAAGAGGCATCCTGGCGAAGAGAATTTGAGGAGAAGTATTAAAGATCAAGGGGAGAAGGTCTTTATGGCTCACTGAGCTTTGTGATTAATGGCTTGATGTCTTCTTGCTCTCTCCCTTGGAGGGGTTGTTACCTCCATGGTGAGGTAGTGGTAGGATGATGGCCAAGGAGGCAGTGGGTTTTCTCCTCCAGGCCTCACAGGTTGTCTGAGGAGACAGCAGAGGTGTCTCGTCTTCTGTCATGAGGCAACTGTGCCTGAACAATAGAAGCACGGTGTTTTTATAACCTGCAGAAAGTCCCACTCATCTGTCAGCTTATTCAATAACTAAGAATCAACAAACTCTAATTTGTAAAAGGTCAGAATGGGTGACAATAAATCTGTCCAATCTAGGATTATAAAATTGTCACCCCACCTTGAGAGACATAAATCTTGTCAAATCGGGCAGAAAGGAATGTATACAAATAAACCCCACAGTATCTGCTTCCTGTAAAACCATAACATTCCACCCTTTGTATTTCTGGCTTTCATTAAAGCTTTTCAGCAAGGGTCAGTCTCTCTTGAGGAACGCAATATGTTTCACAATTTTTCTGCATAACCCAAAATTTATGTCTCCTGTGGGAGAGGAAATCCATACAGTCTTGCCAAGCAAGTCTTTCTCATGAACTACAGTAACCCTATCTCCTTCCACAATGCATAGAAGATCTGATGTAGCAGGTCTTGGTCAGTTGCCTGATTCCCCTGCTGTTTACTAGCCATGTGGCTTCCACACAGTTCTTGTCCCAGAGCTGTCACCTACGGTCAAAACCAGATGTGTTAGTTGCCTTCCATTTTTCTCTCACAGTATGTGTAAAAGTTTCTGTTTTACTTTTTTGATTCCCTTACTTATTTGGAGATTTTTCCCTTTTCTTATTGGTGGTGGGTTAAATAAATTGTGTCTTTCTAGTAAAGTTGCTTCACTGCTTGTTGAACTCTCAGTGAGAGCTAGTTGTTGTGCTTAAATTACAGGCACCAACCCAAACCAATTTAGACTCTCTCCCTAAACCATTACAAGTACTACAACATAAAAATTGGCTTGCAGGTAACCCTTACAGAAAAGGATAAAGAAATGAATACTCAAACTGTTGTGTTCCCTCATTATACTTTTTGAAATAATAACATTTATCAATGGAAATTTTTTTCCCTCTAACCGGAAAATATTGGAATTAATTTATGTGAAGTAAAATCTCTATAATTTAATTGAATTGAGAAATTAATCTAAAGGGGAAAATAATTTATGAACAAACTTGCTAAAGACAGTAGAACCATTTACTGAAATGAATATACCTAGAAATGGCTGGCAGTCAAGATGGCAGAAATCTTTTCTTTACAGAAAGGACAATAGTTTCATAATAGTTTCTCTGCAAAACATGGCTTCATACATACCACTGCAAATAGCCTTCTGACATCAAATGCATTTTAGTTTCAAAATTGAATGCTAGTAGTTTTGCAGATAAGAGATTTAAATTCTAGCCTGAGTTTCATCTCAAGGAAATGGTTCCATAAAAGATTTAAATTAAAAATATGCAGCTATCATTAAGTGGCTTGTTCTGCTTTACAGAATGGTCTTTCAGTAAAACATGAACAAACAGAAACTGAGTTCTGTCTTGTGGGGAACCCCTCATTTTTTGTCCCAATATCAGTTCCATGATAAAGCCATGGTAGCCAGGGTTACCCTTTGTCAAAAGTGCTGGCGCTCTGACATTTGCCTCTCCCTGGACACTCCGGTGCAGAGTGAGTCGAGGGAGGTGGGGGGTAGAGAGCTTCCTGAACCTTTAGATTGGGGGACAGTAAACTTCCTGAAGATTCAAAGAGCCTTCTAGAAGGTCACATGGCACATGCATCGCCCTAGGATATAATCTGAGTGGGACACAAATTGGTTGGCAGGGACTGTCTAGTGGGAGTGTCCAGCAGAGGACAGGAGATGGAGCACCTCTGAATGACCAAGAAGCAGTACCCCTGAAAATCAGCAGAGGTNGCCATAGTCTTTCCCTGTCTCTTCTCGCTTCCTCTCCCCTCTTCTCCCTTTCCCGCTTTCTCTTCCCTTCTCCCTCTGTCCAGCATGCTCTTGTTCTTTTGGTTTAAATAAATCTGCAGGTGCTTGATTCCTTTAAAATCTTTATTTTGATCCCCAAAAATCAAAAACACCAGTTATGGCTTTTCCCATGGGGTCAGCACTGCCACCCAGCAGGACAAGCGGATCCGTCATGTGGTAACATTCGGTTTTTAGTGCTGAACTTAACATCTCTGGAATAAGTCTCTGGAATAATGAAATTACTTGGATGGCTTTGCTACCATAAAGATAGTCATCAGAACTTTAATCATCATGGAACACAAAAATAAGATCCAAACTGGAGGGGGCTGCCTGGAGGGGTTGTGGAGTCTCCTTTTCTGGAGACATTTGAAACCTGCCTGGAAATGGACAGGATGATCCTGCTATGGCAGAGGGATTGGACTGGATGATCTTTCCAGGTAGCTTCCAATCTGTAACTTTCTGTTCTGTGACTTGGTCTAGGTGTCCTGCCCTGGCAGGGGTAATGGACTAGGTGATCTTTCAAGGTCCCTTTTGATCCCTGATGATTCTATGATATCACGTATAATATATGGACAGCCTGAACACACCCATTCCATCAAGGGAGTAGGTCATCAGGGCTTCAGTGGTGACATTGCTCACCTTGGCACATGGAAGCAGGTAAGGAGCAGTTGTTTTCTAGTACAGACTATATGCATTAGGGTCTATGGGATTAAGTCAACTGCTTATGTTGTAATAAGTATAGTACAATTTGAAAATGTGTACATTGTGATTCATTTGCTGGTGTGTATTAGGTGGTATTTGCTTTCCTTTTTGGTCTATAAAAATTGCCTTCAGTAGATGGTGCTCTAGAAAGTGCATTAAGGATAGAAGCAAGAAACATTTTCTTACATCATTCCTTATAGAACATTCAGAACACAATTTGTCTGTGTCTCTATCTGAGAAGGTTTTACAGCTGTCAAGGCTGGCTCAATGAATAATATTTCTGGACTAAGATGAACTGAGTCACTTCTGCCACCCCCTCTCTTCTCACTTGCCATGGATGTTTAGTCAATGAGTAGATCAAATCGAGTGAATATAACACAAATATAGCCTATATTAAAGGATGCCAAAGTCAAACAGATTTGACAAGTTCTCAAAACCTTGCAGAGACCCCACTGTTAGTAACTATGTTGATTCAGCCTGAAGAATAGAAAGGTGAGATCTTATAGTGGCTTTCCAGTATCTGGGTGGGGGGTTACTATCCTTGGCAGAGGGTTTGGAAATGTTATTGATATCGATATTGAACTGTTGGAATATGTCCAGAGGAGGGCCACAAGGAAGGTTGGAGGGCTAGAGCACCTCTCCTATGGGGACAGGCTGAGAAAATTGGGTCTGTTCAGTCTGGAGAAGAGGAGACTCCAGGGAGATCTAATAGCTGCCTTCCAATACCTGGAGAGGGCTATAGGAAAGTTGGGGAGGAGCTGTTTACAAGGGCTTGGAGTGGTAGGACCAGGGATAAAGGTTTCAAGTTGAAAGAGGGTAGGTTTGNGTGGGGGTGTGTCACTGCTCATGGCAAGAGGATTTGAACTAAATGCTCTCTGAGGTCCTATCAAACCTAAACCATTCTATGATTCTACATCTGTCACATTCAGGGAAAACTATAGAAATGCAATTAGTTGTGTCTAGTTTGCCACTTCTAGTCTAAATTGTCTTTCAAAAAAGAGAGACTGTTCACTACCATTAGGCAGTAAATTATATGTACTTATGTATGAACTATTTGGTGAACTATTCCTAAAACATACACATACAGGATAGTATAGTAGTATTTAAAACCCTACTATGGCTCTGAGATCAATAAATTATGAGATTTAACAAAATCATCACAAATTTTTCCTGAATAAAGGAACTATTTACCAAATAATGCTTGTAGGTGCTATTTAATTCTGCATAGCATGAACTGCATAGCATTTTTCACATTATAGTGTGATAACTGAAAAGGAACGCAAGAATAGACAAGAATAGTGTGTAATATTGCTGGACTACCACAACTATTTTAACCTGGGTTTATTAACTTTCTGATTAGAGCCAAGTTTGTCATAATCTTCTCAACGATGAGAAAATCCTTCTCCCATTCACGTTGTCTGCTTTCAACAAGGAATAGGTTTATGGGTTTTCTTAAAAATAAAGAAAGTAGAAAGAATTTTTGGAAATCTGGAGCCTATTACAACAAGTTTAGATACTTAAAGAAGCCATGAACTTTGAAACGACTGTGGTGAAAAAGTAGTTACTGACAAACCACCTAAAATCCTTCAAAGCATAAAGCTTCAAAGCATTGTAAATTCTTGAGGCAGAATACATATATGTCAAAAGTGTTGTGTGACCACATCTTCAGCCAGTTCAACTCACAGTTGAATCACTATCTTAAATGAAATGCTGCTGATCCACACCAAAGAGTACTGACTAATAATCTTTTAATACACCTTAGCTGGTAAATGCTGTTTCTGCTTTCTAAAACAATTTTCATGGTATTTAAATTACTTTTCTGGAACTCATTTACTCAGATGTGAGAGAGATCCAAATCTGGGTTTTAATGCAGCCTAAGCATTCAAGCCACCTTACAGTAGTTACCATGTAGAAGCCATATGATATATTCTAAAGAACATACTTGAAAGCAAAGGGACAAAAAGCACGAAACAAACCTAACAATGAGAGCTGTACAAAGGAATCAATTTTAGCACTGGCCTATATCTCTCATCCAAAATCTCCCTTTCTGCTTGACCTAAGAGCTCTGAGAGAATGGTATAAATTCCCCATATTGTTCTTAAAACTCACTCTTGATCACAACACCTATATTAAAAATGTAGACTTAAAATGTACAAGTGAAGAAAGGTAGCAGAACCTTACCAACGTCACATTTCAAAGGCACTAGACATTCTTAGAGGCAAACTTGCAGTTTTGGCAACACCCAGAGCATGCATATAGCTTATTCCAAGTTACAGTAACAGTATCACACAGTAATGATGAGGCTGGAAAAGACCTTAAAGATCATCCAGTCCAACCTAAAACCAAACAAATAAACCTAAACATCTGACATCTAGATCATGTCACTCAGCACTTCATCCAGCCTAACCTTAAACACCTCCAGAGATGGTGACCCAACCACCTCCATGGGCAGCCCGTTCCAAAATTTGATATCTCTTTCAGTAAAAAAACCCTTTCCTAATGTCAAGTCTAAACCTCCCCCAATGGAGCTTAAGACTATGACCCCTTGTCCTACCTCCAGTGTTCAGGGAGAAAAGACCAACCCTCGCCTGACCATAACCACCTTTTAGGTAGTTATAGACAGCGATAAGGTCACCCCTGAGCCTCCTCTTTTCCAGGCTAAACAAATCCAGCTCCATCAGCCTCTCCTCTTAGGGCTTACATTCCAGGCCCTTTACCATTCTAGTTGCTCTTCTCTGGACTCCTTCCAGCATCTCAACATCCTTCCTAAGCTGAGGGACCCAGAGCTGAACACAATACTCCAGGTGCAGTCTAACCAGTGCCGAATACAGAGGGGTGGATAACCATTCCTGATACAGGCCAGGATGCCATTGGCCCTCTTAGCCACCTGAGCACACTGCTGACTCATGCTAAGTTTACTGTCCACCAATACCCCCAGATCTCTTTCTACCTGAGTACTCTCTAAGATCTCCATTCTCAGCCTATGTTTCTGCCTGGGGTTGTTATAACCAAAATGCACAACCCGACACTTAGACATGTTAAAACTCATCCTATCAGAGTCTGCTCATCTCTCCAGTCTGTCCAAGTCCCTTTACAGGGCCCTCCTACCCTCCAACAAATCAACATGGCCTCCAGGCTTTTTGTCATTCGCAAATTTTCTCATGATGGATTCCAACCCATCATCAGTATCATCAACGAAGATGTTGAATAGGACCTCACCTAATGCCGACTCTTGGGGGACACCACTAGTAACTCGATGCGACACCATTTACCACCACACTCTGGGCTCATCCATCCAACCAGTTCCTGACCCAGCACAGTATATTCCTGTCTAAGCCCCTTGCTGCCATCTTAGCTAGAGGTATATCATGGGAGACTGTGTCGAATGCCTTACTGAAATCCAGTTAAACCACATTCACAGCCTTCCTCTCATCAACCAGTCGAGTCACTTGATTATAAAAGGAGATCAGGTTAGTCAGGCAAGTCCTACCCTGCCTAAACCCATGTTTACTGGGCTTAATCTCTTGGCCAACATGCAGTTGTTGCATGATAGCACCCAGCACTAACCGTTCCATAACTTTGCCTGGAACTGTGGTGAGGCTAACAGGTCTGTAGTTACCTGGATCATCCTTCCCACCCTTTTTGTATATGGGGGTCACATTTGTCAAGTTCTCTCAGGTTTATCCAGTCAGTAATTGGATCAGCATTTCCATGAAACTTGAAACATTCAGGAGTCATGTAAGCAAAAGTGGGAAATAGTCTTCCAAAGAAATAAACTTTAACCTTCTTGGAACTCAAGACTATTCAGAGAAGCTTCATCAAAGTATAACAAAGACTCAACATCAAACAAACAAATAAAAAAATTTCCACCACTTAAAAACAGAAAAAAAGAAATTTTTATCAGAATACATTTGTGCTCACTGTGAAAACCAACAATTAACTAAAAATGCTTTTAAACCAGAATTCTAACACTTTGTATAACTGCTTCTTAAAATAATAAATAAAGGAAAATAGTTGCAAAAGATACATTTAATCTACCATTTCTATATTAGTATTTTAGGTTAACAAAACAAAATGAAAGTGAGGAATGATGTTCAGTGCTCCCTTTTTATCTTTTTGGTACTGCTAATGTATGTGTTCAACTTATTTTTGGAAAGCAAGACTTATACTTTGAATATTATAGCAATGAATTAGCTACCACAAAATATAGTTTTCAGACCACACAGCCACTATGCCCATAACTGTAGGCAGAGAACATATGAATGTGTAACATATTTTCCAAACACAAGCCAAAGTTAATAACCTTTTATTTGGGAAGCCATTACACAGTTTTTTATTTGATACTCAGAGATGCCTCTGCAGGAAGATGTCTGTGTCTCCTTCAAAAATTGGGTTGTTCTGTACACGAGTGAAAGGGTAAAGGAGACAAAAATGTCTATTACTAACACTGTTCTACCTGTTGGTAGAGTATTTTAAAACCCAGGAATATTTTATCGAGAATGCTTGTATTTGCTTCTTGTTCTCATAAAACTCTTTACATTGGCAGAAGTCTGGGATGCAAGGTTCAGTTAGTGGCAAAAAGCTTTAAAAAGTCACTGACCTTTCTGAAATTCAAATTCAGGTGCTAAAAATAGAGAAAAAGAAACAGCACCCTGTGTTTTACAGGTCAGTTTTCCACTAATAAGTTTGTAAATGCTGCAACACACTGAATACAGATATTTTTTTTTTAAATAGTTGAAGAAAGACATGAGGGTTCTACATATCATGAATGTCTGCATGACATTCTTGTCTCTAAGATGGAAAGACATGAAATTCATGGAGGGACCACTCTGTGGATAAGGAAGGTGGAAGGTGGAATGTCGTGTGATCAACAGCTTGAAGTCCAGATGGTAACTAGTGACAAATGAAGTTCATCGGGGGTATTTGCTGGGTCTACTGCTGTTTAACATCTTTGTCAGCAACATGGGCAGTGGTATTGTTCAGCAAGTTTGTGATTGACACCAATCTGTGTGGTGCATTGGACTGGGGGGAAAGGAGACCATCCAGAGAGACATTGACAGGCTTGAGAAGTAGGCCAATGCAAACTATATGAGATTCAACAAGTCAAAGTGCAAGGTCCTGCAGCAAGGCTGGGTCAATCCTAGGCACAGTTAAAAGCTGGGTGAAGATTATGAGAGCAGCCCTGAAAAGGAAGACTTGGGAGTGTTCACTGACAGAAAGCTCTCCGAGATCCAGCAGTGAGCACCCACAGTCCAGGAAGCTAACCATATCCTAGGATGCATCAAGATAAACGTGGCCAGCAGATCAAGAGAGGGAATTCTCCTCCTTTACTCTGCTCTTGTGAGACCCCACCATGAATACTTCATCCAATTCTGCTGTTCCCAACATGATACAGCATAACTCTTGAAAAGAGTCCAGTGGAATCCACAAAGGTGATCCAAGGCCTGGAGCACCTTTGCTATGAGGACAGGCTGAGGGAGCTATTCAGCCAAGGGAAGGGAAGACTCCGGAGCACCTTAGAGCTGCCTTCCAATATCGGAAGGAAGTCTACATTAAGGTCTCAAAGATACTTCTTGTAAAGGGATCTAGTGATAGGACAAGG
The DNA here is from genome assembly GCA_013397515.1 of Upupa epops. Lineage (NCBI taxonomy): Eukaryota > Metazoa > Chordata > Aves > Bucerotiformes > Upupidae > Upupa > Upupa epops. The sequence goes on along the minus strand of VZRI01010979.1, from coordinate 8,493 downwards.
CAAAATGGTTTGAAACTGAAGGAAAGGAGATTTAGACCAGAACTTAGGAAGTTATTCAGTACAAAATTGGAGAGACTCTGTAATCAATTGTCTGGAGAGGTTGTGGCTGCCCCCTCCTTGGACATGTTCAATGCCAGGTTGGCTGAGACCTTCAGCAAATAAGTCTATTTGAAAATCTTCACTAACCATGGTAGGAAGGTTAGTTATCTCTAAGATCCCCCCCAATCTTAGCCATTTTATGATCTTATGATGATATTGCAACAACAGGCTGACAGAGGTTGGCATTTTCTGCAGTCATTCTGCAGAATCTTTCTTTCCTAGTCTAAAATTAAATAAAGCATGCCACATGCAAATGAAAACCACAACACAGTTACAGAAGCTGGAACTGTAAGTATTAAAACTTTGTTGTGAGAAAAAGAAAAAGAAGAGGAAAGAAAAGGAAAAGGAAGAAAAATGAAAAGAGAACAAGACCCAAATCTCCCTCTTGAAATTAGCAACTGAACTCCTCTTATTTCCTGTCTTTTGTTTTACCAAAACCTAGAAAAATCACCGAACAATGGTATCTAGGCTGCCTCTTACCCTGAACACATCCCCTTGAAAGGAAACTAATCCTTGGAGTCAGCTTGCTGTTGCCAGAGGAAAAATAAAAAAAAGGAAGAGAGAGAGAAAGAGAGAGAACAAAGCTGCTATTTATTACAGGGGGAAAAGGGGGGTAAGGCGGGCAGGGGGGATATGATTGCTATCCTATGCAAACCCCTGGAGGAGCAGGGAGGTAAAAAGGGTACCAAGGGACCCCCTTCCCAAAGTACCCAGAAATAACCCTTGTTACTCTGTTTCTCTGAAACAGTGTCCTTCCTGGACTCTGCCACAGTTCTCTCCACCTAGCCTGTCTTTCTCCTGCCTGAAGGAATTCCAGCAACTGAGAGAGGTGCAACTCCTTGTGCGCTGGAAGAGAATTTCATGCAGGAATACTACAGGCAAATGGGGTTTCACCAAACCCATAGCAAAACAGTGACCCTAATTCCTCTGGGTTCTCTGCTTTGCTGATTCACTGTTATGCTTCCTCATGCCTGTCACTTATTATCATTCCCATAAACAGTGAGGGGGCTTATAATTTAGTTCTGTGTTCTTTGGAAATATGCCTCAGTATTTAAGTTAGATTATCTTGGACTTTCCCTGCTGCTAGTACCATACTCCATTGATACATAAGGAGATTTACTACATGACAGCATGAAATTATCAGCAACCTCTCTAATTTGCTACAATGAAAGATTTGAGACTAGAAATTATTTTCTGCAGTGAATTAGCTGGCACTAGTTTCTAAGTAAGGCACAAAATAGTCAAAAAACCCACAAATCACCAGCAGAGGGAAAAGGATTCGACTTGTTTTGCAAAAACAGCATACAGGTCTAAACACAGAACATTATGTAAATCATATAGGCATTCATCACTCTCAGGGCAGGGCCTTTATCAACTTTTAATAACCCTTAATGCTCAGAAGGTTACACTCAGACAGTGGTCATAATTAATTCCTATAATGGGGTAGAGAGAAGTCCAGCACAGTAATCATGAAGTTTATGTGTCAAAGGGAAGGGGAGCTAATGGAATGGCTATATTTATGCTCATATGCAGAAGGCAAGTAATACAAGCTTTGAAAAGGACCGTATTACTAAATGCCATGTAACAAGATCTGCTAGAGGAGAAATAACCTCCTTCCTTTAACAGTAACAAGATACAACTATGGCATTTTGATTTTTTTTTTAATTATTTTTGCTTTCCAAAAGTGAGATTCTAGGTGCAAATTGTCACTCTTTCATATATAGTACAATGTTTACATATAACTCTGCAGATGAAACAACAGGTACTCCTTTGTAAACAACTTCAAAGCATGGGTGACGCTGTGACTACTTCTACATGTAACATGGAGTGAAGCAACCAAACTGCCAAGTGCAGTAAGTTTCTAGTTTCAGGTAAAAGCTGAGCACAGGCTTCAGGGGAAACATGAAGTATTTGTGTCTTCTTTTTGTCATGCTGACCCCTGTCGTACATCACCAGAATTCAAAACAAAGGATTACTAGAAGCACAACTAAAATACTCCTACTGGTCCAATGTGAAGAGTTATTTCACCTGGCTGCAGTGGTGTTCAACAGATACTGCAAACATTCTTAGCTAAAATTATTGGAGAAAAGGACTATCAGCAGTGGAGGTGCTGGCTAGAAAAGGTTGCATCCCTGCCAGTTTGGAAGGATTTTATGAAAAATACAGTCATTCAGCTACATTTGAAAGGTAGGAAGGAAAAGACATGAAATCACTGTCTTGTGCATATTCAGCTGTGCACTGTACTATGTGTACAAGTGTTAATCAATTTCTGAGGCTGTAAAAGGCCGCTATCAAACCAATTAGAGGGAAGCTCTTCTTCATGGGTTCGGTGGAAGCCTCTATAAGGAGTCACCATGAACCTTCAACATTCTTGGTGCTGCTTTACTTTAAGCTACAACTCTTATTGTCCATAAGGAATCATAAACAGCTCATCTGAGTACTGCCCATTTCCCATCTGTCTCATCTCCATTTGTCTTTCAGTCTCTGCTCACTTCATTGCTTTTTTTTGACCCTTTTGCAGTGAACTTTCCCAGTTCACTCAGTGCTACCGAGATCTCTAAACATTGCAAAGCAGCATTAACAAAGCAAATTCTTTACTTTTGCCTTCACTAGTCTTAGAAAAAAGACTCTTTGAACCACATTGGGGTGCAGAGTTGTTTCCACTGATCATACCAGCAATTCAAAGTTTTTCATTTTTAAAGACTCACCTTTATGGATGCATTAATAACATTTTATAACTACTCATGATTCATTTAAGGTTAGAAAAGTCCCTCATGAATAAGTAGCTGAATTAGATAAAAAATATTAAAAACAAGTAAATTTGAAATTGTTCTAGATCCTCTAAGGTATTAGTAAAGGGAAAAAAAAAACACAAAGAAAAACAAATTAATTTGTGTTCTCATGGACTTTTTGGACTGAATGACCAGAAAATATTCCATATTTATGACTATATGCTTCACACAGCTGGTACCAAAGAAAAGCAAACTGTCTCCTGCTTTCCTATTGATACCATAATAGTTTATATTATCAGTGATTTGTCTTTTGTTGTGACAATGTTAGGGTAAGAGTTTGCCTTTTTGCTGTTAGGATATTATGACTAATTCATTGCTTGAGTATTTTTAATGGCATTTAAGGTCATGTCTGAAATTCAATGCAAGTAATAAAAGCTAAAACTCAAATATAATCTTAGTTTGAGTACATTTGATACAGTAAGAAGTACCATGACAAAAACAGACCACGAATCAAAATAGTGTACAGTGCATGCTTGCTCTGCATCACTAATAATTGTTTTATCAAGAAGTCTGTATTGGTAAAGGGAGGTAATGCATGAAAGTATCCGTTCTTTGTATAGAAAAGAAAAAAATCCTCTTCTCTTACTGCTGAATAATCTGACAGATTTCACACCAACATTTTCTAAAAGTCTTCAAAATACAGGAAAATTCTGTTAGCAATTTACAGCATCTTCTTTTTATAGTAGTCAGATATTGTGTGGATAGTGATAACCAATTGACAGACCACTAGACAAAATTGATCTTTTAGCCCCAGCTCTGCTGCTGTTTCAGTTCCTAACTTCCTTTTTCCACTTTTAAAGTGCACATACCAACATATATTCCACTTGAGAAAACAATGTGAAAAGAAGCCAACTTTCTATGCATCTTTCTTTGCTTTTTCCCCCTTCCTTCTATTGACTACATGATGGACAGCAAAGGCTACTTCTTTAAGATCCCCAAAATATCTAACCAGCATCCAGACATTTTCAGAAACAAAGTCCCAAGAGACTCTAGATACACCATTTATCTATATTTACACAAACATTTATGCGTACTCTGTGCTGTGTGACACCGTGTCCAGGAGCTCCTTACTCAGCCAAGTGGACCTCCTAGCATTTTTCCCTTCTTTCCTCCTTGTTAGTATACATTGCTCATGGACACAGGGAAGGTGATCCTTGAATACTAGCCAGCCATCCTCTTTCCTCAAGGGCTATCCCATGATACTTGGGCCAGCAGATCCCTCAAGTGATCAAAGTCTGCATGCTCAAGTCCAGGGTCGTAAGCTTAGAACACTTCCTCCTGAGTGCCCTGAGGATCTTAAATTCAACAGCTTCATGATCACTGCAGCCCAGGCTGGCCCTGAGCCTCACATTGGTCACCAGCCCTTCCCTGTTGGTGAAAACAAGGTCAAGCGTAGCACTTTTTCTTGTTGTTTCCTCTACCATTTGGAAGAAGTTGTCATCTGTGCAATCCAAGAACAACCTGGATTGCTGGTGCCTTGTTGTGTTGTCCTTCCAGCAGATGTCAGGGTAGTTGTAATCCCCCATGAGTACCAGGGCCTGTGATCGGAAAGCTGCTACTATTTGCCTGTGAAGGGCCTCATCTGCTGGTCAGGTGGCCTGTAGCAGTCTCCTACAGTAACTTCACCCTCCCCTGTCTTCCTTTTAATTTTGACCCATTCCCTCTCAACCAGTTCATCATCCTTCCCCAGGTGGAGCTCCACCGATTCCACCTGGTCACTGATATAAAGGGTGATGCCTCCTCCTCTCTTTCCCTATGTATGCTTCCTAAAGAGCTTGCCATCTATCTATGCATTCCAGTCATGGGAATCATCCCACCAAGTTTCAGTAACTGCCACTATGGCATGGCCTCCCAGCAGCACAGTGGCCCTTAAATCGCTCTGTTTGTTGCCCAAGCTTTGTGCATTTGCATAGAGGCACTTCAGCTGGACTGGCCCTGCCCTCCTCTTGTGCCAATTCCCCTTGATTTCCTCAGACTCTCCTGGTGCATTGTCCCTGGCTTACCCCAGGGCAAGTAGAGGCCCCTCATGTGCTCTCAATTCCTCTGCCTTTGGTGAGCTACCCCACTGTTTGTCGCCAGAAACCAGGAGACTATTAACCCTGTCCCCCTTCAAACCTAGTTTAAAGCCCAATTAATAAGCCCTGCCAATTCCTGCCTCAATAGTCTTTTCCCCCTGTGGGACAAGTGCATTCCATTAGTTGCTTGTTACTCTGGTGCCTCATAAACTGAGCCGTGATTGTAGAATCCAAACTGCTGTTGATGACACCAGTCCCAGAGCCATGAATTGAGCTCTTGGCTCTTCCTAAATGTTCCCTCGTCCATCGCTGATGTTCGAGGGATAGAGGAGAACACAATTTGAGCTCCTGATCCCTTTAGCAGTTGCCCTAGGGTCATGAAATCTCTCTTAATTGATCATGAGCCTCTCATTCTTGCATCAATGTTACCCACATGAAACACCGGAAGTGGGTAGTAGTCTGAAGGTGTCAGGAAGTTGGGGATTTTACCTGAAATATCCCCTACCTAGGCACAAGGGAAGCAGCAGACCTCTCTATGAAATGGGTTCAGTCTACATATTGAGCCCTCTGTTCGCTTCAGTAGGGAGTCTACTATAACAATGACCCTTGGTCGTTTGGATTGGTTTTGATGGCTGGCCTGAGGCAACCTGTCTTTGCTTGAACAAATGTTTTTGACACTCCTTTTTTGACTTTGTGTATATCCAGTCTTCTGTTGCTACCTCTTTAACTGAGGACTTAGTCCAGCCTGGGTATTTATTCATCAATGGCTCAGTGGTATTTTTCACAGTGTTTGTGCTTTCAGATGGCATACTGCTACTGATTGCTCTCCTCCAACTATGGGTGATGTTGAGCCTAATGATAGTTCATGGAAAGACCTGTTCATTTACCTATGCTCATGTTCATGTCGTGTATTAATTTAATACAGACAAACCCATGCCTACAATGGGACACCAAGATGAACCTTGCCAAACTGAGACAGTTGTGGTCAAGGCCCTCCACTTTAGATGATGTCCTAGTCAGCTCAGAAACCCTGCTGGACAAGAGCACTCCACTAGAAGTGACTCTAATCCCTATTCCAGCGGAATTGACTCTTCCAACTACTACTTCATCAGAAGAGGGTCCTCCACCAGAGACAGCTCCTCGAACTACTATTCCACCAGAGACAATTCCTCCACCTATTTCTCCAGCTAATGTGGCAATGCTTGAAGACCAGGGAAGAGGGAAGACAAAAGCAGAGCGAAAATCAAAACAAAATGCAAAACCTCCTTCTACAAGATTTAGGGCTGTGAGAGAAGAGCCACCTGTAGAAGAATTCGTGCCAGTGGAACCAGAACCACCTGGAGCTATTGGAGGAGGGTCTATGAAGCCCTCTGAAGAAGTGCTGTTGGAGGAGTCAGAACTTGAGGAAGAAACACCACCAGAGGACATAGAACACTTGGGGGATGTTGGAGGAGCACCACCTGAGCTGGTGGAAGAGCCAGTTGTCGGGCATAAGGTGAGAGAACCACCAGAGAAATTGAAAACACCTGTACCAGACCAAAGAGAGCACCTGAGGACATAGATTTTTGAGGCTCCATTGTGAAGGAGCCGACACATTTTATACGAAGTATGCCCTCCTCCCTGAGTATTATAACTCCCCTCAGGTTATTAGCCAACTCCCAAACCAGAACTGGGAGGTTAAGGGAAGTGAGGGGTTGTGAACCAGAGGGTGAGACATACTTCTGTTTCACAATGGATACCACTATAACAATCTTCTTCAGATAATGAGTCCAGTGAAGCCAATCAGTCCACAATCAGGTACATGTTCATGCCTTTACATGCTGCCCCTGCCAGGCCTTCAGATACCATTTACTATCTGAAGGATTTAAGGGCAATCAAAAAGGACTGTGCTCGTGAAGGAAATGAGGATCTACTGACTTGGTTCCTTTGGTACTGGGACAAAGATGCCCATCATGTTGTCTTAGACCACACTGAGGCCAAGCAAATGAGAGAATTGTGAATAGACACTGGAGCTGACCAGGAGGTTGGAGTAGAATGGACTAAAATATTCCTGTGGACATGCATGCTCTGGCTATGTAAACCAGATTCTTAACTAGTGCTCATTTGCATTGGTATCCTTTTGCCTGGAGAAACATAGAGCAGGGTATTCAGCTCCTGAGAGAAGTGGCCTGTTGAAAAGTGTTATATGAGAATGGGTCCAATACAGCCCATGTTGGACTGGACCCAGATTGGGTGTCATGTGGGATACGGCTGTTGAAGCTGCTCACAAAATGCGCACCTTCAGAGTATGCGCGTTCTCTGACAGTGTTGATGGTCACTTAGCCATCCTGTTTCCAAAGGGTGGGAAAAGCCATTGCACACTTAAGACAAATCGAAGAATCCATTAAATGCCAGGTATGAGTTGCAGCTATTGTTAAGACTTTTGAGAAAGCTCTTAAGAAAAAACTTGACTTCACGTCCAAAGACCAGGAAACACTTGCTAGGGAGGCCAAAGGAACAATGAAAATCTGTTGAGCAATGATTCAATTCTGGGGAATGTACGAAGTCAGGAGCCCTGAGAAGCCACCACTAAGAAAAACAGTGAGACCAACCGTCTGGAACTCATCACAGAGCAGATCAAAACACTGCAAGAGGAGCTTGCCACTAAAGAATGCAGTGAATCAATCCAACAGCTGCAATCAGTCAGCAAACAGATGCAGTCTGTAAGTCAACAGATAGGATTCATCATACAGCATATGGAAGAGCTGCAAGAGAGGACTGTTAACAGAGGAACAGGAAATTGCTTAATACTCCACAGACAACTCATGTCTCTGTTGTTATTAAGAGACAGCTGAAGGAAGTGAGACCACCTTATTCCCTGACATAGATTGCCAGTTTGGAAAAACACATTTCAAAACGTTATGTGACAGATTTTTGCTGATGGAGGAGAGTACATGGCTAAATGGGATACACAGCCCACAACAGCTCTCATGGACTGAGTTAAAGAACTAGTCAAAAGGAAGCCTGTTCTTAAGGCTGGTCCCTCCAAGAAAAAGGTCACCGTTTGCTGTGCTGATCAAAAGCTTTAAGAAGATGCTCATCAAAGCCTGAGCTTTCCCAGGAGGATGACCTGGATGAAATAGTCTACTACTCAGACCATTAGGGGTTCCCTGCCTCCAATCAGGACGAGGAGAGGGATACCTGAGAATATTGGAAAATTTGGGTTTGCTGTACTGGCACATCAGAAGTCAAAACTCATAGAGCCCTTGCAGATACTGGTGCAGAAGTTACCATTATACCTTCACATCACAAAGGACAGACTACTACTGTAATTCCTGGTGTTGGTGGAGGTAAACAAACTTTGACAATGTTGGAGGCTAAGATATGCCTCACAGGGTATAGAAGAAAAACCCATCCTATTGTCACAGGTCCTGATGCTCCATGCATAGACTTTCTACAAGGAGGACAGTTTAGAGACCTTAAAGGGTATAAATGGACTTCTGGTGTGGCAGCAGTTGAAGAAACAGATAAATTAAAACAATTACCCATAACACCTGGTTTGACAGAAAACATTTCAGCAGTAGGCTGCCTGTTAATAAACAAGACGG
>VZRI01010977.1:16125-96057 GCA_013397515.1 Upupa epops | reverse complement strand
CAAGGGCTTGGAGTGGTAGGACCAGGGGAAATGGTTTCAAGCTGAAAGAGGGGAGGTTTAGACTGGAAGTCAGAAGGAAGTTTTTCATGAGGGGGGTGGTGAGACACTGGAACAGGTTGCCCAGGGTGGCTGTGACTGCCCCCTCCCTGGAAGTGTTCAAGGCCAAATTAGATGGAGCCTTAAGCAACCTGTTCTAGTGGGGGTGTCCCTGCTTATGGCAGGGAGGTTGGAAGTAGATGATCTTTAAGGTCCCTTCCAACCTGAACCATTCTATGTATCTATGAAGTGTTTGAAGCCAGGCTGGTGGGGCATTGAGCTACGTGTTCTTGTGAGAGATGTCCCTGCCCATGGCAGAGTGGAACCAGATTATCTTTAAAGGCCTCTTCCAACTCAAACTGTTCTTCTCATGACCCTGAACTGCAGTTCAGAGTTCATAAATGAGGAATTTATATCATCATGCCCTAGTTCATATCCCTGTCTCAGGGCTGCTGAATTTTTTTCACCATCTGGCTGCAGCTGCTTAGGGAGCTGGTGCCAGAGAGGCATTGCTGAAGCATGGTACCTGTTGCCCATGCTTGGGCTGCAGGGCCTGCACAGCAGTTCTCCAACATCTGCAATAAGGTTTTACACAATTTTCGTCTTGTAGGCACAGTTGGATTCCAACTCCTTCACAATGCTCAGCAAGCCCAAAAGAACTTGGAACAAGACAAGACCCAGCCAGCCCAGCTAGTAAAATCAGTATAGCTAAATATATCACAGAGAAAGCAGCCACAGGGAAAGTGTATAAACCAGAAGCTTTTCCAAGGAGCCTGAGCTGTTTTCTCTACTGTTAAGTGCAACTGTCAGCTAACCTGAGAGCTGAGAGACAGTTGGTTCTGGTCTTTGTCCTTACATTTAAATCATGAGACAGGTATGTGCTCTCATGCACCCAACAGTCTTAGCTATCCAGGAGAGGGTTGACTCCCTCCCATATGCCTGGAACACTCATATTTTGCTTCTGAAATTGCTCCAATGTAATTGATTTAGAAAAGCAATCACCTTTTTTTATATGAAAGGGTGCTGCCAGCTGGGCTTCAAATGCTGCAGGGAGTAGAGCCCTGCAATTGGAGGCCATTGCAGGATGTTCAGCTGACTGAGAACCCCAGAGAACCCCTAGGTAGGAGTGACTGAGGGAACTATGAGCTCGGGAGAGCTCCACTCTACCACATAGTAACATGGAAAAACACTCTGCCACCCTGCGTAAATAAATAATAAAAGTATATGGAAACAATAGATCCTGCAAACTCTTGCCCCTTCTCTGCTGTCCTGGCAGGAGGCAGCGCTGACAGGTTTGCACTGCCTGGCTTTAGTGGCAGTTATGTTTATCTAGCAACAGTTCAGCGGGCAGCTGTTTCAGAAGAGCAGGGACGTAAACTGACAGGTCATTTGAACAGGTTTGTAACCCTCTGGATGCCATTTACTTCAGTGAAGTTTGAGTGCTTGTCATTTTAACCCCTGAATCACACCTCAAACACAAAATCCTGGGCATATAATTAATGCAAAATCACAGAACCATAGAACTGTTTGGGTAGAAAGGGACCTTAAAGTTCATTTAGTATAAACACTCTTGACATGGACAAGGACATCTTCCAGTAGACCAGATTGCTCAGAGTCCCATCCAACCTGTCCTTGAGCACTTCCACAGAAGGGACATCCACAGCTTCTCTGGGCAGCTTGTTCTAGTGTCTGACCATCCTCACAGTAATCCTGTGCAAACAGTTTATGTCAGTGTTTCTGTATGTGTTTGTAACTGACAGACAAACTCTTTGAACAGTATCCACCATATATTTACAAGAAAATCCTTAGCAGTCCTGGCTGGGGGGTAAAAGGCAAAAAGCCCCAGTGCTAGCACACACCTCCAAGACTACACGTGAAACATGCTTCCAAAGCAAAAAATAAACCCCTAGAACCCGAGCAGCTTATGCTTTTATTGTGACAATAACAAAGTCTACCTTGTGCGATGAAGACTCTTACAACCTGACATTTCCTCAGCTTGCTTTACCACATTATTCTTTGTACACCCAGGTCAGCTTGGCCCAACAGGTGACCTGGGCAATGATCAGCAAGATGATGTGAGTCTTTGCATTAGTAGACAATGCAAGTCAATATTATGGTTTTCAAGGGTTTAAAAGCCCGAGAGGGAAAGCTACATATTTCATTCAGAAGAACTGCTTCCTTAGAACTCCTATACCTGCTTGAAAAGGGACAGATGACTCAATAGAAATAATTTGGGAAAATAAGATCTTGGGGGGGCTTCATACTCTTTAAGTCATATTTTACTAGTTTAAGTTTCTGGAAAGAGTGGGAGGATGTTCTTTTCTAAAAAATAACTGTTTAAAGCAGCTTCCTTTTGAAAAACAGCTTCCCTAGCACAGTTACTCAAACAGAATGCTTGCTGACAAAACTATCACTGACTTAATGTAGTGTTATTTTTAAGGAACAATCCTTTCCTTGTGGTGCCTCCATGACAACACAAGGGTTAAGCAAAGCCTGTCCACTTTAGTCCAGTTGTAGTCTGGGCTGAACTGAGTCAGACTAAGGTGAAGACAAGGACATACCGGCCCATAAAAACAATGTCTGTTTCTCATTTGTAGGTAGTAAATAAGATCTATTTTACCTTTCAGCAAAGCTATCAAGTTTTCCCAACTCATCTGACAGGCCAACAAGAGCATCCAGTGTCCCCACCTGTGCAAAAGATGAGAAGTAGGTGAAAGATGCCCAAGTCTGTGTAAGGCTTCTGTTGTCAGAGTCTTATGGACACCAACTTCTGTTTAGCACTTGTGAATTTAAGAGTTTGGCAGAACTTTATTCACTTGGTGGAAAATAGTAGCAACTTCCTTACCCAAGACCTAGAGCATAAAAAGCCTTTTCCAATAAAGGAAAAGAGTATGTATAGTCTCAAGATTACGTGTCAGAGTTTTTCTTCCTGTTTTCATTCCTGCATCATCAAGTATCACAGACTAGTCTTTAACCTCATATATAGCAACTAGAAATACACACAATGCACACACAAACAACTTAGCTACATCGATAGAACCCACGGAAGCAGCAGGTATGTAAAAGAGGATCTCCATCGGTGTTCTTTGCTATTTGACCAAAGACAGGCACCTCTCACAGCCATTTCCTCCAAGACCAATATCTGCTTTCTGTATGACTGTCCAGGTCATAATCAGGTTATAACTGTTAACAATCTTTTTGGATTAAAGCCGGATCCTGGATGCACCAAGTGTAGCTTCATTAAGTGATGGGAAATGGTATCTCCTCAAGAATCACATTCTACACCTGTGGTAGCTCCACTGAGTTTAAGGTAGCATATTTGGATCCTTAATAGCCACAAGTGAAACAAAAGCAAGGTGCAGATCTTATTAAATAGAGATTAAATATCACAAAGATTCTTTTTTAATCTTCCTATTTTACATGATGATATGAAGCTGGGTAATTGCTGCTGAATACGCACACAGAAGAATAAGCACAGTACAGTGCTGTTTTCTCTGTCAGCAGTCTTACTAGTGTGGTTTGGGGCACGGTGCTACTGCTTTTGTGTGAGCAATCTCTCATGCACAATGTCATATGACTGCCCTGACTAGGAGCAAATGGTACATCAAATGCAACAGATTAGTTACTTATCTCCCTTGGCTCTTTACATGTATACCTCTCCAATGTGAAGGTCAGCTTCAAGCACAATAACTTCTTTTCTCTCTGATTAATTTTCAGTTGACTGAACACAACTTATCCTGCAACTGTGAGAATTCTCCTCCCACTATGTTCTACCCCAAAATGATAAATCCCACACCTGCCCCAAAAGTCTTCAGCCCTGACTAACATCACCGTATCACCACACACAAATCCCTTTCTCATTTACCTTTAAATCTGGAATATGGAATTTGCTGTTGCTGGACAGGTTGGATTTAGACGTCACCATGTTCATTCTCTCCCATGCCTGCAGATTTGTTTTATCCCCCGGGGCAGAGATCAACCAGAATTCCGACATGATCGATTCTTTCTTCGGTTCTAGTCACTGCAGAAACACAGAGCAGGCGAGTGGCTAACAGCGACGCACGGAACTTGCCCTTCCCCAAGAGCAAGGGGTCAGAAGGATCGCTGGTTATATTTTCAGGAACAGCAGCGATGAGTGAGTCCTGCGTCTGGGGCTGAGATGGAACATGACCTTCTCCAGAATGTCATGGGAGCAGAGGCTGTTCCTCCTTTCTTAAGGCTGTTCCATCCACCTTCTGAATGAAGAAATGAAGCTTCCTCCTCCCCTTCCGTCCCCCAGCCTGTTCCCTGCGCCTTGCTCTGAAAATCCACTCCCCGATGCCGAGTTTGGAGATTTCTGTTTGAGAAAGTCTCCAGTTTTGGACACTTGTAAGCAAAAAGAATCGAGATGTAACCCAGATCTCTGCTGTACAAAGACCTTCGCTGAACACGGGAAGCTGCAAGAGGTGCCGCTGGCGGAAAGGCACGCTGCCTTGCCCAGACTGGACAGGGCGCCGGAGCACGGCGGGTGGCGGTGCCCGGTGCCAGCGGAGCAGCCGAGCTGTGACAGTCACGGCCGGGCAGCACCGCACGGCTGCCGCTCGCTCGGATCGGGTCAGGGCAGCAACAGCCGCACGAGAACCTACCGGAGCGGGGCACGCGTGGGGTGCCGGCCGCCCGCTGTCCGTGCTCTGCTCACGCTCTGCCCTGCCCGCGCCACCCCTGCCCCTTGCCCTACCCACGCAAAGCCCTCTGCCCTCTCCGCTCGCCCCGCTGCCTTACCCGGGCGCGCTGCTCGCCCCGCCGCTGCGGGCAGACCGGAGGCGGCCCCCGGCATTTCGGGCTTGGGCAGGGCGGGGCCGGGCGGGCAGAGGGTCACTGGGAGCGGGGCAGGAGGTCTCTAGCGGTGGGGCAGTCCCTTGAGCACCGGTGGCAGCTCTGGGTCCTGCAGCTGTTCGTTTCGCTGCTGCTGCTACCGCCTTCGGAACTTGCTGAGCTTCGTGCGGGGGGCACTCGTGTTCGCTGAATACCGGCTGCCTTCAGCAAGGCTGGAGGCTTTGGAATAACAGAAGAAACCTTTTGGAAACCGGGCCTTACCTGGGTTCTTTGTTGAACAAACGCTCAGGCAGGGCAGGAGACTGCAAGGCAGCAATGCCTCCTTGCCTGGTGCTGCTCCTTCCTTGGTTGAACAACACAGTGGTCTTCCAGGTTTTAACCTAATCTCGACTTTGCCTTACACTGCCTTACATTTGGTTAAGGTATTCAAAGTCTCCTGCAGGTTGCGTGGAGTAATGTTTCAGTGAGGTGGCTGAATCACCATCCCTGAACATGTCTAAAAGTCACATCAGGAACATGCTTTAGTGGTGGGCTTGATACAGTTAGATTAATGATAGTAAAGGTCTTTTACAGCCTAAACAATTCTATCAGGTATCTAAACACTTCGAGTGTTTGCCCTAGAGTGGCATCTCTGCAAGCAGGAATTTGACCCGTTCACAGAGTACAAGATGCATCCAGCTCCCATTTGCCCACTGAGAGGTCTAATCACCACACTGTCACACAGCACTCAGACAATCTCTCCTGTGACTGGTGTTTTTATTCTTTAAAGGACACCACAGTTTCTACTCAAATTTCCATGTATCAAATGTAAATGAAGACATGATCTGTCCTAAACTGAGAGAGATCTACTGGATTTAAATATCTTCCCCAGTGGGTAGAAGGAGCCAGTGGAAGAAATCCTGAATCATAGTCTTGCACTGTTCCATCTAAATGGTCCCTTAGGTAGCTAACACGCAGATCAAAGTCTTAGAATCTAAATTTATAATCTTTAGATCAGCTAAGGATTCATCTTCTTGCTTCTCTTCACATTTCTAGTGATACATTAAAAAACCCTATATATTTGTGGAAAGGGAAGGTGTCTACTGAAAGCTCTCCAGAAAGACACTGAAAAGATTTCATGGGAACGCAGAATCATTTAGGTTGTAAAAGATCTTTAAGGTAGAGTGCAGCCATTAATCCACCTGTCCCAAGGCCACCACTAAACCACGTCCCTGAGCTCCAGAGCTACATGACTCTTAAACACACCCAGGGATGGTGATTCAATCCTGTCTCTTGACAGGCCTGACGACCATTTCAGTAAAGGGGTTTTTCCTAATATCTAAACTAGACTTCCCCTGCTGCATCTTGAGGCCATTTCCTCTTGTCCTATCACTTGTTACTTGTGAGAAGAGACCAGCACCCACCTCTTTATGACCTCATTTCAGGTACTTGCAGACAGCAACTATGTCTCCTCTCAGCTTGCTTTTCTTGGGATTAAGCAGCCCCAGCTCTCTCAGTCACTCCTCATAAGGTTTGTTCTCCAGACCCTTTGCCATCTTTGTTACCCTTCTTTGGACCAGCTCCAGCATTTCAATGTCTTTCTTGTACTGAGATGCCCAAAACTGAACCCAGTCTTCAAAGTGTGGCCTGATCAGTGCTGAGACAATCACTACTCCACTCCTGCTGGCCAAATTATTTGTGGATGAATAACCACTCTTTGAATTTTAAGCTATTTGGTTGTTGGCTTCTTTCGGTTCATTCTTACCCTTTTCTAGGCTAACTAAACATTGAGGTCTTTTCAATCATGGTGTCCTCTAGGGCACAACAGAAGCCTTTTCAGAAGTTATGCAAAAGCACTAACCAGTGCTGTGTGTGATGGCATTCACAGAAATAGTTATTATTGTCTGGTCTTCCACCTTTTTGTTTCTTTAGATTGTAAGTTTTAAAAATGAAACCAAAATTAGATGATGTTCAAGTAGGTGTACATTGTATATTTATACACATTGACCAGTTGCCTGCAAGGTACTGCAAGCCTCATCACCAAGTTAAGGCAGTTCTTTTCCAGCTCAGGCCTAGTACAATTTTCACTGGATCTTTGCTGCAGTCTCAAACTACAGAAATTTCATAGAATTTCATAGAATGGTTCAGGTTGGAAGGGACCTTAAAGATCATCTAGTTCCAATCCCCCTGCCATGAGCAGGGACACCCTCCACTAGAACAAGTTGCTCAAGGCCCCATCCAATTTGACCCTGAACACTTCCAGGGAGGGGGCATCCACAATCTCCCTGGGAATCCTGTTCCAGTGTCTAACTACCCTCCTCATGAAGAACGTCCTTCTGACTTCCAGTCTAAACCTCCTCTCTTTTTTGAGGAAACCAATCCCACTGGTTCTACCACTCCAAGCCCTTGGAAACAGCCCTTCCCCAGTTTTCCTGTAGACCCCTTCAGGCACTGGAAGGCTGCTATAAGATTTCCCTGGAGTCTCCTCCAGGCTGAATAGCCCCAACTCTCTCAACCTGTCCCTGTAGGAGAGGTGCTGGGGTCTGGACACAGTACTGCAGATGGGGTCTCACAAGAACAGAATAGAGGGGGAGAATTACCTCCCTCGACCTACTGGTCATGCTTGTCTTGATGGAACCCAGGTTGTAGTTGGCTTTCTGCACCGCAAGTGAACATTGCTGGCTCATGTTGAGTTTTTTATTGACCAACACCCCCAAATCCTTCTCCTCAATCTGTCCCCCACCCAGCCTGTCTTTGTGCCTGGGATTGCTTCAAACCAGGTGCAGGACCTTGCACTTGGCCTTTTGAATCTCATCAGGTTGGCACTGGCCCTCCTCTCCAGCCTGTCCAGGTCCCTCTGCATAGCCTTCCTTCCCTCCAGCGTGTCCACCACACCACACAGCCTGGTGTCATCAGCAACCTCGCTGAGGGGGCACTCAGTGCCACTGTCCGTATCACCGACAAAGATGTTAAACAGCACTGGTCCCAGTACTGACCCTTGAGGGATGGCACTCCTCACAGCTCTCCATCTGGACTTTGAGCCGTTGACCACAATGCTCTGAGTGTGACCATCCAGCCAATCCATTATCCAGCGAGGGGTCCATTTATCAGTCCATGCTTTTCCAGTCTGGTGACCAGGATGTCGTGCGGGACAGTGTCAAACGCTTTACACAAGTCCAGGTAGATTATGTCGGTTGCTCTTCTCTTGTCCATTTGTGCTATAATGCCATCATAAAAGGTCGTCTTTGTATCATCTGTGACCAGGTCAATGAATTACATGTTTAATTTCTGAGATGTTACATTCTCTTAACCCTTTTAAAATTGTGTCGGTTGATGAGAAATATTATTTACTGCAGTGGTGCTGGCTGCTGGGGTTGCTTCTTTACATGTGAGGTGTTGTAATGAATAAGGTAAAACTAAAGCTGAATGGTCATCTGAATGTTCTAGATTCTACAATATATGCCATTTCATTCCTAAATTTCTTTGTTGCAGAAACATATTTTTTGTTGAAAATGGAATTATTTCTTTTGTATGTTTTAATAGAAAATTAAGAAGGAAATGTGAGGTTAATACCTAAGCAATGCCCTATTAAATGTTCTCTGATAGCATATTTTGTGGTTTTACTGTTACTTGTAAATATTTTTTCCCCATTACACACTTTTGGTTGAATAGAACAGCCTTGGGATGGAAAAGCAAAGGAGCCTGCAACCCCACATGCTATGAATATGGAGAATGTGCTGCACACTGGTGGTAACAGCTAGACAGCTCCTGTCTCCCCTGCCATTTCCTCGATTAGCCCAGTATGTGGTGCCATGTGATCTCAGAGCTGTCTAATTTCCACATGACCATCATGTGTCTTTGTGCTCCCTTTGATCCATCAAAGCAACAAAACTTTCTGTGACTCTTGCTGCAGTGAACATGCGCATAATACAACAGACTCTATGATTACTTCTTCAGATAGCACACTAAGGAGTAAACCTCTGCCTCTGAGCAGCCACTGAGAGTACTAAAATATCCTATCTGAGGTATCACCTAGGGCTGATTTAATTAATGTATCACCAAAACTACAAACAAGAATAAAAAAATTTAATTTCAGCCAACTTGAAATAAAACTGTTTTCTGCTGTGCAGCCAGAACCTCTGGGTTCTATCCCTTTTTTGTTTGCACTGTAGTCAGTTAAATGCTTCTAGAGAATGGTTGAGAGGGTCAGGGATACCTTTGGCAGCCTCACCTAAAGGAAGGCATATAACTGTCTAGCCTGCAAGAATCTCCCATGGTTTACACTTCTAAGAATTTATAAGTTCTGTCCTTCTGACCCTGCCTAAAGGGTGCTCAAGCATCCTGAGCGTTCAGCTGCTCCTCTAGGGTGACACCTGTCTTCTGCACATCTTGCATCACATCAGCCAAACCCCCCTGTGGATGTCGAGGATTTCTTAGGGCATCCTGAATAACACAAGTGTGGGCAAGTGAATTCAACTTTAAATGTCTATCAATACTGAGTGTTGGTCTAAGTAATTAGTGGAAGCCAGAAATCAATGCGTTCACCTAAGAAGAAGACACCTGGTGGTTACTATGCTAAATTGCTCCTTAGGCTTCATTACGTGCCTTTAGTAGACATGAAATGCAGCTGCCTGAGCTTCTAGTGCCACTTGAGATGTCCTTGCACATTTCGCCTAGCCTACAGCTCATGCTACAGAATGGTATAGGTTTTCCATAGATCTTGTGTCAGACCCATCTAGGTGTCCTGAATACCATATGGCATCTCAAATGCCACTAGACAACCTACATTTAAGCAAGTAAAGCCTTAGCTCTCTGAAATGGGAGCTTTAACATCTAGCACCCACACAGGCACCTGTATGTAGGTGTGTTGATCTTTCATGACTCTCAGATATACTGCCCTCTGATACAAACTAGAACCGCATCCTTTCTATAGTATCAGTGCTATCATTGTTGAGATACATTATCCAGGGAATACCATACAGAAGAATTATTTGAAACGGCTTTAGTCTGCATCTTGTACCAGTTACATATTGCTGTGCAAGAACGCAGCTGTCCTAAAGATGTACACGTTTGGCTATACTTTGTTTCAGGCCTTGTTGATCTTCTGAGTTAGAGTCAGAATTGGCAAAATTTTGCATGTCTTGTTCCTTATTAAAAAGAGATGCCACAAAGCAATAAAACTGCCTTCTTGTATTTGCTGGCAAAGTACTGAAAAACCAAGTATCTGATTCATTGTTTTCCTTAGATAATGGACATGGCTTGACAGAGTAAGAAACTGGAGAAACTAGCAGCAGTTTGAAACTTGTTTCAGTACAAGCACCCACACTAAAAGGCTTGCTTTGATGATATATTAAGAATCATAACATCTTCTGGGTTGGAAAGAACTTTCAGTGGTCATCTAGTAAAACATCTCTACCACCCTGCAGTGAGCAGGGACATACCTTAAGTAGATCAAGTTACTCAGAGTCCTGTCCAACCTAACCTGAACTGTTTCCAGGGATAAGGCTTTCCTAACCTCTCTGGGCAACCTTGTGCTCATTGTCACAAACTTATTTCTTACATCAACTTTAAACCACCATTTTACATTTAAACTCGTTACCCATTGTCCGATTGCAACAGGCTCTGTTAAAAAGATGGTCTGTATCTTTATTGTAAACTCCCTTTAAATATTAAAAGACAACAACAGACTCTCCCTGAGGCGTTCTCCACGCTGAAAAACCCCAACTCTTGTCAGCCTGTCCTCATGCACACGTGTTCCAGCTCTTTGGTAATTTTTGTGGCCTCTGGACCTGCTCCAGAAGGTTCATGCCCTTCTGATGCTCAGGACTCCAGAGCTGGACAGTGTACTCCAGACCAGGTCTCACCAGAGCAGAGCAGAAAGGGAGAATCACCAGCCTCTCTTGATGCAGCCCAGGGCAGCGCTGCCCTTCTAGGCTGCCATCATGCACTGTCCGATGGCACCCAGCTCTGCTCCACCAGCAACCCAAGTCCCTCTCCGCAGGGCTGACTTCAGTCACATCGCCCCCAGCCCGCAATGACATCGAGCACTGCCCTGAGCCAGAGGCAGGACCTCGCACTTGGTCTTGGGTTCACGCAGATCTACTTCTGCAGCTCGTCCCGGAGCTTCCTTCCCTACGACCATAACACGATTCTCTCCTGTGATGAGAGGCCTAGAGCGGCTGCCACAGGGACCAACCTCACAACAGCCCACGGAGCACCTCACCGCCTCTGCGGGCGGAAGCCGGAGTGGTCGGAAGAGGCGTGACAGTGATCTGCCTTCCGCTTCCCCTCCGCGGCGGAAGAGGCGGGCAGTGCTGTGGCCATGCAGGTCTCGAGTCTCAACGAGGTGAAGATCTATTGCCTCAGCGCTGGCAGGAGCCTCCCCGAGGTCAGTGAATGAGGGACTGGACCGGGTCTGGGGGCCCCGAGCGGGTCTCACAGTCGATGTCTGCGCCTGGGCCGCCCGCTGGCTCCTGCACCATGACCGGTGCATTGTGAGCTTTGGGCGGGAGCGGTCCCGCAGCTGTCTTTTGGACATGTGCGCCCGTGCTGGAAGTGGGGATCCTTCACGAAAGTCAGCTATAATCGTAGAATCGTTTAGATTAGAGAACACCTTTAATATCACCGAGTGTTAACCATTAACCGAACTGTCCCAAGCCGGCAGCTAAACCCTGTCCCTGAGTTCCAAATGTACACGACTTGTAACCGTCTCCAGGGATGGCGATTCAACCCCGACCCTGGACAGGCTGTTCCAGTGCCTGATGACCTTTTACAGTAAAGGAGTTTTTCCTAATGTCTAACCTAGACTTCCCCTGGTGCAACCTGAGTCAATTTCCTCTTACCCAGTCATTTGTTACTTGTCTGAAGAGGCCAGCGCCCTCTCTACAAACACTTTTTAGGTAGTTGTGGAGAACGGTAAGGTCTCCCCTGAGAATTATTTTTTGTCCGACTAAGCACGCCCAGCACACTCAGTCACTCTGCATAGGTTTGTTCCCCAGACCCTTTGCCCTTCTTTGTATCTGCTCTGGCATGTCCATGTCATTTTTGTACTGAAGTGCCCAGAACTGAATGTAGTACTCAAGGTGTGGCCTCACCAGTGCCAAATACCTGGGGATGATGTATTGTTTTTAATAAAAAGTACAGTTTGATTGTGTGCATCTCTGACTGTAGGTCTGTTAATTTTTCAAAACATAAAACTTAGTAACCTTTCTTGGTGTGGCGTGATTAAACTTACAAGTGGAAATTTAAAAATAATTAAGGATTAGCTGCCTTACACTTACAAGCTGCACAGTCTTCAAGTAGTTCTCTTAATATCCCCTGACTGATTGATGTATATTTTTTACAGTGGCTCTCAGATAGGAAGAAAAGAGCTTTACAGAAGAAAGATGTGGGTGAGTGTTCTCATCACAGCATCCTTGCTAACACTAGGCTATGCATGTACAGTGCAGAGGGAGACAGTTTACTAATTGATTCAAGAAAGTTATGCGCAGCTCATATTTTAAAACTATGGAGTTGAAGTAGCGAGCAGTTACATTCCCTTTTGTATAGTTTTATGTGGACAGAATATTACCAGTATTAAATTTTTGGTGTGATTTGTTACCCAAAAGCATGATGTATTCCATATATAGCTTATGATGAAGTCCACCTATAAAATCCTTTATTCATCATGTTAGCCTAAGTTTGTTACGCAGAATAGAAATGGGTATTTACAGAACATAGGGAATGTTTTATAAGAAACTCAACCAATGAAAGCTGAAGAGAGTTATCAGAAAGATGGAATGTGTTACACAAAATCATAGTTCTGCAGAATGTGTGACAAATACTTTCTGATTCATTATATAATAATTTGTTACATAGTTACCTAAGGATGAATGTGTATTTTGCACAGAAGTAGACTGTTTCTCAGGCTTAACAGGCTGAATTAATAATCCACCTATCAATGCATCAATTAGACTTAACGTATACTTCAAAATATCTTAACAGGTATTCCCTATGTTCAGTTACCTCAGGATGTTTGTGTAAGAAACCATTTTGGGCTGAAATATTGTGCTACTTTTACAAAAAATATGTCTTTTTCATAGATGTCCGTAGAAGAATTGAACTTATTCAAGACTTTGAAATGCCCACGATTAGCACAAAGATTAAGGTATCAAGAGATGGACAGTATATTATGGCAGTTGGTGAGTTAACAAAGTGTCTCTGTGTAGCAGAGGCCAAAAGTGCTATAGAAGTTTGATTGCAGAGTTATAATTTCAGGTAAAATTGATAACGGTTCATTGTAAAATGTAGCATTGAACACAGTTTTGGAATCTTAAAATGTGTTAGAGTAACTGTCTTGGTAATGGCATTGTGACACTTCTTTTTAGAATGCAGATGTTTTTAGTTTGGATTGGAAGGGACCTCTGAAGACCTCTAGTCCACCCACTCAGCTACTGGGGGGGTTATAATGCAAACGAAAACCAAACTGTTTATTATATAGTTAAAACTAGGGATTTTAGTTGCATTTATTGTATTTACGTAAAATTTGCTTTAAGCAGTTGTGGTCATTGTTTGTGTATTGTTTTAAAGGATGGAGCATAATGCTATATTTTGTTGCTGTCAAAGCAGAATGCAGTCTTGGTTAGTAGGTGATACCAGCATCAGGAAGCTCGCTCTTTTGGACTTAAGTTGAAGGTGTTAAGTCTGTGTGATGTGTCTGGTAATTACAAGAACCTGCATGTACAAGTAGGGTGCTTTCAGGCACCACTGACAAAAAACCAGGTTATGTTACTAAGAGATACATGTTTTTCCCGTTAGGATCAGAATTGTATTAGTTGAAATGCAGTAAAGTCTGTATGTGTAAGATGTTTTAATGATTTCTTTTTTACAAAAAGGTTTTAATGTTATCTTTTTGTTTAATATTTTTATTAAAGATCACATTATTCTTGTAGGAACTTACAAGCCAAGGATACGCTGTTATGATACATACCAGTTATCTCAGAAATTTGAACGATGCTTAGATTCTGAAGGTTAGTATCATCAGAACAGGGTATCTTTCATACATGATTCTGGCTGGACTCACAAAATTGCAGAATATACCTGGTTGGAGAAGACCTCCAAGATCACCAATTCTAACTGTACACAGAACAGCAACAAAACCCAAAATCCTGATGAAATAATAGGATCAAACACAATCCATCAGATAAAACACAAAATAAACCCCCTACATTCTCTGCTACTAGAGAGGTCCTGAAGCACCATGTCTAGACATTTCTTAAATATGTCCATGACTGGTGATTCGGCCACCACAGTGGGCAGGCTGTGCCAGTGCCTGACCTCTCTTTCAGTAGAGAATTTCTTCCTAATATCTAAATCTCCGCTGCTGCAACTTCAGACCATTTCCTCTGGTCCTGTCATTGTTCACTTGGGAGAATAGGCCAATACCCATCTCCCTGCAACCTCCTTTCAGATAGTTGTAGAAGGTTGTAGAGTCGAGTAGAAATTTCCATCCCTGTGCTGGGGGGACAGGAGAAGGTAACAGAAGAATCTGGAGTAAAACATAACCTGTTCTTTATTCCTGTAGTTTCCCCTTTTCTTCCTCCTTTCAAGTTCTCTCCTCCTGAGGCAGTGTAAGGGATGTAAGTTTTACCTTGAACAAGTAAGCAAGGGGCTCAGAGAGTAAAAGTGGATGAAGTTTGAGCTCTTTTTGGGTCCTGGCAGGGCAGTGTCCAGCTCTTCCTTCTTTCCTCTTATGTGAAGCAGTACAATATGAGAATGTACTGAGGCTGCACTGTCATTGCTGAAATGATTTCTTAGTGGTTTCTCACTGAAGCCCAAGTTCAATAATTTTACAGGGTAAAGAGAATTCCTAAGAGTGGGTTGGTTTGTTTGGTTTGGTGTTTTGTTTAATGTCTTGGAAGCACAATGCTAAGTTGCTATGGGGTGGATGGTCGCACAGCCAAGGCCCAGCCCATATTACCCCTTGTTTGCTACTGATTTGGCTGGATACAGCTGTGATTAAGAAAGCAAGGAGCCATCTTTACAATGAGAAAAGGAGAATGTGCTGGCATTTAGACTAGAGGCACAGGTCAGAGTTGTGGGTGCATGGATTTGGGGAATGGTCTTTGGGGTTTTGTTTATCTTCTGTTTGGGTTTTGTTAAAAGAGTGGGATGTTGGAAGGCTAATAACTGAAAGCTAGGATACAGGGGTGACCAAACCAATGAGAACATGAGCCATAAGTCCTAAATCATTGCAAAAGAGTGAAATTGCTCTAGCTGTGAAAGTGATGTGAAAAAACAGAAAATAGAAATTGAGAACTACTGACTTCTTAATTCCTGAGTCAATTTTCCTGAGGTCATGAAAAGGGGAGTAGAGCCTGATGCTGTTTCTTTACCCTATGCCTCAGGACTATATAAGGAGTCACGTCGGGTGAAGAGACAGTTCTGGTAGAAGGGGAAATTTTAGGGGCCGGGGGTTCAGTGAGGCTGAGGAAAGGAAGGTATGGCAAGAGTGAGATCTTTAAAAATGTAGAAGACATTGTAATAGTAAATGATTACTGTTAATTAGTGCTTAAAGTATTTTTTTAACTGGCATCTTATTAGACTGCTGAGGTGTTTTTCGTTTGAAATGTTAGAACAGAGTCACTTCAGGTAACTTGAAATGAGCTACCTCATTTAAATGGAACCAATTTAGCTGAAGCAGCTCCTCCCTAATGTTCCCAACCCAGCACATTTAAACCAGGTGAAGTTCAGTATGTTGCAGTGTTCAGTCAGTATTATGGATAGGTGCTTTCAAAGTTGTTGTTTTTCTGTAGTTTTCTTGAGCCTTAAAACTTTTTTTGTAAAAGTGGTGACCTCTTGGAAGAATTGCATGTGCAGGTTTGTATGTGGTATGTCTGAATTAATGTAATGATTTTATCAACTCTGACAGTAATAGAGGTGTATAGACCACGCAATCACTGAAGACCATTTGGTGAGGCTTTTCCCAAGCAAATAAATGTGTGGTTGAGCTTTGTGTTGAGGAACGTGTGTCAAAGTATACAAGAATGATAAAAAGATTACAAGATGCTTCGTATGTTTCCAAAGTTTCAGAACATCACTTACTATTTCGCAAATGAAGCAATATAATTAAAGATGTTATCATAATGCCTGCATTATGCATTGACACCTGTGGGGAATACTTACATGACTAAAGGTTAGCGTGAGTGTAAATGTTTTCAGGATTTATGCCAATGATTGCAAGCAAGTTTGCTTACTTAGTTGACTTAAAATTCTCTTGCTCTCTCCTCTAGTGGTTACGTTTGAGATTTTATCAGATGATTACTCAAAGGTATGTCTAAAGTTTTCAATGTATAAATGAAAAAGCTTTTTAGTGTGTACATTAAAGTGCATTTTCATATATAGTAAAGGCAGTCAATCAACACAAACTCTGGAGGAGAAAGATTGTTTTTAAAAGTAAACAGGATAAACAAGGGGTTTTGTACCTTGAAAATGTTGTTTGTTTTCTTTGTATTATAATTTGCCTTACTACTTTTAAAGTCTTTTGTCTGTAGTACAGGGAAGCTTCAAATAATTATCTGTCAAAGAAAATAATGTGAAGAATGGAATTAGTTATTCTTTCGAGGGTGACAGTCACAATCCTTTGTGACAGGTAATACACAGAGACATCACTTTTGAGAGATGGAATAGCTATAGACAAGCTAATAGCTTGATTTGTCAGTGTTACTTTGTAAGTGTAAGAATGAGGCAAACATTGTAGAGAGTACTGCTTTTTTGGTTTTTTTTTAACAAGAAGTGCTGTATCTGGAAGAAACAATTGAGTTCTTAGAACCCTCAGCCCAATACAGGTACAGCTTCTAATTCTCTCTGCCTGTGGGAGAATGTTTCTCGTTGCACAGAAAACCAGGTTAACTGAACAAGCTAAGATTTTTCCAGCCTTTCTTTGTACATATTGTTCTGCCCATTGTTTGCCTTGTTTCCCCCCTTAATGCTGTCAACATTCCATTTGAACTGGAGGGGGTCAGCACAGATACTGCCTCATGTGTTAGTACTGCAGGGCAAAAATAGTTTTTCCCTAGTCAGACTTAGAAGTCCTTAAGTTTCAGACTTACAAATTTTAGATTGTACTGTTTCAGGCTTAGGAGAGAGCAATCTCTCTGTTTCCACAGCCTTTTGCAAAACAAGTGTTTCTGCCTAGTAATTCTGCCACACACTGTTTTTTGTGCTGTTGCTAACTTGAGGTTGTTGTATGGTAGTGACTGAAATCAATTTAGTGTGAAGGAAAAGCAAGCATAATTTACAGTGAGCTCCATCCACTGCTAATGAAAGAGGACACAAATACCTTCCAAGTCCAATTTTGTAGAAACGTAAACCAGAACATTATTAGAGGGAAGTTAATAATCGAACTATTTGATTGCCTTTGTCAATTATGAATACTCTCTAAAATGTTACTGGAGGCAGAGTAGGTATGCAGACAATTCTTTTTTCTCATAGAAAGCGACCTACTCTCCTCTCTTCCTGACAGAAGGAGATACCAGGTTTTTAATGACTTACTGATAGTGAACAAAGGGAATGTGATACTGATACTAGTTAGTTAAATACAGTTTGCATTCTTCTCATAGTTGATTTAGCTTCTATACTTCATGAAGATGCAGACATTTCTTCTTTTGTAGTGGTGATAGAGAAAAGACTTGATCTGGGAATTGTTTCAAAGAGATAAGAAAAGACCTTTGCTTGTTGTAAATTTCCAGTTAAAAGCACAAAGGCATTAGATGCACAAAGGATTGAACTGGATGTGTATGAAAACCAACATTGTGTAAATGACAACATAAACTATGCAGTTGTGTCTGTAGTCTGGTGTAAAATTGCAGTTGTACTTGTTAAAGATGATATTGTACTTGGTCTTGGATCAAGATGAGTGAGTCCCTGGGTAAAGGCTGAAACACTAGGATTTCTGATAATCAGAAAAAAACATAAATAAGGGAGGTCTTAGTAATAACGTTTTAGTGACCTTGTTGGACTTAATGAACCAGCAGTATGTGAGTGCAGCCCAACAAGCCAACTATATCCTGGGCTGTTTCAAAAGAGTTGTGGCCACCAGGTCAAGGGAGTTGATCTTCTTCCTGTACTGTGCTGTCATGAGATCTCACCTGGAGTACTGTGTCCAGTTGTGGAGCCCCAAATACAAGAAGGACATAGAGCTGTTGGAGCAAGTCCAGAGGAGGGCCACAAGGGTGATAAGAGGGCTGGAGCACCTCTCCTGTGAGAACAGGTTGAGGATATAGGCACTGTTCCGTCTGGAGAAGAGAACAGTCCAGGGGGACCTTAGAGCAACTGTTCAGTACCTGAAGGGGTCTATGGGAAATTGGAAGAGGGACTTTTTATAAAGGTCTATAGTGAAGGGACAAACAGGAATGGTTTTGAAGTAGATGAGGGTACAGTTAGGTTTAGGAAGAAATTCCTTACTATGAGAGTGGTGAGGCACTGCAATAGGTTGCCTCAGGAGATTATTGATGCCTCCTCCCTGAAAGTGTTCAAGGCTAGGTTAGATTGGGCTCTGGGCAGCCATGGCAGGGTCTTGGAACTAGATGATCTTTGAGGTGCCTTCCAACCTAAGCCAGCCCATGATTATGTAAATAGGCATGACGTATTAGTCCAGGTCAGTGCTTACTCACTGTCTTGCATGGGAAGAACATACAGTTACATAAATCAAGATGACAGATTCAAAATCACTTTAGTACTGTGCCTTTCCTGACCTTCTTGTCCTTGTACTGGAATGTAACAGATAGTGTGGGTGATACTGTCTTTGCTTGAAGTGGGAGTAATTCTTTCATATGGATAAAAGTTGACATGGTGCCTTGTCATCCAGACTGTAGGGGCAGATTCTGGCCTCTTTTATTTACTAGTATAGATCTGATCTTCTAATAATGCATCCCTAGAGTCATAGAATTAGTAAGATTGGAACAGCCTCCAAGATCATAAAGCTCAACAATTAACCCAGTGCCTAGCAGTTCTCCAGCGACTTTTCCCCAAGCCTGTAGCACAGAGTTGTGGTGACTGAAGTGCAGACACTTGATATTGTTAAACTCATACATCTGACCTTGACCCATCAATCCACTCTGTCCAAGTCCAACTGCAGAGCTTTCCTACTATCAAACAGATCAATACACCCTCCCAGTTTGGTGGCATCTGCACACTTGCTGAGAGTGTACTCAGTCCTCTCATCCAGCACCTTGCTGAGGTTGTTTTTAATCTCTAGGCTTTTCCTGGACTGAGATATTTTGCTAAGTTTCAAAAAGAAACAGCATGCTTATTCAATTGTCAAACAACAAACAAAAGTACAAGATTTGTTGATATCATTTATTGGAACTCTGTCATTCATCAGGACGTAAAGTTCTTGTGCTTTGTACCTGTGAGCCTAGTGGTGTCTGCATGGCATTGTCCCTGGAAGGAATTATTCATTCTGGTCTCTGAAGGAAATAGAGATGTTAATTTTGATGCAGTACAATGCTGAGATTACTACTTTGCTTAGAATAGAATCCTTAAGGTTGGAAAAGACCTTTAAGGTCATCGAGTCCAACCATAAGCCTGGGTGCAGAGTAATTTTCAGGGTGTCCATACAATCTTGTGAACAATCGTGTAATGTTTATTAATAAAGATTTTTACTGTGAGCAGTGAGAATAATGAAGCAGTAGTTGAATCTGTCATTTTAATAGAAGTGCTTTAAATGAATTGTGAGTAACCTGTGTGAGCTTGAAAACAAAATCATGGGAGTTTGTATTGTAAGACAAGTTGAGGAGGCTGTGATGTCCTTATGTACGTGTATGTATATATTTCAATACTTTCTATTTTATTTTCAGATTGTCTTCTTGCAATGTGGCAGATTTGTGGAGTTTCATTCACAGCATGGCCATTACTACAAGACAAGAATACCGAAATTTGGTAGAGATTTCTCTTACCACTACCCATCATGTGACCTCTATTTTGTAGGAGCAAGGTATTGATTAAGTGGATTGTTTTGTTTCACTTTTGCTATCATTGCTTTCCAAGAATAAAATGAACACTAAATCACAGCAAAATTAAAATTTTGAAGAAGTGGCAATTCCTTTAAAATTAATAGTAAAGTTCTAACTCTCTGTAATTTCTAACTATTTTTCAGTATTGTAAGAGAAAGAAATAATTTTGGCGTTTTTTTATTTGTAGTTCTGAAGTGTACAGGCTAAATCTGGAACAAGGACGGTTTCTCAACTCCCTGCAAACTGATGCTATGTAAGTTACCTGTAATGCATGACATTTATCTGTCTTCTTTCCACCAGGTGGAAGCAAACCGCTAGCATGCTCACCATCAGTACTGTAACTGAATACTGCCCAGATGCACTGTAGACTTGAAAAGGAACATATGCCTAGCTCAGCCTCATTTGATTTTATGTTCTTTGTGGTCATTTTTGTATTGTAATTGAATTTTATTTTGCAGATATTTTAAAAGTGCTTAATATAGACTTGTAGTAGGTATTATATAACTTGACCCTAAGAGCATTTCATTAAAACTTTCCATTACTGCTCAATTTAGCCGTCATACAGAGTTCTACCCATAGGGTAGGTACTTTCCCAGACACGTCTTTGTCCTTCTGCTCTTGGATTAACCCTCAGAGAATTTTTGTATCTCCTGCATGTGTCTGATTCTTTTGAAAACCCTACCAGGAGCTGAGCCTCTTCAATGTGGGCAGAAGCAAATGACTAACTGGAGTAGAGAAAGTGGCTAGTTGGTGGACAACAGCTGGTGCTCAATGGGTAGGATACCTTAATGGAAGAAGTAGTATTTGGGAAGGCACAATTCAGAAATTAGCATTAGAAACAGAGAAGGGGGAGGAAATCTTACAGCCAGAGAACAAAGAGAGTAGTATATAATTTGAATTCAAGAGATGGAGCTTGTGAGAAGGTTGTGCGTTAGGGGAATTGGAAGAGTTATAGAATTAATACATTGAGATCTTTGAATGGAAGAAACTGGAAAGCACTGGGATGTGTGCTGTAAAGAAATATTTGTACTTTGGAGAAGTACAAAGTGCCCTGTTGGTAAATGGGATACTTGGGTAAGAGGTAGTACATCAGGCCATTCATCAGATTATGTTGAAGGTATAAGCTTCAGAACATAAGTAATTGGGAAGAACTTTTAGCGTAATTGAGTTTTGAAGGAAATAGTGGAGCAGTGTGGTATGGCCAAGCTGGGTGATAGGTGTTTGGTATAGGTGGAGAAGCACATAATCATTCATGTTGGGGAGAACCTCAGATCCCAGTCTCCTCCTCAAGGAATACTGAATTCAGATGGATTTTCTCAGGGGATCTTGAAAAGTCCAAGAATGAAAATTCCATATCCTCTGTGGGCAACCCTTTCTAAGTGCCTAATTATCTGTATTGTATAAACAGATTGCCAGTTGTAACCTAACCTGTATCAAGTAATCAACACTGTTTCTGATGGCTCCGAATTCTTGGAAAGCTGCTCTTAAGTATGGGAAGCTGCTACTAGGTCTCCATTCATCCCTCTGCTCTAGCTGTTTCTTTATCAGACTAAGCTGTAGTGTTACCAGATATTTTAGTTGTTGGTGTGTAGAATTACTCATTAAACTTGCTCCTTTTTCTGTTTTAGAGAGAGTAATGTCTGTGACATAAATCCTGTACATTTCTTGTTTGCTATGGGGACCACTGAGGTAAATGTTTGAATTTCCTTTATTAAAAGGGCAGTAGTGTTTATATCTTTTTTATATTAGTTTGCATGAGGATAAGAAGACCTCATGACAGGAATCTAATTAATTAGTATTTCTTGTTTCCTATGTTAAGTATAGATCCATTAAACAAAATTACTTGAAATTTAGAGCATAGTGCAGGTGAAATTTCTGAACTACCTTGATTGCTGAGATGCTTGATATTTTGCAGATGGGAGAGAAAATAATGTTATCTTGCTTTACAGTACAGCCATCTCTAGAAATTAGCAAGCATCTGTGCTCTGTTGGTTTTCTGAAATTTAGCATTAATGATTTTCATTCAGATCACTTGTTTAAAAAATATAAATGTGTGGTTTTTGTATGCAATTATTAGAACAATTCGTGTAAGCTTAGGAAATTGTATTAATGATTCACAGATGACATAATTTGTTGGTGTATTTAAACATTTTGAGAATACCAGACATGTTGTGCACGAGCATAAAATGTGTTTTCTAAACTGTTTAGGGTAAAGTGGAATGCTGGGATCCTAGAACTCGAAATCGAGTTGGGATATTGGATTGCGCATTAAGCAGTGTGACAGCAGACACAGAGTGAGTAAAGTGTGTTTTCCTGTTAGTTTCAGCCACTTTGCTTTTAGAAACAAATCCCACTTTGTGTTAAAATTATCTGGTCTTCTCATTGCAAGTGTGAGTCCTAAAGGAGTCTCTTATTGATCTCTTATTTATTGATTAGTTTTCTATACAACCACAACTTGTGAATATAAACTGTGCAGCTTTTTGAAGTGATATTTTAGTAGTAGCTATACATTAATTTACATTTATTTGCTATTTTAATATTTATTGTTATAAGCCTTTATTGAAACACCCTCTGACTGTAAGCATTGTACTTTTCAGGATAGATAGTTTGCCATCCATTTCAGCACTAAAATTTGATGGAGCTCTGAATATGGCTGTTGGAACATCTACTGGGCAGGTAAACTTAACTTCTACAACTAGGAGTTTTTGCTCTTGCAGTTACCACTCCAAATCTATCATATTTGGAGTTCAGTTATTGTAATGTAAATATACGTTAATGCAAGTATTCATAAGAGCATAAATTGCATGTATAGCTTAGTAATCAGAGTTACTGAGTCTGAAAGAGACCTCTGAGATCATCAAGCCCAGCCTATGACCTAACAGCAATATATCAGCTAGACCATGGCACTACGTGCTATGTCCAGTCATTTCTTAAACACCTTCAGGGATGGCAACTCCTTCACCTCCCTGGGCAGTCCATTCTAGTATCCAACCACCATTTCCTTGAGGAAGGGCTTCCTGACATACAACCTAATCCTCCCTGGCGTAACTTCAGGCCATGCTCTCTTGTCCTATTGCTAGTTGCCTCGGAGAAGAGCCCATACCCCCATACCCCACCTGTCTCTAACTTCAGGTAGTTACAGAGACTGAAAATAAGGTCCCCTCTGAGTCTCCACTTCTCCAGGCTAAACAGCCCCAGCTCCCTCAGCCTCTCTTGATAAGATTTTCCCTCTAGTCCATTCACCAGCCTCATTGCTTTCATTTGAACCTGTTCCAGTACCTCAATAGCTTTCTTTTAAGTGAGGGCCCCAGAAATGCACGGAGGACTTGAGGTGAGGACTCACTAGTGCCGAGTACAGGGGGAGAATTACATCCCTAGTCCTGCTGGCCACACTATTCCTGATAATCAGGATGCCAATGGCCTTTCGTGCCACCTGGGCACACTGCTGGCTCATATTTAGCCAGTTGTCGACCAGTATGCCTGGGTCCGTCTCTACTAGGCTGCTTTCCAACTGCTCATTCCCCAGTCTGTAGCTCTACCGGGGGTTATTGTGGTCAAAATGTAGGACCCTGCACTTGGCCTTGTTAAACCTCATCCCATTGGCTTCTGCCCATTGACCCAACCTGTCCAGATCTCTCTACAGCATCCTCCTCCCTTCCAGCAGATTGACACTCCCCCCCCAACTTGGTGTCATCTGCAGATTTGCTAAGGGGAGATTCAATCCCCTCATCCAGTCATCAATAAAGATGTTGGGTAGAACTGGGACCAGCACTGATCCCTGGGGACACCACTGCTGTCTGTGCACCAACTGCTTGTGGCACCGTTCACAACCATTCTCTGTGCATGGTCATCTAGCCAGTTTTTAACCCAGCAGGAGGTGTACCTGTCCAAGCTAGGAGCTGCCAGTTTTTCCAGGAGGATGCTGTGGGAGACCATGTCAAAAGCTTTGCTGAAGTCTAGGTAGACCACATC
Source organism: Upupa epops (assembly GCA_013397515.1). Classification (NCBI taxonomy): domain Eukaryota; kingdom Metazoa; phylum Chordata; class Aves; order Bucerotiformes; family Upupidae; genus Upupa; species Upupa epops. Next base: position 72,262 of record VZRI01010977.1, on the reverse strand, counting down.
CACAGAACTCCTGATCCACCTGGCAGCTCACCCAGTTGTAGAATTAGATCAGGAAGCAAGAGTAATTAAACTGTAAATCAGTTTTGTCAAATGGTCTTGCTTTTCAGAGTAGCAAAGGGACAACTTAAAAACATCACAACCTACATACTATATGAATTAAAAATCTGTAAATTTCTTATGACTGATGTTTGTGAAGAAGCTGCTGCTTTTGGACAGTCTTATCCATACAAGGTCATTGCAATATATATGTTCTTCCTTATCTTGATGTGGCTAAAATAACAGAAGTAGTTACCTTTCAACTATTGCTTCTACTGCCTTGTATTTCTGTAAGAGATTATTTTGATTCATTTATTCATTGTTGCCATCATATTTGAACAGTGGAGTGTGGGTAGTTTTTTTCTGCCTTCATCAGTCTTTTCATGGGCTTAGGAAACTTAGTGTGTTCAAGAGAAGATACATACATAGAGCTGTATTTGCAGTAATGTTAGCATACGTTAGCATATGTGTCATTCAAGGTTTTTTATTAAACTAACTAGTAGTAGTTTTTCACCAAAAATTACTAGTATTTATGCTCTACATGTGAAAGACGTAAGGTCTTTCTCAAGTTCCATAGAAAACTGGAGCTAAAAATGCAGTTTTCTGGGACACAGGACCTGTACTCTTTTCTTTCCTTAACATAAAATGCTACCATTCTGTGTTTTTTCACTGAGTAAAAATTATACTCAATGAATATGGAGTCTGTAATTCTAAATCTTGTAAGAAAAGCACAAGGATATGAAAGTGAAGTATTAGTAATGAAGAAATACTAAGAGCCTTGAAAACATTTTTCAACAGAAATTAAAAGAACTTCAGAAAGATTGTGAGCTCTTAAATTGGCTGTTCATTATTCTAGACTGAAGGATTGTGAGGTTAAAATATGAGAACAATAAATTTGGTTGACTTAATAAGCTGTTTTCAGAATTTTGCAGTATTTGTTTTATATAAATTTTGTCCATGTATTTAAGTATAAAATCTCAAGTTTCATTAGATGTTAAGTGAAGAACTGGTGTGCATAATGTCCTCTTGATTTTACAGTATTGTAAGTTTAATCTGTCTGTTATTCTTCAAGGTTTTGTTATATGATCTCCGGTCTAGCAGTCCATTAATAGTCAAAGATCACCACTATGGACTGCCTATTAAGTCAATCCAGTTTCACCACCAGTTGGATTTGATTATCTCTGCAGATTCTCGAATCATCAAAATCTGGAACAAAGATACAGTAAGTGATTTTAAGTTGCTGCATTTAGATTTTTACATCTTTGATTTCTTTTGTCATGCAGCTTGAAGAATAAAAGTTAACTTTCAGTGTAGGAGGTTGGGTTTTTAATGTGTCCTAATTTACATAGGCGTTTTGTCCTGTCTGATTAAACAGACCAACGTCTGGGAAGTTATTCAACAGCCTATCGAGTATAAAGATACAGTCTTGGGTATTTTTTAGCTGTTTATACATGTCTTCTTAAGATGCTTCTTTCAGCAGAAGGTTTTAAACACAAAAAGTAGTATCTTAACCATTGCTCTGGTTTGCGTATGTCTCACAGTGTGCTTAAATACATCCAGTTAAGATTTTCCATCAAAGAAAAACATGGTCATTTCAATTCCCTGCTCAAAGAAGGGCTAACTTCAAAGGTAGCTCAGTTAGTTTACGACATTGAAATCAAGTGCTGCTTATTTTCACAGAAATCTATGAGGATATTGAAGAAGATACAAACTGTGTTACCTGTATTAATCGACGTTGCAGTAGGCAATGTATTTATCCCTTCCTTTTGCACTTAAAGTGAAATTGAAATCTCGTTTTCGTAACACTTTCTTACATGTTATTAAGCTGTGCAGTTTCATGCAATGAAGTTTGCATCAAATCTGTTACTCCATAGATTCATATTAGAATCATGGAATTGTTTAGTTTGGAAAAGATTTTTAAGGTAATTGAGTCCAGCAATTAATCCAGTTGTACCAAGCCCACCACTAAACCATGTCCTTAACCTCCATGTCTGTGCAACCATTGAAGGCATCCAAGGAAAGCAATTCAATGACCTCCCTGGGCTGCATGTTCCAAAACTCCCTCTGACATAAGTTGAGGCCATTTTCTCATGTCTACTTATTACTTGTGGAAAGAGACTAATACCCACCTGTCTACGACCTTCTTTTAAGTCATTGTGGACAGAAACAAGGTCTCAGCCTCCTTTATCTTCTGCCTGAATAGCCCACTCAGTCATTCATAAGGCTTATTCTCCAGGCCCTTTGTCAAAGTCTTTTTGTCCTGCTTTGGACCAGCTCTGGCACCTCAATATTGGACTGTATTTGGACACCTTGTGTTGAGGTGTCCAAAACTGAACACAATTACTTGAGATGTGGCAACACCAGTGCCCAGTATAGGGTGACAGTTGCTTCCCTGCTCCTGCTGGCACTGCTATTTCTGATACAAGTCAGGATGCGATTGACCTTGGCCACTTGAGCACACTGCTGACTCATATTGAGTTATCAGTCATTGTATTCCAAAAAAAATGCTGCATGTATGTTTTTCTAGCTTTATAGTGAAACATTTCAAGAGCCGTTGTTGTATTTTAGAGGTCTTTTTCTACTATTTCAGGCAGCAGTTTCTCTATTGTTTTGCTTCTTCATTAATTTTCAGCAGCCTCATTTTTTTTTCTGTGTTCACAAGCAGTTTTTTGTAAGCTCCTCTGCAGTTACTTTTTGTTGTTTAGAAGAGCAAGTAAGTTCTTGGTTATTATTTAAAACATCTGTGGTGGCCACTTTCCATTGTTCCTAGGTATATGTATTTCCTTCACTGACAATGAAATACTCAAAGGTTTGTCAGGTAGCCTCTACAGTGGGGAAAAAAGAGGATTTCTTACTGCTGGAAGGCAAAGATAACTTTGGACTCTTTCCTAGAGTATATTCCAGCTGGCTCCACCTCTCCCAGATGTTGGTTCCTGACTATCTCTGGCCAGGAACCAACTGCAGAGGCAGACTGTGGGTTGGAGAGCATATGGCTTTGATACCAGAATAGCCCCATGCTGAGACGTGCCTTAGGGTGGGGAGCATGAGGCTTTTGTCTGCTAAGACCCGGGTGGGGGAGGACTCTTATTAATCATCTGGGAGAGACCAGGGGTGGGTGGGGTAACAGCATGTAACTGGGAGGGAAAGGAAGGGCCCAGAAAGGTAGGTGGGATTGCTTCAGGGAAATAAAAAAAATAAGAAACAGGATCAAAATTTGCTCTGTTCCTGTCCCTCATTTAGAACCATGCAGGCATGTACTCTCATGCTTCAGATTCTGTGGCCCAGTTGTTAGAGGTTCTTCCTTTATTGGCTGTCTTGTGTGTTGGCTTATAAAAACACCTGTATTTTGTCTGGGTTTTTCAGACTCTGTTCCAATTCTCATTTTTGTGAGAATGATGTTTTATGATTTTACCTCTTTCTGAAGTAACTTCTATAATTTGAATTCTAATCTGAGCTAGACACCACTGGATGCTTTTAGTACTTGTATATTTTGACCTCTAACACCAAGTCTGTAAATTATAAAGTGCTGAGCTGTAGTTTGTTTCATGTAGACATGAGCAGGGTGAGTCTATGAACCAAGCTCCAGAATCAAATTCCCTTCCCAATCAATCGTTTCAACTAATGCTGCTTACCAAAATAAAATTCATAAAAACTACCACATTCAGAATGGAACAAAATGAGGGTTACAGAGCTGAGGAATTGGAAATGCCTCTGTACATTGTGTCTTCAACAGCCAGGAGGCTACACTTCCTTATAATGGGTAGGATCTGAGATAAAATGCAATATTGAGTTCCTTGTATTATGTTCAGATACTTTAATAACAGGTTATTCTTCTGTAAAATCTGTTCCATCTTTATTTCATCATATTTCTTGTCTCCTATAATTGCTCTTCTTTATGTTTAGATTTACTGAATTTAGTTGTATTGTTTGGGGGTTTTTATACATTACATTCTTCCTACAATTTCAGGGGAAGATATTTACTTCAATGGAGCCAGAACACAGTATCAATGACATCTGCCTGTATCCAAATTCAGGTTTGTAAGATCCATTAATGTCTTAGTAGCCTTCCCTTTTGAATTAATGTTAACTTGTTTATGACAGAGGTAGGAAAAAATGGTTACTTGTCTGTTACTGTAATTCTTTCATCTGCATCTGTATGGCATCAAAGCCTCTTTGCAGTTAGAAGCTGCTGTGCTGTTAATTGAGAGACTGACCTCTTGTGCTCTTTAAAATTTCTGACCTGTTTAATTTAATAAGAATAGGAATATTGGCCTTTTTGCTTGACTAAGTCCCATATGAGTGAGAGCTTGCTTTTCAGAGCTAGGAAAAATCTCTTTACAGCAATTTTACAAATGTTTGTAACTATTTGATGTTTCCTTGTTTTAAATATAACACTTCCTGTGCCCTGCCTTAAATTGAAAGCTTTGGTTTTAAGTGTTGATTCCTGAGTGCACAGATCTACAAGCTTTTTCTGACTGTTTTCAAGTTTGTTGTACCTCTTAATGTTGTATTTAGAAGTGAAAACTGAGAGAGGTTCCCTTTTAACCAAAGTTTCCACATCCTGCCTTATAAGTAAAAATAGTTCACAAAATGGTGTTTGTATGTGCACATGTGCTGTGGTTGTACCTAAGATTGCAACTGACCCCAATGTACCTGGCTTGATCTGAGTTGCTTAGTTCTTAATTGCTGTGTAACACCTACTTCGTTTTTAGAATGCAGGCCTGAAAAAGATGAAATAAAAACTAGGGCCACTAAGATTCACATGTCAAAATTCCTAATCCATAGAATGATTGTGTTGCAAACTGTGCTATTACTTTAATTTAGACAGAGGTAGCCCAAAGACAGAGTGTCTTGGACTTTGATTCGTGCTAGCAGCTCAAACTCAAGAGAGCAGATAAATGAGTTTGAGATTTCTTAACGAGTTAAAACTTGTCTTTTCTGCCAACTTCAGTGAAGAGTGTGTCTTATTTTTTTGTATATGTAAGATGAGCACTTAAATCTTGATCCCTGACGATTTGGTGGGCATTTTTCTGCAGAAATTCTGCACCTTCTGCAGCAGCAAAACTGTAATGGTTTGCAGGATCTTGCTGATGGAAGTACTAACTTGTTTTCATGCTGCTCAGGTTTAACTCTCTGAAACAGAATGATGTCTCACTGCATATGAAGGGCTCATAGCAGAGAGTGAAACAGAAGTTATTTAACAGTGTAGAATCTTAATATAATTTAGGTTGGGGGGGACCTCTGTGGATTGTATATTTCCTGCTCCAAACAGGGTCAAACTTAGTTAGAATGAAGTTAGATCCAGCTTCAAAATCTGATAAGTTGCTCATGTCATAAACAGTTGAGTGTCTACAAGGGTGGACATTGCTCAACTGTGGATGCTTTATAGCCTCTGTGGTATGTAAACATGCCACCTCAAGTACTTTAGCAGAAGTGATTTTTATGAGATTCTTCTGCAGGAAAAATCTTGGTAACATGAAGAATTGAATACACATATCTCCCTAATGTCACTTACTGGACATTCTCATGTGTCATAGGTCAGTGACCTGGATTGTGCATTTTGGTCCTGTGTCTCCTCCTGAACTCCCTGTTTTTCTTATTGTTCTTTCTTTGACCATTTCTGTGTTTAAGTAAGAACTGTTGTGGGATAAAAATAAAGTTGTATTTTATAATTGTAATGGACACAGAAGGGAAAAAACTAGAACATGTTGCAATAGAGTTGTAAAGAAAGAGGTGGTATATTGCATGCTTGTCATAAATACTGTTGTTCCAGAATTTAAGATGTCTAGCACCACCTCATGCTCATTCACAGTGTAAGAATAGTAAAATTGCTGATCTGAAAAGAAGTTAATACTTTCTGTAACAGAACTTTGCAGTTGTGGAAATCTGGAAATAAAATGCTGTGGTTATGGCTCAGTGCTTTTGTTGCTGCCCCAGCATTCTCAGACCACTGCTGGTTGTATGTGAAGTCTATATTGCAGAGCAAATTCCAAGAGATCTTGGACTAACGCGTGTTCTAATACTGCTTGTGAAACTGCTGCTTGGAAAGCCCATGGTCATGTGAAGTAGTTTTAGCTTTGAATGGTCACAGTTATAAAATACAGTTAAAAGAAAATTGGGAAGGTAAAACTACATTGTAACATAAATACTTGGGCACATTTCTACAACAGTGAGTACATCAGTGGACAAGGAAAGAGCTAGGCATGTCACAGAGTTACAGAATCACTTAATTATTGAGGCTGGAAAAGACCTCTGAGATCATCAAGCCCAGCCTATGACCTAATGGAACCACATTAAGCTAGACCATGGCACTAAGTGCCACGTCTAGTCTTTTCTTAAACACCTCCCTGGGCAGTCCATTCCAGCATCTAACCACCCTTTCTGTGAGGAAGTGCTTTCTAACATCCAACCTAATCCTTACCTGGTGCAGCTTCAGGCCCTGCCCTCTTGTCTTATCTCTAGTTACCTGGGAGAAGAGCATGACCCACACCTGTTTATAACTTCCCTTTTGTCTGGACTTCTGTTAGGCCTTTGACATTGACCCTGCAACATCCTTTAAATTGGAGAAAAACTGATTTGATGGGTGGACTGTTCAGTGGATAAAGAATTGGTTGGATGGTCACATTCAGAGGGTAGTGTCTCCCAGGGGTTCATATTGGGATCAGTGCTGTTTAATATTTTTATCAGTGACAGACAGTGGGATCGAGTACACGAGTGCCAACCAGAGGGACTGGGTCATACTCAAGAAGTGGACCTGTGTGAAATTGGGGAGGTTCAATAAGGCCATGTGCAAGGTCCTGCACCTGGATTGGGGCAAACCCAAGTGACAATACAGTCTGGGAGCTGCAGGTAACATTCAAGGTTACAATGGACGGGATTCTAAGCAACTTGATCTAGTTGAAAATATCCCTGCTTGCTGCAGTGGGGTTAGACCAGAGGATCTGTGATTTAAAAGCCACTTCCAACCAAAATCATTCTACCCTTTCAGTACTTTTGTGGGAGTTTTGTTGCAGTTTAAATTATTTTAATAGTTTTGAATTATTTTACCAACCAGCTTCAGTATTCCTGCCTTTCATGGGAAGCAAACCCTTGGCCAAACTACATGATGACAGTAGATCTCTTAAGACTAGTTATGAATCTCTTTCTGTGATCATACATAGATATAGTAGGGCTAGAGGAAAAAGCTTTTCCACTTACTGGGTAGCCTCACTGTCACTTAATTTGTAGAATATAAGTGAAACCTGTCAGCTTCTTTAAAGTACAGAGTTCTGCCTCATTTGTTTCAATTTTTCTAAATAAAGTTTCTGTTTTGCATTTTCCAAAGCTGCTACTCCTATTTACTATCAATATTTCTTTTTTATTCCTTGAAATTGTTGATTCTGTGTCTCAGACCGCCTTCCAATGATGCACTTATTAAAGCCTCCTGTCTTTTTTTGGGAGTTCTCATTTATTTCCCTTGTAAAGTGACCAGGCTAGGCTGCCGTGTTAGGGTGTGCTGTGGCTGTCTTTCCATAAAAATTGGTTAAAACTAACAAGCTGAAACAATGGAAATGCACAGAGCTGTTCCTTTTTTATTATTTTTTTCCCCTGTAGTATATGCCTGCCTGTTACTGTTCTGAAGTCTGGTTTTCCCTCCTTTAATTATTGGTGGAAGACTCTCAAAGAGAAGCTTTTCCCTTTATTGTCAACTTTGAAGCACCTGCAGAATTAATTTGTGTCCTTTTTTCTCTCTGGTGATTCATATTCAGTCAATGGAGACATGCTTTGTCTCCTGAAATAGTAGTAAACATGATGATGTGTTAAGAGAGCATTTAATAATCTATACACAGTACACTTTAGTGCATTGTGTGCATGTTTATATATTTTGTAAATTATTTTTAATACTGTAGACTATAAATTCTTGGGTTTTCCTTAAATTGCCTGCAAACCTTTCCAGGTGTAGGTTTTAACCTAAGTTTGCTGACTATGCTTTCACAAATTTCTTGCTTTGCCAGGAAAGGAAGCCCCCTTTTTTCTGAAACTTCAAGTCCAGCTGCATTGTGTATTTTTAATAAAAGGGTTAGGTATGAAGGATTACTCCACCCATGTTAATTACATTCCTCTAGTTGGGTGTAAATTATATTTCTACCCTCTGGGTGTGTAGTAATTGACCCAATTATTCATATACTCAGTGGCATATGTTACAGTACCTTTTAGATCAGGATGTTATCTAACTTGATTGCTCTTTTCTTCTTCATATTCCACCTCTTGTATTACCTGGTGACCAGCTACATTGGAAAGACAAAATGGAGACAACTGTGCAAGTATGCACCAGATATGCTTATTACTGTCTCAGGTATCAAGAAAAGGAGAGTATTTCTCATTTTGAACATGAAGTCTTGTGGCAATTGGAGATTTTGCATGATTTTAGTATTTCTGTGGTAGCTTTTAGATTCAGAGTGTTTATAACCCTTAGTCATAGTGTTTCTTAGGTATATTTGTAGATATATTCTGTTTGTCCCAGTTGTCTAATACACCTAATGTTACTATACCTGAAGCCACAATATCCTGTCTCTCATTTTGTATGTTGATTTCCTAAGGTGAAATGAAAATAAAAGTGTAAACCATGTTACAATTTATGACTTTGTTTAGACTATAGTTGTATGTTTAAAAAAAACCAACCACAAAATCCCTTGTATTAACAATACAAGTTTATGCCCAAGGTAGGTTTTAAGTGTGATGCTAACTGGATTTCTTCCACACAGTATTACAGCATTAACTATCTAAATCTTATAAAAATCAGTAGCCCATAGTTCTCAGGACTTAACATTGCATGAAGTGTGCTGAACAGTCAAGACAAAAGGGGATCATAGCATCACAGAATGCTTTGGGTTGGAAAGGACCTTCAGAAGTTGTCTGGTCCAGCAAGTCAGGGTTCCTCTTAATCCTTTCATCCTCCAGCCTGTATCAGTACTAGGGGTTGCTTTGACTCAGGTACAGGATCTTGCACGCTTTATTGAACCTCACAAATTTCACATGGGACCACTTCTTCAGTGTGATCAGATCTCTCTGACCACATCACTTGGCTTAGTGTTGTTCTGCAAACTGTCTGTCTGATGAAGATATTAGGCAGCACTGGTCCTAGTACAGACTCCTGGGGGACACCATTTACCACCACTCTCCAGCTTGGCATCAAGCTATGGACCTCTGCCCTCTGTATGCAACCATCCAACCAATTCTTTGTCTGCTGAACAGTTCAACATCCCAGCAGTGATGGAAACACCCCAGCAGGGAAACAATGCTTCATTAATTCTGCATCCGTCAGGCTTTTATTTTCTTAGCATTTGGTGCAGCAATTTATTATAGATAAAATTAACTGTTCCATGGCAGGCCAAATATACGTAATGTATGAGGTACAGGTAATGTCATTCTGCCCCTCCTCCCCTAACTCATAAGAATTCTTTCCCTACAAATACTCAGGATGCCATTGTATTTTAATTTCTTTATCATGCCAGCAATTTTCTATTTTTTCAATTTCTTTTCCTGGAAAGTTACTACAAATTAGTTCACATGAATTAATGCTTCAAGTGTGTGTGTGCATATGCTTTAAAGTAGTGTTATCCTCTTATGACCAGTATTTATAAACGTGGAAATCTCTCTTTTTAGGAATGTTAATGACTGCCAATGAAGCCCCTAAAATGAATATCTATTATATACCAGTAAGTAATACCAATTGTTCAAATTGTTCCTAATACTGCTTTTCTAAAACTTAGTTGTTGGTGCCATTCAGTTATTGCAGATCCATGTCTACATTTTCTGACTTTTCTTGATAAATTATGTGTAGCTTAAATTAACTTTTTTAACGCAGCATACTGAATCACTAAAAAAACCACCAGCCTGTAATTTGCCTTTTGCTACCAGTTCCAAAACTGGCAACTAGCATCAGGAAATTCAAGTAGAGCTTTTGTAAAAAAAGTGTTTTTTTGATAGCTGATCAGAAAATAATTCTTAATAAGGGACTGCTTGTAGCTTAATTTTAAGGTAATAGTTTTGCTTTGTTGCGAAATATTTAATTACTATCCTTAATATATGGTATGTAGTGACGTAGTTGTGGCAGTAAATATTCTATGCAGTTCTGACAAAGAAATTGCAGCTTTTCACTTGAAAGGTATGGGGTTGGTTGGACTTGGTGATCTTAGAGGTCCTGTCCAACCTTGATTGTTCTGTGATTCTGCGACTTAACTGTAGTTGACTATGGGTTATATTTCTGCTGGTTGGTGTTAGGGACATTTGACAGCAAGCCTTCTGCTCTTAGAGAATTATGCAGGAAACATCTGCATTTCACTTTTTTTTTTTTTTCACTCTGCAGTGCATTCACTAGCAGTCTTTTGGCATGGTAGAAGACAAATAGTAGGATAAGTATGCACATGTTATGTGCACAGTAGCCAACCAGAATTTAAAAATATATACGCTTCTTCTAAATAATTTTATTCACATTCTGGGAAAACTATAACATTAATTTTGAAATATATTTTATTTTTTTTAAATCAGCCAAATAGTCTTCATTCAAATAATACATTTTAAGTTACGTTTGTTTTAGTTTCTGGGTGATGTTTTGCTTCCATGCGTCCGTCCCCTCATGAAATAATCTTGATTACATTTAAGACAGAGATCCATCAGCTCACATTTTTCTTTGTGGAATAGTCACTATATTCCTGGTGCATGTACATGTCTAAACAAAACAGTATACATCTCTAAACAATTCCACAGTCTGCTGTGAAAGTAAACATTTATGTATGAGTTTTTTGTGTGTTATTTATGTCAGGTTGTTCTTCAGATGTAAATTGACTGGACCTGTTCCCTGCTTTGGATAACAAAGGGCAGGGCAACAAGCAATTTTTGTGTTCTAGACAAAATATTATCTGCACTTAAAAGCTGAACATTTGTTTCTATGTACCTTGCCTTTTTGTAAGATTTGGAGAGTACCTCTTGAAGTGTTTTCTTTTTATCTGTCATCTTTGTAATGAATTGATCATAGGAAGCAAATTTTGCTGTTTTAAAGTTGAATGAACTAGTTATTCAATCTGTGTAATTCTGATGGAAAAGACATTTCTTCTCTTGCTAAGGGTAAGGTTCAGCTCCTCTCTAAAAATGGTGCACTAAGATTTCGTTTCTTTAATGTAAGTGTGCATGATATATGAACTATACAGCTGTAGTTCATGAGAGTTCTATATCCAACATGGACACTTAGCCTAAGAGATAATGCATTGCTTGTTACCAGCAATTAATGTTTGTTAGAACTTGTTCTAGACATATTTCTTTTGAGTATTCTTGCACATACTGTAAATCAAAATGAAGGAGACTTAGTCTCTCAAAAATCTCACTCTTGTAGAATATCCTTTGTGAATACTGCATTCGTATTTCTGAAGTCAGATAGGTAATTTTAGCTAAGAAGTGTAAGCACTCAGTGTTAGATCTCAGATCATACGTAATAGGCAGTGTTGCAAACCCATGTTGCAGCATGCAGAATGTTCCAATGAAAATTTAGCACAGATCGTTCTTTACAACATCTTCCTTTGTCACTGTTGTCTGATTATTAGTATGAGGGTATGACTGAGCTTGTTTGGATCACACATTTTCATAGGTTTTATGTTCAGTGGCACACAGGTGTGCGAATGGACACAAATGGTCAATGTTAAAGCAAGTTTTATTTTTTAAGTGCTGTTGTGCATAAGAATTTGCAGATTAAATTCAAGCTAAACTTTTCCAGTTCATGTCAATAACTTTGAAGGCTGCTGAAGATAATTTAAATACTGGCATGATTGATTCTTTTAGTCAGCAGCGTATAGTTCATTACAAACCATGGAATGCTTATTTTAGACAATAGAAAAGTTAAAGACAGTGAGAGGTTGGTCAGAAATAAGAGGCAGAAGACTCATGCTCTGGTAACTGGCTGCTTTACCCTGTCAGCCTTTTCCCAGGCAAGACTGAAGGAGCTGGCACAGATAGTGTTGTGTAATTGAAGGGTTTCTTGATTTTTAGGAAATGCAGTATGTAGCTTACTGAATCTGTTTTGGTTGGCTGTTTGGGGTAGTTTTAATCTTGTTCTTAAATGAAGAAAATGTAAAATGGAGAAGTTGTGTCAGTCTTAGAGGTGCTCCAGGGCATTTGTTATTAAGGAAAACTCAATGTTATTAACATGTTCATGTTACAGTTACATTCCTTGATCTTTTGGGTTTGTTATTTGCACTCAGAGATGCACACCTGTCCTTTGGTTTCTGTGTCAGTAGATTATTAAGACATGCGGTTTTTCCATCCTTGGAACACTTAGTAGTTTCCTTGCAGATAAATTCAATTGCATGTGCTTTTGGAGCAAAACTTTAAAGAACTAGTGATTTGCTCTATTACCTGATCTCTTTTTCATAGTCTCATTTTTTTTACTTTTTCTGGGATTCACTGTTTTTGCAATGAGTAGCTTAATGTTCTGTTTGTTTGCTTTGAGATAGATATGAATATGAAAATGTGCCCTCTGTTTTTGAGATGTTGACAGAAACTGAGCTATAATTCTTCAGTTCCACAACAGAATAAATGCCTGGGGAAATGCTACTGCTATAAATGAGTTGTGTTTCAGAGCTGTTGGGAGTCCTTTTCTGTAAACAGAATCCATCCTGTTAACCTAGCCCTCTATTGCCCTGTAGTGTTAATAATTCTAATTTCGAAGTCTTCATTGGAACAGCTACAAGGAGTTTTACCATGGCTGTGGTCAAGGAGGTTACTTAAAATCTCAAATGTATGGTGCTGTGCTCTGGCCCTGTAGTTTACAGTGTAAGAAGAAAAACTCTTTAGAAGAAAAGATGCACGGTAGTCAGTCTTACAGAGCAGGAGTGCCTATGTATGTGGATGGGTGCAGACAGACTCGGCATCCTCTGTCGTTGATTAAAATTGGCCAGACAGTGTAGGACTGTGCCCAGCCTAATATACTCTACCTCAAAGCACATTTTATTAGTGTGGGCACAGTGCTGTGCTAACACAGCTACATGACTTACGAACTAGAGCTGGCTCTTGTCCGGCTAGCTTGGAGTACGGTCTGACTGAGCTCATGTCTGACTGAATTATCTGTGGACATGTGCCCGTTCTCTCCATTGTTAAAGCCAAATTTCCATTGCAAGACCGAAAATGCACTGTCTCTTGAAGTTTAGGGTTATGAAAGAGTTGACAGCAGGTATCATATTGTCTGTAAATGAAATGACATGCATCAGCTGTTCATGCAGAATTTTCTAAAAGATAGGTATGACATTTGAGACTGAGAATGTTTGAGAGACCTATGCTTTCTGAACAAAGAAAAAGAATTCATCACAGTTGTTTCTTTTGATGGAAAAGAGGTCAATTTGCTTTCAAAAGACAAGAAGACGCCTTACACAGGTACACAGTGCAGAGTGAGTAGAAGCCAAATTGAATGTGACTGTTAACATTGTTTTACATAGGTAGTGTCTTGAGTGGCTTAGCTTAGAGACTGTTTTATTTTGTTGGGCTTTAAATGAGGGCAAACACCACTGACTGGAATTGGGCTCTTTGCCAATAATTTAATAGTTAACTTGCAGTTTATGCAAACATTTGGAACCTACTTCTTGCCAGCTGGCTTCCTGGTATATCACTTTGATGTATGCCTTGGGAAGACTGAAATGAAAGTTGTGTGTGCCTTGGGATACTTTTCAGACTACTGACTCAGAAGCATAAGTTGAGTCAATAGTGCAACAAGGTCCTGGCCAACAAAGGGAAGAGAGGAAGAAGCTCCACCCACAGGTACATGGTGGTCCACTGGCCTGGGATCTAAGATGAATTGGATTCTCTTAAGTTTAATTGAGGCTGTCAGCTTCCATGGCACATAATGTTCTTATTTCAGGTTGTACAGAAAAAACCCTACATGTTAGCTCCTGGGTGGAAAGCAAGGAGCATAGGTGTTATTTATTCTGTTTACTACCAGTTACTTGAACATGTCTGATCTTAGCATAGACATTTCAAATCAGTCACATCTCCTTTATTGGACTTGAAACTTTGGGCTACATATGCATAATGAAACTGAAACTTGCTCTATTCATTAGGCTGTTAAAAGAAGAGAGCAATTAAGCATGTAATTAATTGAGTGTAATATTCTGTGTTCTAGGGGGGGGGGGTTTCCTTTCCTGCAGTCTTGGCAGAAAAGTCCCTGTTGAGGCTAGAAGCAATGTACTTTTGGTGTAGAGAAGATATTAAGCTCTTTAAGAAAAAATAAATCCTGGAGCATCTCTGGCTTCTTTTCAGGTGGTTTTGGAAACTCATTTGATATCCTAGCACTCCTCTAGTTCAGCGTCGTTGGAGTTATAAACTGGAAATGTTTCAAAGGCAACTATTTCTTGCCTACTCGATGATTCATTCTCTCCAAGAGTATCTTTGTGATGGGTCTGGTTGCTAATACAATGCCTACTTTAAATCTGTGGATCTCCCTATTGCTAGAAATATCTATGAGTTTTGCTCTTATCAAATTGGGTGGCTTTTCAGCTAAATCAGCCATTCCTGGTGACGCTCCCCTTTTATACATGCAATTTTAAACAATTTAATTTCTCTTTTTAGGTCTGCTTACCCAGTTTAATTAGTTTTTATCACCATTTTTTTTGTTTTCAGTAGGCCTCAAAGATATTAATTCTTTTTTAAAAAAGATTTTTCCTTTGTTTTAGAAAATATTAAAAAAACCCCAAAACATAAAAACCCACTTTTTTTTGAGTAGTTAACCCTGAAGTAGTATAATCACAAGTTAAGGCACCAAATTCCTCTAGATTACATGCTTTCATTTAATGTACTTTGATGAAACCAATCTGTAGAAGGAACTTGTACTGAAAGAATTACAAGTGAAGGCAGTTTTTGAATACCTTAATTCACCTCCTCTATTTCTTGATACTAGTTTGGAACAGTTGTGGATTGTAAATTAAGGAGGAATTTGTTTTGATACGATTGTAATCTTCTAGGTTTGCTACTTTTAAACAGCTTGTCACTGAATTGACGTAAGAGTTGTGTCCAGTTCACTCACAGGTTAGTATTTTCTGTCAGTCTGGTGACAGAGTCCTTTCACTAGTTCAGTACACAGGGTTATGACCATCAGATACTGTTTTTAATGGCCTGTCAATTTTGTACTTTAAAAGATATGGAAGGTTGCTCACATGTGGAATGCTTCACTATTAGCTTTATGGTCATAGTCTTTTGGAACATTTTTATTGCTCTTAAGCCTTAAATCTTGTATTGTTTTGGGATCTACTAATTGTCTTTTGTTTTCCTCTTGTGTGTTGATACGGCAGGCATACAGTTTAGAGAAAGAGCATCTATCGACACCATGTACTTCATGCCCTTAAGAACAATATTCTGAATAGTCAGCTGTCGCTCAGAGGGTTTGTGGGTGCTGTTAGAAGTACAGCAAGATCTGAACTGTTTTTTGGCTTTGCATCTTGAAAGCTATGAAGCAAATGATGCGATTCTTTTTATACTTGTGACTGTCATTTTGACATTACAGAGCAGATCACATGGGATTTTTATTTATTTTAGGATGTTTTCTTATAGGCAGTGTTAGGTCATTCTTGATTAATGCTGCTTCATCTACCTTCCTGAAAATAATCATGTGATGAGGCTGTATTTTTTTAGAACATAGTTGTTCATCTCCCTGAGTGCAGCCCTTACCTAAAAGGTTTCGAGTAAAGTAGAAAGCAGCCATGAAACTGGATTGTGCTAATAGATTTCTTCTATCTAGAAACAATATAAAGGGTAGAAAAGCATTTAAATCCTGGGAAAAAAGTAATAAAATAAAAATACAATATTTCCAACACAGAAAGAGAAATGTTGTTCTTAACCTTAGTTTGCTCATTTTGAAAGCTGAAATTGCTAGGGAACAGGGCTGTTCTGAAATAGCGTATTACATTTATGCTGTGAGGCTCCCAAGTTTTAAAAACACTTTCCAGTAATTAAAAGGCATTTGAATGCATGTTTGCCCTTTAAACTAATTCTGAGTTTTACCCTGTCAGTCTTTTAGAACTGTTTTCCATCCAGAACAGTCTAATGCTTTTCACAGACAATTGTGCAAACAGTATAAAAAGAATGTGATTCATTATTTGTCTCCCAGTATTTACAAGCATAGGAAAAAAGTAATTTATCTTCACAAACAGAAATGTGAGCTTCCTACTTTTAACCTAAACACTTTTCAAACTGAAAAACAGCATGCTGGGCTTCTTCCCACAAAGGATATCCTCCATTTCCCATCCATTGGCTGAAAGATGCCGTAGCACTTACCACACATACAAGCAGAAGGAAAATGCTAACGTGCAGTAATCAGGAAACAGTTTTTGTCTTCCTGTAAAACTCAGTCTAGATGCTTTTTGATGATGATGATGTATTAGTTGAACTTCATGTATAGATTGTGATGATGTGTGATCCCTGTTGTGGGTGATTGTGTGATAGGCAGCATTAACATAAATAATAAACATTAATTATATTTTTTTAATAAATAGCAGTGTGCTGACTCCTAAACCATACTTCCTTACATAGTTTGCTCTTCACAGAGCAAAGGAGAAAAGCAGAAGTGTTACTGAATTATGCTAGGTGATCCAGTTGTAGGCTAACATGGTTTTTAGCACTGTGACTCTGGCAGTTGATAGTCTGGGACCCTCTGTACTTGAGTTGATATTTTAAGTAAATATGTTTTGACGGAATAGTGTACTACCTTTTTAAGTGGTGGAAAATGTAAGCCTTGTGTATCTGAAAGACATTTTTTATTACTTATATTATACTTGTTTCCTCCTTTGGGACATCTGTTCTTCGTCTGGTTTCTCAGTTCCTCAGTGACAGTGGGAGAAGCAGTGAACAAGAGATGCAGAGGCAAATAATAAAAGACACTCATGCTGAAAGGCAGTTTTGTGCTATACTGTGGTCTATCAGCATGTAATGAGAGTTAGTGTACTTTAGGTTTTGGATCAGAAAAGGCAAAGCATATGACAATCTTCTCTATATGATAATTTCAACTAAGTAATTATATTTGAAAGTAGAGACAAGTGACTCTTTTGGCTTATCTGTATTGTCAACTTTGTAGTAACCAAAGGTATCATGAGTTAATAACTGCTTTCTACAGAAATAGTTGTAAAGTTTGAGGATTTAATATTTCTGTTACACAAATTTGAGGGATAAATGAAACCATCAAATATGTGAAAGCTTTCAAAGATGTATTTGAAAGATGTTTCCTACTCAAGAAAACTCTAAATTCTTTAACATTTTCTTTATTTGTATTCTTTGTAAAGAGTTGATCAGCTTAGGCTGAGGCTATTTTCATTATCTGTCTGGAGGAGATTCATGTTCTGATCAGGTAGTTGCCTTCCTTTCCCTTTGTGTTGTCTGACAGTAGTTGTATAAAACCCACACATCAGCTTTCTTCCTAAGTTTAGAAAGAGTAGGGAGTTAGCAGTGACACAGTCCTAGCTTTTCAGTAGTTTGCCAGATAGGTAAAGACAAACATATACCTGGATTTGCTGTTAACCTGTGTATCTGAAACCTCCTTCAGATTTCCCTATAATGCATGTCAGTAACTTCTGTTTTCATGACTGTAAAGATATTCTTGCTGTAATGTTCTGTGTCATGTGGCTTGTACTGTGAGAGCCATGTTGTTCCCAACCATTTAAAAGCACGAGAGATAAGCCTCCATGCAGTATGACATTGGGAGAAGTTCCCTGGAGACAGGGACTTGCCAGTACTTTGCATTTCTGGCTTATTCTTCGTGGTTCTTACTGGTTGATTTAGATTGCAATCAGAGGTTATTATGTACATGCTAAAATCAATGCATGTGTTAATCTCATATCTATTAGATTTGTCCATTGATGTCCCATGCTCTTAGTATTGTAAGAAATGCTATTTTGAGAAACACATTTCTTACCATGTTGGAGCAAGTAGAAGCTGTGTAGAAAGTCTCTTCTTGCACAAGAAAAGGGCCAAGGCAGTTAGGAATTCTCTCATTTGTCGTTGTCTCATCTGTCTCTCTTGCAGTCACAGTTGTAAATACAGAGGAAGAGATTTGTGAGGGACTTACTCTGTGAAGAGTATTGTGATGGGGTCGGTTTGGTTTGGATTGTTTCGTTAGACTTCATATAAAATGTGGAGGTGGTGTTTCTGAGGGGATGTCCTGCTTCAATGATAATAAGTTGCCACAGAGTAAATTTGCATCATGAGGGATCTGAAGGACAGAGTCTGTGCCAAAGAACTGGTAAGAGGACACAGTCAGATGTGGTAGAGAAAGGGAGGTGTGGATGGACAAAGTAAAATGTAGTTGATTACTGCCTTCTGTAGTCAGCAAGATCACCTTTTGTTTTTTCATGGATAAAGAAACAGACCATCATCAGATGTTCACAGGTAAATATAATCCTGTGAATTGTCTCAGCTGATCTGGCTGTACGTTATTTAAGTAGCCTACTTAAATGCTTCTAAGGTTACAGCAGATAAACTGGGGAAGCTACTATATTAGAATAGTCTTAATTCACTTCCAGCTCATGTTTGTAGGAAAGCACTTAAAGCAGGTCATGCTTGTAAGGTGTGCATTGGAAAATCATTCATTTCTCACCTTTCAAGCTTCATTTTATTGACTTAATGTGCACGTAGTTTGCACTTCAAGTTTCTGTCTTTTTCTGACCTGAGATTGTCTCAGCTCCAACTGTCTGCAGGCCTAAAACCTGTATCGAGTCTGATAAATACAAAGGTACCTAGCCGTTGTGACAAGTGTTTGTCTTCTATGTATACCACCAGCATGTCAGAACATAATAGGGACATTGGTGAAAGCATCAGCCTCTTTACTTTAAATGCAACAGCTGGTGAGTTACAGGTGGCTTGCAAGTGTACCATTTTCCTCATTGCTTGTGAGGAACACGATATCCTCCTAATTTTAGTTACAATTGTAAGTAGTTACTTTATTTGCTGAAAAATTCTTTGCTGTTCCTCTGTTGTAGGTCACTTTTTCTCAATATTACAAGCCAAAGAACAATCACCTCATTTGAAAGATAGTGACTTCACCAAGAAGTCAGTCCTTGCAAGAGCAGACCTGTGACTGGTTAACTGGCTGCAATAGCTGTCAGGTCAGAGAATATGAGATTTAAAAAAAACCCCGACACTCTAAAGCCAAGGTTCTTGGATTAAAAAAAGAAATACTTACTATCTGATAACCAGGGCAGAAGGATTTGGTATCTCATTCCTAGAAGATGTGTGCAAGTTCCTGCAGCAATTTTTCTTTAATACTGGGAAGAGCTCAAAATCTGTGTTTCCTTTAACATACTCTCTAAAGAGTAAAACCTCCAAATTGTTGATTTGGCAGCTTCCATAACATAGTGCAAGGTAGGAGAACCAACCTCTTTGATTAATGAATCTGCCAAAAATGACTGAATATGCTGCAGTTAGGATGGGAGAAAGAGCCAATTTGTTGTGTAGTTCAGTAAAGTTATGAGTGTGCAGGCTTCAGATCAAACGCAGTGCTGTTGTCAGTGGTATACTGAAAAGGAAAAATGTGCTATTCAGTTTCTTGATCGTAGCCATACTGTAAAGTCAGCTGATGTCTGTAAGGGTGTCCACACCACATAATGTAGGGTGACTGAAAGCATGAAATTACAAAAAAAAAATAATTTAAAACGGGCGATTTGTTTGGGTTTTATTCCCAAACCCCATTTAATTTTGAGAATTAAAGACTTTCTTCAATCAATTAAATGGCATTACTTATGAGATTAGTAGGACATAATTGGAGGTGATTGTAGAATGTTCATGGAGAGAAAGTAGATTAGGGAAGAATGGCAGAATAAAATTAAAAACCACAGATTGTTTAGAGCATGCTGGTTGCTAAGGGAGACATAACAACGTGAGGTGATCCAAATGCCCCTTTCTAGCACAAGCTGATTTCCCAGGTTCTCTGAGGCTCTTGGTTGGGGATGAGTGAAGCCCTGAAGCATAGAACTGGAAACGGAGAGCCACAGCAGAGCTCTAGTCTGCAGACTAGAAATAACACATCTGATTTGTGGGTGTTACCAATCACGGTGGGAGCGAATTTTGACTGTTAATGAGGTACCACAAGGTAACCTTTCTTCTCTTGCCCTTTCAATGCATATAGATGGAACCTTTTCAAAGTTATTGAAATCTGTCTAATTCTTAAAATTAGAGAACAAAACACTGAAAGCAGTACTCTTAGGATGAATGGTAATTAATTACTCATGTAATTGCATTAATTAAACTTGGCTGTGCAATTAGGGAGCTAATTATGTTTAAAATGCAATTGTACATTTCAATCACTGCCCACACCCTGGGGATCACCCGTTTTTTTCCCTCCTTACTCATTAGACCTTCTGTAATCTTCTCCTGTTAAATGTCATTGTTGAAGCTGAGAATGTACATGCATAGATGTGTGTTTGCTTTCACCAGCAAATGTGTCCTGTTAAAAGTTTAAAGTGCTTTTTATGTGGTGTTTAGAAAAATAACAAACACAGGAAGAAAACAAAGCTGAAACCAAGTCTTTATTATTATTATTATGTAGTGTCGTCCAAATAATTATTTTTTGTTTCCTATAGATGAATGTATACATGAAGTCAGTGACTTATATGTGTAAAATACATCTATTTAAAATAATGTATAACCTAGAAAAGAATCTTGTATTTGTTAAAGTGCTTTAAGTTCAGGTTGAGTGGGGTTTTTTTAATGGAAACAGAGGAATGGAAGAGCTTCCTTGCAGGAGTCCAGTCCCACCTTACCACAGGCAATGGCATGGTATAATCATTTCCATGAATATGTCAGATGTCATCTGAAAATGAGTTATTTGTTTTTTTCTCATCTCTATTAAACTGCCATTCAAGAGTTGCATTCCTTTGATGCCTAGCTAACTTTTCTAATTTACAGCATCTCTGGGGTAACTGTGTGTGTGTTCATTCTTGCGTGAGTGTACTGGTTTCAGAAATTGTGCTGGCAGCCTTGCACTGTCCTTGCTACTGACTGCATTTGCATATCCTGGACATTATTGCCTGGAGTTGTACAAGATATCTCCACTGATTCATTATTGCTACCCTATACTTACGTGATGTCCTTACATGACTATTTTATTGTCTGGGGATCTGCTGGTGTATTTTTTTTCCGCTCAAGTCTTCACAGCTCATAGTGATGACATTTCATCCCGTTCTGAGCATTCAGTTATAAAAGTAGCTTTTTTCCCTTGAGATGTTTTGGCCCTTCTTTTCAGTAAGTTTGTCGTCAGTAGATTTTATTAGCATTTTTCTACTATATGTGGCAGCCATTACTGAAAACATTTAATAGGACAGTCCTTGGAACTTCACTTTAGATCTGCTTTCTGTGCAGTAGCACCCTGTCCAGCATAAACTGTTACTCGTTAGTCAATTCCCTGAAGATTTTTTTAAAGGTGACTCTGGAAAACTCTACGCATCTTAGACTTCTTTTAAGTTGTTGAGGATTAGACACAAATTTTCTGTTGCTCTGTAGAGTCGGCATTAGAGTTGTTGAGTGGCATTCAAAAGCATACAAGGGCTGTCTGCTGTTCCACGTGGAAGGTGTGGAGTACCCGTTGTGGATTGGAAATAACATGTACTTTGTCCTAGGGGTCATTCATTTCACAGATATTACAGAGCAATGACAGGATAATACTTTCAGTGGGAGTTCTCAGGATTTAGACATGACCTACAGGGCACTGCCAAGCTCTACCACGCAAGAGTTCTGGCACTACAAGACTATTAATTAAACATTTAGTTAAATAATATAAAAACACCTTTTACAATATTATATTTTTCTTCCTTTTCTTGAACAGTTTAGCATTGTGCTTGTGCTTGTTGTCTCTCTCCAGTTGCATGCTAGATTGCTCTTTGTATTTTGTGTGTCTAAAGTTAAAAAATAAAAAAGACAGATGCTGTCACTGTTGGGTGATAGAAGCTCCAAGGTGTGGAGCTCCGTGTGCTGCATGCCTTCTGTATAGAAACCTGTGAAGTGTTGGTGAGGGACAGATGGGTTTCACTGATCCTCCTCAGCCTCGATGTCCTGGTGTAGACCAGTCCTCTGAACTGCTGCATTTGTTCCTGGAATCATGAATGGCAGAGCCTCTCATTTCACAGTGCTCTTGACACCACTCTGGAATATGTGTTGGTTGAGTGTGGGTGATGGCAGCCTTACACTCTGCAGTTAAAATGCAGCGCTGATTCCGTAAAAAATTACTATTACAAAAGAAGGACTTGTTTTGGCTTACATTTTTGTTATTGTGGCTGGTATTGTTCACTTTTCCTATTTATAAATTTCTTCCTAAATTTAAGTATGTTAGATTTTAGCATACAAAGCAAAGCTCCTAAGGTGTCCTAGAGTAAATAGGCAAGTGGTTCAGTAGGGTGGGAGAGGGGGGAATAAAGCAGTACACAGGTATCTCTCCGTAGGGTTTTCCTTTTTGTCATTTCATGTGTGAAATCTGAGTAATAGATGGACATTCTGTTTTTCCCTGGTATTCTGACACTGTTGGGTGTTTACCTGCCCCTCACTTTGTTTTCTATGATCTTATCATCCAACTTGTTTCACAGTTTGTAATGAATATTGGGTCTTTTGGCTTTGTGTATTTCATGGCAAAGGTGACATGCCATAAAAGGTTTTACTCTCAGTATGAGGTTTGCAGTACAGGAATACCTGAAACAGTCAGCAGAGCTACAGCTGAAGAGCAGCTAAAGTGTTTTCCCTTATTTGTGATACTTCTGTAGTTTGCTCAGAGACTTCACAGAAACACACAGTCTGTTCAGTTGGGAGAGACTTTTAAGATCAAATCCATCTGTTAACTCAGCACTGTCAGGTCACCAGCATGATCATGTCCCTAAAAACTATGTCTGCGTGTCTCTTCAAGTATCTCCAGGATGGTGACTCTTCCACTGCTGTGGGCAGCCTCCAACAAACCTTCTCAGTGAAGAAATTTCATAGATTCATAGAATGGTTCAGGTTGGAAGGGACCTTAAAGATCATCTAGTTCCAACCCCCCTGTCATGGGCAGGGACACCCCCCATTAAGACCAGGTTGCTCAAGGCCCCATCCAATCTGGCCTTGAACACTTCCAGGGAGGGGACAGCCACAGCCTCCCTGGGCAACCTGTGTCTCAGCACACTCACTATGAAGAATTTCCTCCTGACACCTAGTGTAAACCTCCTCTGGCACAGCTTGCAACAATTTCCTCTAGTCCTGTTGCTTGCCACCAAGGACAAGAGGCTGTCCCCTTCCTCACTCCAACCTTCTTTCATAAGTTCTCCCCTTAGCTTCCTTTTTTTTTCTTCAGGATAAATAACCCTGGTTCTCTCAGGTGCTCCTCATATGGGAATTAACTGGTTGTAGTGGCCTGAGTTTCAATGAGTAACACAGTAAGTTCTATCGAGTAATGTGTGCTTTGTAAGGCTTGAGCAGGTAGTGCTGTAGATGTGGAAGTGATGAAAAAGTTTTATTGAAACAGTCAGGGATTTTCACATGATGTGTCAGTGAGATGGAATGGAGGGGAAGTTTTTATTGAATGGGAGTGGACTCCAGTCAAGGATTTTCTAATCTAATTTCTAATAATGTTTAGCAGAGAAACTCAAATGTTATTACAAGAGAGGGTTTTGTTTAGTTAGTAAGCAACTTCTCTGTCATAAGAAGGACAAACTTTATTCCAAAACAAAACCATACGGAAAATTTAGCGACAATACTTCCACCTCTATTATTCTTTGGAGGTTTGGTGGTCAAGCACAGACAGCTGTTTTCTGTGGTATGGTATGAAACCAGTGGTACACTTAGTATATCTGGACTGCTTCCTTATTAATACAAAAGTTTGATGTTTAGATTTGAAGAAGTGAGTTTGAGGAAAATAACTCCAGAAGGACACAGAACTGCTTGAGAGTCCAGCTCAGAACCACAAAAATGATAAAGTGTTATGAGGAAAGGCTGAAGGAGTTGGGTCTCTTTAGTCTCCCATAGGAGATTGTGGGGTGACTTCACTAGTGTTTGTAAACAAGTGTCAGGAAGAAGGAGCCAGGCTCTTCTCAGTATCATCCAATGATAGAACAAAGGGTGATGTGTGTAAGCTGGAGCATAGGAGGTTCCACATAAATAAAAGAAGAAACTTCTTCACAGTGCAGGTGACAGAGCACTGGAACAGGCTGCCCAGGGAGGTTGTGGAGTCTCCTTATCTGGAGATGTTTAAAAACCACCTGGACTTGATCTAGGTGATCCTGCTCCTGCAGGAGGATTGGACTAGATGATCTTTTGAGGTCCCTTCTGATCCCTAACATTCTGTGATACTGTGATTTAAAATCTGTATGCAAACAAAAGCTTCTGCCTTATTGGCAAGAAATCATTCTGAATGTGTTGTACTATTTGAGCATTACTGGAGGAGATACAGGGACTTTGTTAATTCATTAAGTAGGTAATCTTTTCCTGTTATTCGACATAGTAGGTCTTTCCTTGGAAGTTCCTGCTAATTGGAATAAAATACATATCAGTGAAAAAAGTGCCGTTTTTCATTTGGCATCTTACAGTTCTCAGCTAGAGCTGAAATATAAAGATGATAAGTCATACTTCATACAGAGACAGTAAGTGATCTACAATAAAGTATCATTGTCTGGAGTTCTGTAGCCTAGAGTATTAATAAAGTATTATGACCCAGAACACAACTTCAGAATTTTTTGTTTCAGTAATTTGAAACTTGCTGTTTCACAGAACAGCATTATCTCAGACTGTTATCACACTTCCCAGTTAAACTATTCATTTCTGTTTGTTTCTATAACTAAATAGAGTCTTAAAATGTTGCTGAATCACAATCATTCCTATGGTCATATAGACCACAGAGTTTTTAACATTAAAAGTTGGCAAAGAAAAGCCTCATTAGAAGTCCGACTCTAGGAATTAACTAGCAACTTCACGTTCTAAATATCAGCTGATTTGCTCTAGAGAGAAAAATGTAGTATTGGATTTTTCCATTCAACTAACTCCTACTAAAGTAGCGGTACTGGAACAGTTGAGTATAGCGGCATGCTTCAGGACAGGGACGAATTTCAGTCCAAACAGCTGGAGAGAGAAGTGAAGGGAGCTAATGGTTAACTTGGGAAATCAAAGGAAGCTTATATGGAAAAGTACATTGATATGAGCAAAATAATATTGTTAAAATAAGTCTTTTGCCTCATGGTGGAAATAATGTGAGATTTTAAAGATTTTCCATGATCTGTTCATACAGTCTGGTTTTATCCTTGAATGCATTATCATTAAATGCACCTGTGATGTTTTAATTACTATGATAGGACAGAGTGGAATCTAACATGACTGCATAGTGAAGCTAATGACTTAACAGGCTAGTTGCTATCTTGTGCCATTAGTTCAGAATTTTATCTGTGTTTGGCTCTGAGCTTTTAGTAAATTAGTCAGACCGGGTCTACTTGAAACAGTAAAATTTGAATCCACTAGGTTGTTCACCTGAAGTGAAATTCATGTAATACTGATGTAATCTGTAGTACTCCTTATTGGTAATGCATGCAGTAGGCCTAATTGTATCTTCTGTCTGCTGTTGCTCTTGAGGTATGTTTGATTTCAGAGGAATTAATTTCTTTTCCATTACAGCACAGCAGCTGAGAGCCATCTGTAGGGTTTTTTTTCTGTAAGAATACATAATATTAAAACTTGTTATAATATCCACAGGTTTTAGGACCTGCCCCCAAATGGTGCTCCTTCTTGGACAACTTGACTGAAGAACTGGAAGAGAATCCAGAGAGCACAGTTTATGATGATTACAAATTTGTTACCAGAAAAGACCTTGAAAATTTAGGTAAAGTAGTTGAATATGATGTTTAGCTGACTTCTTTGTTCAGTTTGTGATCTTTTACACGTGGAAGTTTGTAATTCCAGCGTGTCATAGGAGGACTGCTGGAAACTTAACTGGCAGTAGTTTCTTTCAGTCTTCTGGGTTACTAATATATCACATTGATGGCTTTAAGTTCTTTGCTTCCCAGCCAGTGCAACACTACATGTTTGTGTTTCTCAGATTTTTATCCCACAATAATGAGTGATGCTTGCTGATTTCATATATCTAGGAAAGTGTTTCTGTTTTGAGACAGTAAATGGAAGGCATAGTAGGAAATCTTGGGTTAGTTTCCTAAATAGTTTTGAAATGTTCCAGCAATATGTCAGAACTCACAGAAAACTCTGCCAAAGACTACACTATTTGAATGTACTATTTTCTAGAAAACGCAAATGATTCTGGGGCTGATAGAAACACAACTTCAAGGAACTGGAATGGTGAAAACTATGTAGCAAAGAAGATAAGCATGCTTCTTCCAAGGCAGTTCTTCTGTCAGTTATGTGTTTTGATGGCGGTGTTTTGTTCCAGTGTAATTATTTTACCTCTGAATTTGGAGTTTGGTTTGGCCTGGCAGGAGGCTATACAGGAGGGGATCATCCAAAACACACGCATCCTCACTGTTAGGGTTCCAGAGTAGATTGACTTCATGTAGCCCACAGACCCCCTGCTCTGATTGTAAGGAAGACAAAGTAGTATTATCTACACAGATGCTTGATTGGGAATACTTATTCTGCTTTTAGTTCACTATAACTTAGTCAAATTAATTGCCCCATAAATACAAGCTTCTGAAGGAAGAACTAGTTTAAGCATATCTTGTATTTCATGTCATGGAGTTTCTTTGTATGACTAGCCATTAGCTGGAGATGTAATTTTGCAATATGCAGGAAGATTGTTTCCTGGAAGTAGTTAAAATTTTTTAGACAATTTTGCTTTGTGAGCTACACAGCATTTTCTCACTTTTTTGCCATTTGGTGTTAGAAGTTTGTTAATTCTTAATTTCTAAGCTTTTCCTTTTCTCAGTCTTGGAATTTTGTGAAGATACATAGAAAGTAAATCAAAATTCTTCGTATTTAAATTCTTGCTTAGATTAGGGCCCATTCTTCAGATAGCTGCCTCAGGCAAAGCTCTTTAATTAAAAACATCTCTATACCACACTGAAAAAGTGACTGTCAAACATCTATGGATTTCCAAAAATTCCTTCTTCTCTGTAAACTTGAATGGAGTGTAGTGCATGTGAACAGTTTCTAAAAGTTCATAGCTACTTGTAGTATGACAAGAAAAATTGATTTTCTTGCTCTGAAGAAGCACAAATTTCTTTCTGGCCAAGCAGATGTTTTTTTCTTGTGGTTTTTACTTAGTCTTGATGTAATGGATGTGACTGTTCGATTCATGTGTTGCATTGGTAGTGCTTGTTTGTCTTGAATTGGGTAAGTGAAGTGGCTGGTTTGGAATAGGAGGTCTTTATATGTGACAGCTCTTTGAAATTCTCTGTAACTTTGTTTCCCAGGCCTTGCTCATCTGATCGGATCATCATTGCTCAGAGCGTACATGCATGGCTTTTTCATAGACATAAGACTTTATCATAAGGTAAAAAAGGCTGACCCTTGTCAATTTTTAGTCTTAACAATAAAATATGTGTGGATTTTAGTCTGGAGTGTGGTGTGGTTTTTGTTTTATGGGGGTTTTGTCCTACAGATAAAGAACTGTGTCTCTTCTTTTTACCTCCTTCTGCTTGTTCAAAGGCAAAAATGATGGCCAACCCCTTTGCCTATGAAGAGTACAGAAGAGAGAAAATAAGGCAGAAGATAGAAGAGACACGTGCACAGAGAGTTCAGCTAAAGGTAAATTCTGTAAACAATGAGCATACTTATGGGACTAGTGTTCATTAAGAGTAGTTTATTCTTGAGCATACCTCAGAGACGTAATGACTTAAGATTTGGTTCTGTTTATCATCAGAGACACAAAGTAATTTGTAGAACTTTTTGAATAGAACCCTAAAATTCCCACAGATGAGAAATTCCCAAAGATGAGAAAATACTTGAGCAGTTAACCCACAGCTAAAACTTGCACTTTTTACTAAATTGAGCTGTTAAAACATAGCAGTCTAAAAAGATATAAAGTAGTGTTGTGAGATGTGATTGTTTTTAGAGTGCTAGAGCTGATGCTTTAAAGGTTAAAAATTACAGAAATGTTCTGCTTAAATGTTCTTGCAAGTTCTTGTGCTTTATTAGGATCTAGAAATATTTGGAATCAGTCAAGGTGCTTTCTAGAAAGAATTACAAGAATTAATAAGAATTCCCTCTTCAGTGCATTTCTGAATGTAAAGCATGGCATGTAGATTTGTGCATGTGTAAAAGACTAATTTACTCATTAATTGCTTCCCTCTCTGTAGAAACTTCCAAAAGTCAATAAAGAGCTTGCACTCAAACTGATTGAAGAAGAAGGTGAAGACCAACAGGTTGCTAAAAAAAGAAAACATAAGGTTAGCTTTTGGTTTTGTTTTAGAGACCTCTGTAACTGGAGCGCGGAAATAGCAAAGCTTATACATTTTTTGTTCATTTCTGTTTTTTGTTATCTGGCCAAATAGATTGAAAAATCCATTGTTTTTTTTGTCAAAAATAACTTTTTCTAGTAGGTAACTTTAAGGTAGACTTCACTATAGTTGAAAAAACAAAAAGGCCTTGTAGTAACTCAAAGCTTAAAACTGTGAAATACTCAGCCATGCAAATGGGTCTGACTTTGCAGAACTCTAGAAGCTAGTTAAACACACACTGTCAAAATTGTTTGAAAAAGACCTGTTCTTTGCATTTATTAGTGTTTTGATTATGGCCATAAGAAAGTAGGTGTTAGTGTTACCTATAAAACTGAAGATAAAATTGCCTTTCTTCATGTACACATTTAGCAACATCTTTTAAAATAGCCAAAATTGTTTTACACAATATAACGCTTCCTGATGTTGAAAATAATCAGTTTTTATCCTGTGAATGTGAACAAAACTGCCTTTTCCATTCAATATGGGAGGGCAGTGAAAAAAAAGTGTTAGAAGATGTATAGAAACATTTACTCTTATGCATTTACAGTAAAACAATAGTAGCATTGAAGAAAGACGTGTTTCTCTTAATAATTTATTGTACATATTGTCAGGCAGGATATATTCTTTGAAGGTACTGCTAATAAGTCAGTAGATATCAACAACTCTCCATATTAGCCGGCTGAATGTTTGAGAAACATTAATTTAAAAGTGTGAGTAACTGTGAATTTAAGATGTCTGTCTGGTTTACATGTACTTAAAGTGATACTTATTTTACCTTGATGAGAATAAATCTTGGTTTTTACATGATTCGTAAAGTTAAAATAACTGGTATTTCACACGCTGGGTTTGAGTGCTACTTACTTTACCAGTATCTTTTGGAATTTTGTTACTCAGTCATGCTTTGCTTATTTTCCAGAACCTGCCTAACCTTCTTAAAGATGATCGTTTTAAGGTCATGTTTGAGAATCCAGATTTCCAGGTGGATGAGCAGAGTGAAGAATTTAGGTTACTTAACCCACTTGTTTCTAAAATAAGTGAGAAAAGAAAGAGGAAACTAAAACTCTTAGAGGAACTGGAAACACAAGAACAGGTAAAATACTTTCCAATTGGATTAGGATTCTTTGTTTCAGGCATTGAGATATTTCAACCTAGAAAGAAGGAAAGAAAGAAGGAAAGATAGAGGCAATGTAAGAATGACTGATAGCTACAGTAATTAAGTGTAATTTATAATGTTAGTCTAATTTTTAGACGTGAATAGTAGTGTCTCTACATGAATGTATAGGATTCAGAAGTATAAAATGTGGAAGTGGAAATAATTCTGTAATGTATCTTCTGTTTTGCTTGTTACTGCTCTTGTTCAAATTTTTGTTCTCTTCAGCTCTTTGTAAAAGCGATCACGTACTCCAATTGCAGGAATACTCGGAAAAGAATATTAGTTGATGATTTCTTCTTTTATACTATTTTTGTCTGCAGGAAGACGAGGAAGAACGAGAAGGAAAAGCAAGTGATGCAGAAAGTTCTGAGAGTTCAGATGATGAAAAAGGCTGGGTTGAAGAGGTCAGGAAACAGCGCAGGCTTCTACGCCAAGAGGAAAAAGTAAAGCGGCAGGAAAGGTTGAAGGAGGATCAGCAAACATTACTGAAACCGCAGTTTTTTGAGATTAAAGAA
This sequence comes from Upupa epops, assembly GCA_013397515.1. Classification (NCBI taxonomy): domain Eukaryota; kingdom Metazoa; phylum Chordata; class Aves; order Bucerotiformes; family Upupidae; genus Upupa; species Upupa epops. Next base: position 42,167 of record VZRI01010977.1, on the reverse strand, counting down.
GGCGAGGAATTCAGAAGCTTCAAAGACTCTGCCAAAAAACAAAAATTAATGAAGTAAGACTGATGTTCCTGTTTTAATAGCTGGGGATGGACAATGCTCAAGTATTTCTCTGCAGTGCAGGCCAGTGGCATTTTGGCGTGGAAGCACTTACTAGTAAAGCCACATCTGGTGATTGAGGGATATAACTTAAAGTGACATAGCTATTGAAAGCTTTGTTTTGTTTTAGACAAGTATAATGTTTATGGCAGAGAGACAACACAAATGAGATGAGGAAGAGATTAATGCACTGAGCCAGATTTGGGGATCCATTACTCAGTGTTAGTGAACTGATGCTCTCACAAATGACAATAATGATGTCTCTGAGACTAGTTGTATTTCTCTGCCAGTGTCAGTATGAGGTTGACAGCCTGCATGGTTTTTATCTGACCCTCTAAAGGGATGTAGAATGCTGTGTGACTAGTCACTATTGTAGGCAGGGTCAAGGTAGTAAAAGAAAAATATTTTTTTCTGAGTATTTTTATGGCATCCACAAATTTTCAAAACCCTGCCTTATCCTTATAGAGTCAGGTCTTACTATTTCTCGATTTGTTTTTCATTACAAAAAAAAAAGCACTTTTTGTTTGCTTGGTTGGGTTTTTTTAATTAGGATTTCCTTAAATTTGATGATCAACTACAGTGATGGAGTAGTGTATAAAGAGCACATCAAACTGAAGGACTTGGCTTAGAGGTGCTTAAAGCCTGCAGATATCATTGATTTTTAAATACTTTTTTCAGAGACAAGCTAAGCCCTTCAGAAAAGAAGATTTAATAACATTTTATTATTTGGAGTGAGACACTAATATTAAAACCTTGAAACAATAGAGTTGAAATTCTTTCAGCACACTGGATGCAGAGGAAAGTTTTGACTAATTTTGAAAACAACTTGCAGGGCTAGATGGATCTTGTAATAGCCATTACATTTCTACTTGAAATAATACAGTCAAAGTAAAGGAAATGAATAATATATATAATGGGGCTGTTTCTTTGCATCACTGATGACTGACTGTACAACCTAGTTGTTTCATGATGGCAATTTTCTGGAGATACGTAAAGAAACATATGATAAAAATTCACTCTACCTGTAAATGCGTAAGATTTTATTGGAATTACCATGTCAAACAGACTTTGTTACTGAGTCAGTGTTCCTGCTGTAGTCTAGCAGTCTACGATTTCCATGTTGTACTTGCAAGACCTCTTCAAATAGTAATACTTCTTACCAACTGGGATTTAAAGCAGTCTGTAGAACTGATTACCATGTTTTCCTTATCTGTTTCTAATCAGCAGGTGTTTTTTCACAGATTTTGGGTTTTGCATTGAATATACACACTCATTCTGGCCTCTCTCTTAGATTTCTCTATTAATTTTCTTCTGATGATTTTTCTTTTTTACTTCCAGAAGATGACGTAGCTTTTTGCTTTTGTTAGTTTTAATTTGTAGGCAGAAAATCCACTCTGGACACTCTAACAGAGTATTGTAGGTTAAGGGTATCTTTAACGTTTTACTTAGGTTTATAGTCAAGTTAACAAGTGGCTTGGAGGAAGCCTGAGACACTGGTCAAATGACAGTGTACTCTCATTGCCATTGAAATACTGCGCTAAAAGTTGGCAGGGCTGTTGCCAGCTCACATACAATTTGAAGTAGTAAGATTTCATCTTGTTCAAAACATGGAGGGATTAAATATGTACAGGGATACTGACAATTAAGTAAATAAGCCAAACAGTACAGTGTGACACAGGAAAAATAAAAAAATATTTTCTTCTGGTGTGTAGGGGGGAAAAATTACTGCTTCAGCTTGGGGAAAAAAAAAACAAACCAGACCTGTGTCAAGTGGGTGGAGGAATTACATAGACCATGATTCAAAAAAACCATGAAAAGACTTTTAAAGTACTGCTTTCAGGCTAAATAGATTGTGCATAAAATTTGCTGTCAGTTCTCTGGAGAATATTTTGCACAGTGTGATGCATTACTGAGGTGTCTTAAGTTAGATGCCCTCCATGTGCCCTCTGTACTCACTGATCCCATCTGTGTTCATCCAAGTGTTGTTCTTGGTATGGACTTTGATATTTCTCAGTGTTAGAAGAAATATGAACAACAGCAGCTGATACCTGTCTCTTATCATGTACAGCTGATACAATACTGTATCGTAATGACTTCTTGTGAGCTAGCTTGGTTGGTTAATAAGCATTTTTGCACATTAGAATTATATGAAGAAAAGACTTGAATATGTTTTCTGCTGGCCTTACTCAGTGATAAGTAGTCAGCATAAAAATAATTAATTTGAGTAATGTACTCAAAATTGGAAAAACTGTAGTGGCATGTACAATCTGGTGAGGCTGGCATGTTTGTCTTTGGTTTGATTTATCCAAATTATGGAATGATGGTCTGTGACCAATATAATTAAGTACCTTAATACCTTTACTATGCACTTAATGGCTAGGTGTTCTTTTTTTCTCTAATCATATAATGTTCTACCTGAGGAAACGGTTTATGGCTTATATAAAACTGGGTGTTTTCTTTTGACATGTTCCTGACTCAGCACGGCTCTAAGCCCAACTTCTAAAGCTGTGGTGTGTACTATAAATTTCTTCATAGACCAACAGTCTACACATTTATTTGCACGAGAAAGCTGTAAAATTTACTTATGGTTGCAAAAAACATGTCTCTCCCCCTTCTACACACAAGAAAACCTGCAAAACTTTGCTTTCTTTACTTACTGCTTAAGTTCCTTACATAGTAACTTGAAAGGAAGGGGATTGACCCATGTGCTAAAAGCTCATTTGATTCTCTTGACAACCCTTTAGAAAGTTTGTAGTTGAAGGTAGAGCATGTAAAAACTGCAGTAGTCACACTTTATGAAGCATGACAATCAATATGAGTATCTTCAGAGGTGGTCAAGAAAAACATGGTAGCCAGCAAAAGCATAGCTGACATTCCTGGATACTGTCAAAGTAAACTCGAAAAGCTGTTCTCTTTGTGTTTGTGTGTCAGTGTGTGCAATTCAGTGTCGTTTGAGGTCTGCACATTTTCAGATGAATATAACCATACCTGCAGTTCCTCAGTAAAATGGCAACCCCACAGCGCTTTGCTGCTGTCACCTAATTTTAACTTTTCTCCTGACCAAAGCAGTATCTATGCAGTCATGCTAAATAATTGCTGGGTAGCAGCCATATTTCTCCAGTTCACTTTCAAAGGGGAGAAAAATGGGACTTCACTTGGCTGTAGAAATCCCACCACAATGTCAGTGACTGATCTTCTGCCACAGTTAGCTTTAAGGCTTAGCTTGTCTTTCCGATTCACACAGATGGAACAAGTTTTTACATGTACTCAATGAAAAATATACTATAGAAAAAAAAATACAAAGTACCTAGTAATGAGAAATAAAGGAATTTTTGACAGTAATTTTTCATTGTTAATCTGAAAGGTCTTTGTTACATAAAGTGGCTCATTAAACAAAATTCAGCAGACTTCAGAGATTTCATGTGTAGGCCACAATCCATGAACCCTTCATCCACTGTAAATGCCATTGACTTTGGTGGCTGCTAGTTGTATTTTTACAATGGCTTATTTTCCACTTTAAAACTTTTACAAAAGGCATCTCTTCGCTTTCTTCAGAGGGAGCTGATGTGGCAATAATGGCAGCATCTCAAACTGCAGAAACTAATTTAGTTTACATTTAATCAAATGTTTTCTAAGCGCATTGCAGAGCAAGATTGTCTGATTGTAGAAGGACAAACCATGTTCGGGCTCACAGGTGCCTTTAGGGAGGCTGACTGAAGCCAGCACCATCCCTGCATGCCTGCCTCACCCTTATGCTGGAGGCTATGTGAGAACAAGCTGTATTTCCACTCCTCAGCTGTTCCAGTTTACAACCCAACCTAACTGAAGTCAGCGAGGGTAATATCAAACCCAGGATGCTTGCAACCTCGGGCAACTGGGGCACATCTGGGGCAGGTCTTGCCTTTCTACAGGGGTATTACTTTCCATTGTAGAAGAGCTGAAAGCAGTATCGGTTTTGGCTACAGCAACTAGCTCTTTCTTCATAGAAGTGCTAGTGTTCAGTGCCCAAGGGAGAGGCTCTGCACCAGCTTGCTTACAGGAACTAACTGACGAGTACCATGTGCCTGAAGGCAGATGCTCACGTGGCAGTCCTGTCTGGGGTCAGGGTCTCACATTCATTTGTGAAGGTATTAATTTGGTTATTAATGAATTCATTCTGATGTATAGTCAAGATTATTTCCTTCTCTCAGAAGTGTGTGCAACTCATAAATTATAAGATTTCGATAAAACTGTTTATATTTGACCTTAATTCTGACATGTCAGAGAAGACTACAGTGAGAGAAGTAGAGTCCTGCACTTCTTTAGCAGAAAAAAAAAAACCAATCAATTAGTTTTACATAAACTGTAGAAGCATTTTTACTGAATGCAGTATCTGGAGGGAATGATTTGAACTTACCTGTCTTTTCTATTTACTGAATGTTTATTTTTTAGACTTACAGCATTGCAGGGTCTCAGAGAAATTTAAATTTGTTTTGACTGCATTATAAGCCTTTATTATAGTAAAAAGATGGCAAAAATTAGGTACTAATGTTAATTTTTCTCTGCAGGAAAACTCTTGGAGATCGTTTAAAGCTTGAAGAAAAAATTGGCACACTTAATGTGTCTGATACCACAGTAGGCAGCAAACAGGCAACATTCAAATTAAAGAAGGTGAGCTACATATATAATTTTTTAAGATAATACACAAGTAGCTTATTTTTTGCATGAAAGAACAGGAAATTTAAAACCTTTAAGAAAATGTCCCTCTTCATTTCTTTATATGCTGCCAAGTCTTACGCTTCTTGCCAAAAGAAGGAAAGCCTCTGGTAGTACCCTGTGTGTTTATACCCTTATAACTCAGGCAGCACTCATAAAACCTTTATGTTCTGGTGGAACATACTGGCTTCCATCTTTTAATAGTTTATTTGCAGACATAGCCTCAGAAGCTTGTGACCTTACCTGACTTATATACCACGACCGATCAGATTTTGGTCTGTAGGTCCAAATGCAGTCAGGATGCTGTAGATGACAGGCTTTTTTTGTTTTGTTGGTAATATAGTTAGGTCCCAGCATGATAAAAACAGAACTCCTAAAACCACCTTTGTCATTGACTTGTGTAGCATAAGTCACAAGAATGAGCTCTGGTCCTGTTCTGCTTCCCAAATTCCATTTGAAGTGTGCAGTTGCTTACCTTTCCCAAAGGCTTTGGTCTCCCGTTGTAAGAAGCTTTGTATATCACAGATAGGTAGTTACCTTGTAGTGTGTGTGTCTGCTGTACTTAATGCTACTGTGGAGGTATAGAGGATGTTTAAAAAACCCAAAAAATACACACACCCCCACCCTCCAAAGCTTCAAATGCAAATCAAGAACATTGCATTTCAGTGCATTGCATTTCAGTACTAACCTGATCTCCTTTTATGATCAAGTGAGTAGACTGGTTGATGAGAGGAAGGATGTAGACGTGGTTTACCTAGATTTCAGTGAGGTATTCGACACGGTCTCCCATGATAGACTCCTGGTGAAGATGGCAGCAAGGGGCTTTGACAGGAATATTCTATGCTGGGTCAGGAACTGGTTTGATGGATGAGCCCAGAGAGTGGTGGTAAATGGTGTCACATCTAGTTGGTGACCTGTTACTAGTGATGTCCCCCAAGGCTCATTGTTAGGTCCGGTCCTGTTCAACATCTTCATTGATGATATTGATGATGGGTTGGAATCCATCATGAGCAAATTTGCAGATGACACCAAGCTTGGAGCCTGTGTTGATTTGTTGGAGGGTAGGAGGGCCCTGCAGAGGGACTTGGACAGATTGGAGAGATGGGCAGACTCTAATAGTATGAGTTTCAACAAGTCTAAGTGTNCGCACCTGGAGTATTGTGCTCAGTTCTGGGCCCCTCAGTTTAGGAAGGATGTCGAGGTGCTGGAACGAGTCCAGAGAAGAGCAACTAGAATGGTAAAGGGCCTGGAAGGTCAGCCCTATGAGGAGAGGCTGATGGAGCTGGGTCTGTGTAGCCTGGAAAAGAGGAGGTTCATGGGTGACCTTATCGCTGTCTATAACTACCTAAAAGGTGGTTATGGTCAGGTGAGGGTCAGTCTTTTCTCCCTGGACACTGGAGACAGGACAAGGGGTCACAGTCTTAAGCTCCTTCGGAGGAGGTTTAGACTTGACTTTAGAAAAACGTTTTTTACTGAAAGAGAGATCCGGTTTTGGAACGGGCTGCCCACGGAGGTGGTTGCGTCACCGTCTCTGGAGGTGTTCAAGGTTAGTCTGGCTGAAGTGCTGAGTGGCATGATCTAGATGTCAGATATTTAGGGTTACTTGGTTGGTTTTAGGTTGGGTTGGATGATCTTTAAGGTCTTTTCCAGCCTCATCATTACAGTGATACTGTGATACAGTAGTAGTAACAAGCAACACTGTATTATGTAAACTTTCTCAAGACTGTTTCAGGTGTCTGAAGACAGAAACTTACCTTTTCACTTTGTGGAGTGAATGGATTTCAACATGTTACCATGTAGCTTACTGCTACATTTGCAAAGTCAGTTCACATCTCACCTCACACAAAATGTTGTCTGTACACACAAATCTCAAGCTCAAGTTTAAATTGTACTTTAATCGGGGATTCAGGAAGAAATGGGCTGACATATGAATGCTGCTGATTACAGAATGAGATGGGGATGCAGCTGCATATCCAGTAATTGTGTCACCCTGTTAATGCGCTTATCCTGTGGTGCCATTGAAATGTCTTTAATTGCTGGAGTACTTTATAGCATGGACTATTGCCTGAACTTGGCTAGTTCAAGTCTGGTACTTGTAGTTTCTGCATAGAATATCATGGCTTTAGAGACATTTCATCTCTGTGATATGTAAACCAAACCCTTTTGGTGTGCTTTTGATGAACCATTAAAACATTGAGCAGAGATTTTACACTATTTTAACGTGGAAGGTCTTTCCAGAATTGCATGCAACATATCAAATACTTTCAAGAGCTTCTAGGAACACTTCTTAGAAAGCATGTATATTTCAGCAAATTTATCTGATTGTTCTTTTTAAAATCTATTTAGGCAAAAACTAAATGTGGTCATACTAATTCACCCAAATAACTACTCAATGGCCTCAAATTTTGCTTTGTCTTCTTAAGGGCATCAGAACATAACTTTTGGAGTGTCATTTTACAGGCTGTTATTCCAACAATGGTTTTTGTCTGAAACATGTTATTCAGTGGTTCTCCATATCTTTCTCTGAATTACTTGGAATGATAGTGCCTGGGGATACCCAGAGTGAACTGGTATGGTGTAAGGAAAGATAACATGGGGCCATTTACAACATTCCCAAATTTCCCTAATGGAGTTATGATTTGATATAGAGAGAGATATTTGAACAATGAGATAACGTGTTAAGTTTACAGGAACCTGAGTCTTTTTTTTTAATATTCCAGTCAGAGCAGCAAAAGAAACAGCAGGAAGCTGAGAAACAACATCGTCAAGAGAGGAAAACTCTTAGGCGTTCTGCTAATCATCTCAAGAGCAAACGAGGAAGAGGACGGCTGTTTCATTGATATATGGGCTTTTCTTAAGAAACTTTACTTCATTTTTCATTTGAAAAAGGAACTCTTTCAAATTGGAACACTGTACTGATGTATTTGTATTTTGGTTTGTGAGTGAGCACAAAAACCAGAACTTGCTAAAACAGTTCTAATTATTGAGAAGTATATGGAAGTAAAAATACTGACCAGAGGACCCTGAATGTGGTGTACTGTAAACTCCAGTGTGAACTCTGTCTGTGCAGAAGTCATAAGCTACTGGTTATTATGTAACCCTGAATGGTTTCTGTGTAAGAATTTATATAATACAATGAAGCTGCCTGTCTTTTATTTAACTTCTGAGTTGTGTTGTGCTTTCTGGAATCTTTACTTGTGTCTGCTTAGATAGAAGATCCAGGGTAAGTTATTTTGCGTAAAAACATGTCTTCAGAAGGACACAGCAGACTCAGTTTACACTCCTTGAAGGATGACACAGAATTATGATTTCAAAGCATGACTGCGAATTTATATTCTTAGGTTGCCTTAGTGGTCTGGAGGAAATACAAGTGGTTGTCACGCAGATGATTGAGAATGTCTGATTTATGGTGTTCTACCAGTTGACAATCTCAACAGGATAAGTTAAATTTTGTTAATATTGCTTTTACTCAGAATCTACAGGATGAGGTTTACTATGCCAGCCATGATTCAACGTAAATGAAGCAGTGTATGTTCATGTAAGAAAGCATGCCATGCTCAAGTTAGATTAGTTAAATAACCTATGTTAAAAGAACATATATTGAGGAATTATTTATTCTTTTCTATATGTCATGGGTTAGGGCTGTGCCAGCCACTAGCCAAAATGGCAGATGCTCTCTGTTAACACTTTCACCTCAGCAAATGGGAAGAGAAAGGGAATAAGCGAGGGAAATGTACGGATTATAAAACGAAACTAAAACATCTCTAATGAAAATAATAACAAGAACATAAAATCCATACAAATACATAAAAAATCAATGCTGGACCCAACCCCCATGATGGCAGTTACATCACCAGCACCACTCTGGGCATGTACTGGGGGAATCCCAGACGGGATTTGGCAGCAGATGGAAACTGCATCTAGAATGTATGGATTTGGATTGAAGGCAGAACAGATGGAATCTTTCTGGGACACTGCCCATTGAAGAGAAGAGACCTTGTGGACCCAGTATGACATTCTGTAGAATGGAATGCCTTGATGGTCAGCATAGGGACACCTGTCCTGTCTGCTCCTTCCCACAGGTGTAGCCTCTCACTGCACCCCAGCATGGCACACGAGATTTGCAGTGACCTTGGTCTTCATAGAAACACGTAGAAGCAAGGGCCTTCCTGCATCCCAGCTTTTGGTAGTGACTGTAAGCATCTAGTGGTACCACTTGTACAGGCAGACCCGGTCTGTACCAATCTGCTGTTAACTTCACAAAGTTCAGGCACTTTCAAGAGACTGAACTGAAAAGTAAAATCACTGAACAGAATTAGTTCTAGTTCAAACTGAGATAGAGCATCTCTTCTTGATTTTTGACCTTGAAACCCCTTGAAACAAGTTTACTACTTGAGTAAATAAATTAATTTTTACCTTTAATCCTAAAGGAGCTTTGTTTATTTTTAAAAGGCTTTATAAATTGCTGTTTTGTTAAATCCAGCAAACTGAACTGGACCAAACAAGAATCAGTGAATCTCCCTATTACTGTAAATCTTAACAATGTGGGAGGTTCTTAAGTGTTCTTATTTGTAGGTGATTTCTGTGGTGTGTCAAACGCAGTTTCAGAAAAATCAATCTGGTTCATCTGCAGGATGTTAGTGAACTGGGCTTGAAATGGTTACCTTTCCATTTAACAAGTGTATTTCTTCTGGGTTAGGTCAGTTTGTGCTTTTTTTTCCGTGCATTTACAGAGTACTTCATCATGATAATACTGATCACTTATTTAGTTTGGAGCCTGTATGATTAGAGGAATCAGCAGATTGAACATCGCCCTTTCTGGAAGCTAAGCAGCTGTGGGGATCCTTTTTGACATTGAAGGTTTATACTGCAAGGTAGGAGAGATTGGATACTGTAATCTCATAGAAACTTGATTGATAGACATGTATGATAATTTAGTGGTGAAAATCAGTTTTACAACTTCCTATAAATAAATTCATCAATGGTGGTTAAATGTGAGTGAAATACCAGAAATAAAGAGACCTGTATCTGACGTGTCAGCTTTACTGCAATACTTTCTTACTGCACAAGTAATGTAATTTGCTTCAGACAGGCTGTTAGTCACTGAGCAAACACTGAGCCAAAACTATCTGTGTAATGTTCTTTCCAAAACGCCAGTGCCAAGCCAAGAAGCATGCTGTGTTCCCATGGCTGGTGTAATTGTTTGAAATGGAGAGCATCTATCAGTTTACACAAAACAGTGGAAGTCTTTACGGTACCACAGTGCTGGTTTTTTATAGTTGAACAAAACAGTAAAATATTATTTAAAATATTCCCCTGTGTGAATAACAAGGGAGAGTAAAGTGCACGTACGTATATTTGTGTTCTCCTTATTTCCAGATGAGAAAACAAGCCATGGGCTTGAACTCCAAGAAGAAAGGACCGACTTTGAGATGCACAAGGATAGTGAAATGATACAACAGCTTCCCTGAGGAGATTGTTCAGTGTCTACTGAAATACTTGAAATACCGGATGAAACATCTGTACGAACCCTTAGTTATAGTGGAGCCTGCCGTGAGGAGTAGGAGGAGGAATGGATGGACATGCTTCAGAGGACCTCTTCAGCTTGATGACTCTTATCATTGGTTGTAGGGCACGAGGAAGAGGCATGCAGCACTGTCTGACTAGTGTTATTTCCACTGTTCGTCCCATCCTTTAACTGAATTGTGCACTAGTTTTATCTCTTTATCTCTTTCATAAATTTATTTTGCTTGTTGCCATAGATAATACCATTTTTTCTGATCTTGGGAATGGTGGAGTTTTTAAGCTGAATGGAAGCTCATAAATCTATTAATAAACGTTAGCTCTTGATCATTATCTGATTCAAAGCCTATTTTACTCAACAACTGTCTCTTTGTGATGAACATGAAGACATAGTCCTATTCCATCACCAAAATGAACAATTTATAGTACAGCCTGCAGAAAATAATCAGATGCAGCAGAATATGCAGTTTACACAACTGAAGGAAAAAGAATTCCAGCATTATAAAGGCTCTAAAGGGATAACTAGATCCTGCAACACACTTTACAAGTCTATATAACTAGGTTTTGCTGATTCCCACAGCCATTCCCTTGCCATGCTTTTTTCCATTCCTCTCTGTGGTGACTCTGTATTTTAGTATCGCTTCCTTCCTCTGTCATTGATGTTTGTTTTTCAATTTGTTCAAGATCCTTGATCTACATGGAGCCCAGTGGCAAATGTTCATCAATAACATGTCACGTTACCCTGTGTTTATACCAGAGTGGAATTTTCCTACAAAATGTATTCAAGCGTCCTGTGGTACGGTCTGCTTTGCACACGCACCTTGACAGAGGTAAAGTAAGTTAGCAGATTTCTGTGCAAATCAATGAAAACTGGAATGACTGAATCTTCCATACTAGTGTAAACTCCGAACTGTGTCTCTTGCTAACCATGATTTTTCAGGTCCTCATCTTCTGTTCTTGGTTTCCTTAGTGTTTTAGTGGTGCATGTACAAGGCTGAAGATAGCCCCCAAGCATACTCAGAAAGGAGTGATTTTTCTCTTACCATTCAAAAGAAATAATTGCAGAGATAAGTGTTGTGTTTCCTTTTACAGTGACATCCCACTGAAGTAGGATCAGATATTACTTTAAAATGCTATCATTCCCAGTGTGGTCTGGCTTTACAAGTGACATTTGGGTAAGCTTACCTGTGAAAGCAAGTCTTTGATCCCATTTAATTCTTCATTGAGTGGGGCAAAAGTGAAAGTCCCATTTCCTCATTAAAGAGAAAACTAGGCAGTTGAAGTGGGAAATACCAGCCCAGCCCTAATCAAAATTTATATTCTCAATTCCTGGAACCACCCTTCCCTTCCCTACAGCAGTTTCTGCCAAAGCTGCTCTGTCTCTCCTGCTTATTATCTCTTTTTAACATCTGGCTATTTCTTGTGGGGTGCCTATCTCTGCAGCCTGTTTTTCTATTAATTTCAGGATCTATAACAGCAAACATTTGAGAATGAGCACTAAAATGGCAATAATAGACAAGATGTATAAAGGCACATCATGGGGAGAAGGGTTTTGTACAAATTTAGAGATGTGGAGAACTGTGTTAAAGCTGTGCTAGCTCTACTTCAATAAGAATCGGAGTGTTTTGGGTGGGGTGGTTGTATTTGATCATTTTTCAAGAGCTGTGCATTAGTAAATTGCAGTGTACAATTACATTACATTGCGTACAGTTACACAGAGTTCAACAGTCAAAAGCATTCAAATGATGCATTATCTGACTTCAGTAATTAGCGCTATTTCCATTCCATTTCAACTGTAAATACCTTTTCTTATGTATTTTGACCTTTGTAATATTGCAACTGTAGATCCCAAAAGGACTGCATATGGGTGGGGTGGGGTGGGCTGGGGAAGGTGGAAAAATGACCACCTGTAAGGATTACATTATCTTGAGCAAATGAGAATGGCATTTTGCATAGAAGTGAGGGCAGGACTGTTGGTATGTGGTGGATATTTAATGTGTCCAAGGGAGATTTTACACTCAAGAAGAGAGCACACTGTACCTCAGCATACTGGAGCATGAAATAACCGAATATTCAAGGCAGGTGGCTCCTTCTCCCAACTGTTTTTCCATAGGATCTCTCTTTACTGTGTACATGAATCAATTTCTAGAGAGTAAAGCCCAGTGGTGGGGGTCTGTCTTGGTCTCTGATACTTATTCCTCTTAATCACAGAAAAGTAACTGATGTTTTGTGTCAGTTAAGATGTACTGTTTCCCTTTGACTCTGCAGATCTGGGGAAGCAGAGCTCCCTCCTTCAAAGAGGCTACCACTACCCATGAAATTAGAGGAATTTCTCATCACGAGATAATTTAGAGAAAGGATAACTGTCTAGTAAGGCGGTTACTGTAAGGGAGTTACAACTGAGAAGGAAGGGAGAGAGGAGAGGTGGGAAATCATTTGAGATCTAGCAAAATGTTTCTCTGTAAAATACTTTCCAACATAGAAAAGAGCTTATCAAATTGAATGTCAGATTTTCAAGAGCTGAAATTACTCTGTTCTGGTTTGGAATTTTCAGTGAAGGCATTCTAGCATTTCATTCTACCATTTTCTCCTAGAGGGTACAATCCTGTCTTGACCTGCTTCGGTTTATTGCACTTAAGTGTCATTTAAAAGCAGATTTCTCCACTCAGAACAACAAGGTTGCTAGAGCTAGTCAGGTAGAAATACTCTTTTCAATGGTTTTTTCTACTTTCCCACCCCTTCAGCATCTGGAGTTACTTGGGGTTAGGAAACTGGACACTGTCTAATCTCAAAGCCTCAGTCTCTGAGTACCTGTGTAGAGCAGCAGTCTGAAGTGCCTATAGCTCATGGTGGCTGAAGTGCTAAGCTGTGTGAAGCCTGTCTTCCTTCTGGGTAGGCATGTTTTGACACAGCATCATGAAAGTGACCCGCAGCAGCTGTCAACAATATGTTTCCCAGCCTCCTTTCAGGTTTTCTGAATACTATTCAGAAGACAAAATAGTTCTAGAAAGTTTGATAGACAAACCTTTTCATTTCAAGTTGTCTTTGTCTGTTAAGTCCTAACAGCAAAGCAATTTTTGCTGTTTATTTAAAAGGGTGTCTTTGATTTAAATCTGTAGCAACTGCAGCTGGGGCACAGAGCTGTTTAGACAAACACTGTCTAGTTACATCACCGATTAAAGTAGGAATAGTGGGAATGAAAATTATTAACTGAGTTGATGATTTTTTTCCTAGCGTAGTTGAGATTCAGTGACAACAAGCTGATAGGAGATAAATGGAAATAATTTCATAATAGCAGGAAACTTTGGAGATTCTGATTTTGAGACAACCCTACTTCTGGCTGGCTTCATGCATCACTTCATCTCTCACTGCACTGAGAAACAGATTTTAGGGCATCTAAACTAATACATCGATATACAAACCAGGTAGAAGAACCAGATGAGCTTAAGAATCTGTTGTTGTGTAAGGTGCACATATGGCCAGCAAACTTTCACTCTATTAGATGGTTAATCTCATTGGGCAAAATTTCTGTTTCTTGACTAAGGCAAGAATTTGCACTGCCCTCCACTCTTCCTCAAGAGTTCAAAGCTGCTTGAGTCTAAGAATGCAGTCCTATGTCTGCTTTGACCAAAGCTGAGAAATCTTCAGTACGAAGGTGTCCTGAAAACTTGTCACCAGCCATGCTTACAGCCTTCCCTCAAGCATGCATTCTCTGAGCAATCTTCCTGCTCTTTCTGAAAGCCTTCAGTATGTCAGTGCATTCTAAAAGTATCTGCAGTGTTTCAGGCTCCTTGGGATCACCAAATTGAAAAACAGTATAGCCAAAACTATCCATAGTAGGTTTTATTTTCTTTCATAAATATTAAGGTTCTTTGAAAGTAAAGAGAAACTGGCCACTGGGTTCAAAGAAAGGAGGACTAAGCCCTAGGACAGGACAGAAAGAAATTAGAGATGATAATGGTTCTAAGGCATTTCAGTGCTGGTCTCTCAAAGCATCCCATCCAAATGCCTCAAAATAAACCATAGAATCATTAGGGATTGGAAGGGAGCTGGAAAGATCATCCAGTCCAATCCCCCTGCCACAGCAGGATCGCCTAGACCAAGTTGCGCAGAAACACATCCAGATGGGTCTTGTCATCTCCAGAGAAGGAGACTCCACAACCCCTCTGGGCAGCCTGTTCCAGTGCTCCATTACCCTCCCTGCCTGTAAAGAAAAATAAAGCAAGAAATTTGAGAGCTACTCAGACAGTTTTCTTTAAAGATCCTTTTGCACATGGGTTTCAAACACTGAACAAGGGAAATTCTTTTATTTCAATGGATTCTCCTGTGTTTTACCAGAGAAACAATTCCATTAGACCTGGCTATGGTGATTGTGCTCCTAACATCTATAGCTTGGGCTGACTTACGTGACTGTTGAGAAAGACTTAATTTTGTCTCAAATAGAAGTTCTTACTTTGGTACATAAATAAAGCACCCCAAAGGCAGAGAGAGAGTTCATCTGAATAACTGAGGCTGAATTTATGTTGGCTCTCATGGATGCTGCTCACATTCATCACCAGGGAACCCTGGCAAACTATATTGACTCATTTCTTAGGTTTATTAAGTGTAAGCTGGCTTTCATCCCTCATGCATGGCTTTGAGCTATTACTGAACAATTTATCAATTCATTTTCTTCAGGCTTTTATTCCACCTGCAAGTCTTGTCTTTTCCATCTACACAGCCTCTGAAACAACCAGGTCAGTCCTGCTGCTTTGACACAAGTGATGCTCTCACTGACATCAAAAAAATGTTGTCTATGTTGAGATGGCGTTGGCCAAATATTTACTATGATTATTACAAGATACTCTCTGCTTTATTGGTTGCCTGTTGAGTTGTATTGTTGTGGTGGGTGGAGTCGAGGGGAAGCAGTATATTGTATCAGAGTAGTGAACAACGGCTCTTTAGGTATGGTGAGTTCACTAGCTCTAGTGGCTGCTGCCCTGACTCCTAACAATGGCTGCGCAGAGAAGCTTGTGATTAACACTCTGCAGCAGAGGCTGTGGTGAGTTGTGCACGAGTCTAGCAAGAATCCTCCTTGGGAAGTCAGATCTGTCTCATGCTTTGTGACCAGTTTCTGGTTGTCAATTTTCCAAAGTAAAAAGAGGCTGCTGGAAAACACTTGTAGCTCTGTGGGAGCTCTGTTGCTCTCTCATTTCCAATTGGGAGGGATGAGATGAGAACCATGTGCTAGAAGAACAAGGTGAAAGTTTCTGACTGTGTGGATAGGAGCTGGAGTTTTTTTTTTTACTTTAACCTCTTTGCGTTGGTTTCCTGACAGTGTGGCACACCTCATATCTGGAACATCATTAAATGCAAATGGTTCTGCTTTACATGGAAAGCAGGAAAAAAAAGGTGCATTCCCCGTTGTGGAATTGGTGATGTAACTAGACACAGTGTTTGTCAAAACACCTCTGTGCCCTAGCTGCAGTTGCTAAGGATTTAAACCAAAGACATCCTTTTATCTAAAAGGATAGAATTTTACAAGACTTGGAAGAGAATCTCAGAACAATTCTGACCACCTTACTTTAAGAAAGAGTAGGGTATAACTGTACATATAGTATTTCTTATAAAAGATACAGGCTTCTCTGCAAGTAAAGATTAAATACTGTGCAGCTGGTCAGGTTGAGAACAAAGACAGGTGAATAGAGTATGTGATCCCGGTGCCATCAAATGAAAATACCAATTAGTGTGTTAACGACAAGCATGTGGATATTTACAGATACACTTTTATAGGTACATTGTGGAGCTAGCTATCTCAGGTTGTTACAGATGCCAAACATAGATACTAGAAGAGATGAAATATGCTTACAAGTGAAAAGTCTACTGAGTGTTACTGTACCTGAGAATCTGGATGCCATCCCCAGAGCAAAAAATCCATAAATCAGTGATTGCCTGAAGCTGGTAGCATGTACTGAGAAAACGATTGTTCTGTGTCCTATTCCTTATGCCCTCCCTCATCTGCAGTGGAGCAGGTAACTTTGGTTTGCCCCTCTTTGAATGTAACTGCAAGCGGGCTGAAGGATGTGATATTTGTACCACAGGAGCATAAGAGCAGGTTAGCTAAACATCTCTGATGAAGCTCACCCTGCTTCAGAATGGACGTTAAGACTCGGGGTCCTCCACATGTCACTTGGATCCCATTTCGTGCAATTCTGTGGAAATGGTAAGTGCAAGTGCCTACTTCTCCACTTCCCACTGCTGGGCTGTCATCAGGATGTGACAGAACAGTGTCCAGAGTGCTAAAGTGTTGCAGTTTGAAAATTATCAGATTTTCAAATGTTAATTTTTGTTCTTTGATGCCAAAAGCGCATTTTATTTTGAAGCTAGATATAGCTTTCCCAGCAGACGCCTGGGTCAGTGTCCTGTCAGTGGCAGGGGGATTGGACTAGATGATCTTTGAGGTCCCTTCTGATCCCTCATGATTCTATACCTGCCACCAAAGGGTGGAACACACAAGGAGTCTAGCCTGGCTGCAGCTCTGCTGCAAGGGCAACTACAGCCCTCTTTTACCTGAGCACTCAAACACAGAAAGCCAGTGCCAGCTCGTTCCACTTCCTGACAGTGGGCCAAAGAGAGGAGCAGCTCCTACACACACCTCTCAGCTGCATCACCTTTGAAGATGCAAGATGGCAGTGAGCTCTTAACCCTCTCCCTTCCTTGGAGCCTTACTGATAGGGGAGAAGAAAAGAGAGGAGCAGGCCCTCAAGCAGGCCTATCTGCCACAATAGGGGTTGCCCCACGTGACCAGCACCATGTTGCCTCTGTCCCCACCAAGATGCTGTTATACTCTGCCACTGGGAGACTGAGAGGAGCCTCTGATAAGAGAGAAAGAGGGAGATCGTAAGTACCCATCTCCTAAGCCTTTGTCAAACAGAAAGAGACTGGGAATCTGTTACATTCTTACACCTGATGTTGTTATTGCCTCAAGAGCTCCCAAGCCTAGGGGAGCTAGAAGCAAGCCTGAGATGTACAAGGGAAGCTGATGTCTGCAAGAGGACCGGAAAAGGAACTTTTCCACAAGCATCAGATGTATATTTTGTGCTGTATTTCTGCTGCTCCCTAACCCCCTTCCCTTCTGGAAGTGAGGTGCAATTGTGTGTGTGAGTGGTGGCTTTGTGGTTATGAGTGTTAGTGTACACTCTTTTTCTAAGGCTCTCATCTAAAGCCAAAATATCCAGTGTGTTAGCTGTCTCACATTTCTCTCAGAGTCTGTGTAAAGGCAGTGTGTTACAGTTTCTGGTTTACCTTTTTAATTCTTTTACTTATTAGGTATTCTTTTTCTTCTTGGTGATGGGTTCAATAAATTCTTCTCTTTTTAGCCAAGTTGCTTCATTGCCTGGTGAATTCTGAGCAAAAGCTGGTTGCTGTGGTTGTATTGCAGGCTCCAAGACAAACCAATGTAGACCCTAACTCTAACCCATTACATAAAGGTGAAGAAAGGATGAAACAAGGGCAGAGTCTGGCAGCCAGCTGCAATCTTCCCACCACAGCAATCACTGTAGAGGCTGAGTGTGAGTTTTACCTCTGAAGTGCATCAGAGCAGACACGTCAGGATGTGACTCAAAGGCCAGGCTAAGCTGTAAGCTGGGTCTGTAGGCGCTGGAGCCAACATTGTGTCAGTCTGTGTGGTACTGGCAGCCTGCCTATAGAGTAGTGCAAGTGGCAGAACAAGGTTGCCTCAAGCCCTGAGAGAAAGGAACTGCAACCACTGAGCTGTTATAACATCACAGCAGAAGTGGTGAAGATCCAGATGAAGGAGCAGTTTCGCAATGTGTCTGGCCCATGAGCTTTCCATGTGAAAAAGGACACAACAGGAGTGGGCTTACAGGACTGATAGCAGTCTGAACCCTACCTAATTCTTGTAGTCTCTTCTCTTGGTATGACTGTGGTTTTGGATTGCAAGCTAACCTGCAGAACCCTATGGCCAGATGCAGGGTGATGGTGCAGAGGACAAGCACAGCAGATGCAATGCTGATGCTTGTGCATTTCAGATTGTACATTTTCCAAGGTGATGCCTTGCAGAAGTTACCACTGACAGAGTCTCCCACTTCCCCACCAAAGCTAATCCCTGTAAAAAGCCCTGCAAATGGACAGCAATAGGCTTGAAGAATGAACAGACAATGCTGGGAAAAACATGGAAAAAAGCAGGAATTATGTACTTGCAGTTCTAGAGATGAATTGAGCTCCCAAGGAACCCGAAGGATACAGCAAAACCTACATTTAAAAATCAGCATGCAAAGGAAAGTTATAAGCAAACAGTGAGTTGGTGCATAATACTTTATGTTCTCTTTAAAAATGTTTAAGATTTATGTGAACTACAGCCTTTTTTTGCCAGGGACTGACTTTGAGGTCCCCTGTTATTAACAGACAAATAGTGCCAAGAAGATAGCTGAACCTCTAACTTTCAGTCCAGCTCATCAGCCCTCAGTCCAGGAGACTGGAGCTGCATCTAACCACAAATATCCAAGACTGGAAATCCCTGCTCAGAGGCAAAAGAGCTTCCAGGTTCTGACTAGCTGTTGTGAAGAAACCTGAAGATACTTTCTGTGGCCATATCATGCATGTTAAGAGGCTGAGCAGTCAGAAGTGTTTGATGGCTCCTGCCCAAGTCAACCTTACAGTGTCTGCTATGTACGAAGTATGAGTAACAGCCAGTCTTTGAACCACAAGTAAACCACTTCAGCATGTTTCTATTAAGGTATATTCTACAAGTAATAATTGCAAACAGCTCCCTGCAATCCACAAATGTCTTCCACCTCCACAAGCCCTCTCCTTTTCCTATGGGGCACGATCTTTCCCTAATCCTTTTGAAGCCAGAGCAACAAATGAAAGTATTTCCACCTTGTTTTTAACTGTTGCTGACAAACTTTCAAGTGATTAGAGAGTATGTTTCTGTAGTTAATTCTTTGTTAAGTTATTTGCATTCATTAAATGCAGGCATAGCACAAAAAATTAGAACATAAAGGATGTGTTTGTGGAATAAAACTTGTTGGGGAGAATGCCAGTCTGACTGCTAGCAGTCTTGAAGGTGGCATTCAGTGAATTCAGTTATGTATAGACAGACCAAAGGCATGGCATCTGGTTTAGCTAGGCACATCCTGCACCCATCACATGACAGCTTCAGGAGGGAGATGACGCAGTTACCAGCTCAATATTGTCTGTGGGCCCTCATTAGCTCCTAGCACTAGGGAAATTAAATATTACAGTGCAACATCCTAACCAGGATTCTAATGACTTTTTAGGGAACAATTTTTTGTTAAGAATTGTAGTTTTGGCCTGTTTAAATTCTGCTCTGAATTCCACAGATTGTTTAGGCAGTACTCTTGAAGGATTTTGGCACCACTCACAACAGGGGCAAGAAGAGAGGTCTTCATCTCGCCACCTTTGAGGAACAAAGCATTTTGGGGATAGAACTCCGCTTGCTCAGCAAGGACAGGTGACCTTTACACAAAATTGTAGCTTCAGCTGCAGAAGGAAACAAGTACTTCATGCGTGATGGCTAAAACATTCCTCTGTGAAGCGTTACCCATTTGTGCCTAAATTAATATTTAAATATTTTGCAGATTCCAGGACAGTTTCATCAGGAGACGCTGGGGTAACTCCACTCAGAATGGTATATAGAAGTGGTTAAAAGACTGCTCAGAGGGAGGTCTCTGTCCACATGCCTACTCTTACAAGTAGAGGAAGCCTCCAAAGTGAATTCACAAAGTCACAGAATTGTCAAGACTGGAAAAGACATCTGAGATCATCACATTCTAACATCACCACATCAGCTAGACCATGGCACTAAGTGCTACATCCAGTATTTTCTTAAACACCTCCAGGAATGGCAACTCCACCACCTCCCTGGGCAGTCCATTCTAGTGTTTGACCACCCTTTCCGTGAGGAAGGGCTTCCTGACATCCAACCTAAACCTGCCCTGCTGCAGCTTCAGGCCCTTCCCTCTCATCCTGCCACTAGTTGCCTGGGAGAAGAGCTCAACACCCACCTGTCTACAACTTCCCTTCAGGTAGTTATAGAGAGTGATGAGTTCCCACCTGAGTCTCCGCTTCTCCAGGCTAAACACCCCCAGCTCCCCCAACCTCTCATCATAAGACTTTCCCTCTAGTCCCTTCAGTAGCCTTGTTGCTCCTCTAGACCCACTCCAGCCCCTCAATCTCTTTCTTGAAGTGAGGGGCCCAGAACTGGCCTCAGTACTTGAGGTGAGGCCTCACCAGTGCCCAGCACAGGAGAGAATTACTTCCCTAGCCCTGTTGTCCACACTATTGCTGATACCAGCCAGGACACCAGTGGCTTTTCATTCCACCTGGGCATGCTGCTGGCTCATGTTCAACTGGTTGTCAACCAGTACTGCCAGGTTCCTCTCTACTAGGTTGCTCTTTAGCCACTCACTGCATTTTTCTCCCTCTCCAGACTAACTCTGAGCTATGAACAAACTAGAGAAGGCCACAACTGAGTTTTCCATTTCTTTGAAATTATCTAAAGCAAAATGTTTTCAGTTTCTAGCCCACCTAAGATAGCCTGTATTGATTTTCCTGTTCAGCACTGCAGGCTCCTCCTCTATTCCCTTCTCCACTAAAATTTGCATGTCAGTAACCCTAGGATTTACTTGGGCAACTACAGGCGATCCCAGAGTGGCTTCTCCTCCTCTGCTTTGTCTCCAGCTGGAGACAATTACTAGTTTGTCCAATTCTCACCACATACATTACTGAGATCAAAGGCAGACCTCAAAACATTAGCCACTAGTTTCAGTGTTATAGTTCTAATAAAATAAAAGCCGGCCACTATTAGGCAACAGCTCTTTTGTATGTGGGGAGTTCTTCACTGAATTCTGAGGATTCCTCTCAGAATCCTTCCCAGATAGAATTAATCATAGTTGCAAGGACCTATGGATTACTGTTGCTTTTAAATTTGGAGCAGGACCGCAGATGGGAGTAATTCGGGCAAGTCCCCAGAAGGAGCATGGAGTGTTAACAGTGACATAGTGTTTATGTTTCTTCTTACTCTAATAAAATTCTGCATTTAGGGGTGAAGATTCTTTTTGCAGGGGTCTCTGTTTATCACAACGTTTGGTAGCAGACGTTGATTTGCTCTGTAGCAGCACAAGCAAGAGGAAGAGCAAGAGCCACAGGTCAGGCTGGTGGACAGCAAGCTCAGATGAGTTGCCAAGTTTCAGAACTGAGGAGTTCTGAACAAGGAAGGTGGAAAGAATGAAGGGGATAGGGAATAATGCATCTCATTAATATAGCTAACAAAGGCAACTGTAAATCATTTGTCCTCACTGCACTAGAAGATCATGGCTTTCTTTTAGAGTGTTTTTATGTTTAGGCCTATCTTCCTAGAGAAAAATTATCTACCTTTTCAGCTCCCAGATCTGATGAAGAAACTCGATGTCCTTCAAAACTGTACTGAGCAACCATCTATAAGACACGATGCTGCGACCAGCGCTGAGGCCTCTACCCTGATCTTCCACTAGCTCAGGGGATCTGATGAAGATGAAGGTCTGAAGCAGAGCTGACCTCAGCCCAATCCACAAGCTCAGCCAGGGCAGGGGCACAAGGAGCTGCCAGCAAGTGAATGGTACTAAGGAGTGCTAGGAGCCACAGATGCTAACAATGCTAGGTTATCAAACAGCAAGAGGTGTGTGCTGTAGCTCTTGGCTTGGCCAGGCAATGCCACTGCCTTGTCTTGCAGCACTGTCCTCCCCAACATCACCTCCAGAATTCTCATGCTGGCCCAGGTGATGAGTAAGGCAATGTGGTGGCAGAGTAGTGTCAGTGCCACTGGCTGATTCTAGTACCTGTGTGGTGGGCTGCCTAATTCCCTGTGCTGTGAGCTGGGTAGATGGGGTACAGCTGTGAGCCCCATCTGTCTGAATGTGCTGCGAGATAAAGGGGATCTTCAAGCAGTGTGGCAAAATTTGTCAGAGCAGCAATACCAGAGCCAAGTTAAAAGAGGCCTTTTCCCATGTTGTCATGCCAGAAGAGATGATCACAGGCAACTGGCTCTCACTGATCTGCTCTGAAGTCCCAGTTTTTGTAACACCCTGGTTTAAACAATTCCATCCTCCAACAGCTCCAATCAACTGGGCAAAGCATTGTGCTTGCAGGGAGTATTCAAGAAACATTTTTTTCTTTAAAACTGAAATAATACATGGACTAATACTGTTGTGAAACAAAATGGGTCTGGATTATCCCCTGCAGCATTATAAATTTGATATGACCTACTGCAACCATGTTGTGCACACGGCTTAGTACCTCATTACTGCTCCAGAGAGCCTTTCAAAGACTAATCTGAAAGCTGATTTATGGCAACCCATCTCGACCCCTAACAGCCATCAGCTCATTTCTGATACTTTCCTAGGTTTGCTGACTTTCTGACTGGGTTATTTCAGAATCAGAAGGGAAAGACAGGATTTCTGTTGGATATAGGCCAGCTCTTCAACCAGTCGCTGGAGCTTTGCCAGTTCTTGCCAGATGGGTATCGGGCAAGACGAAATGTTACCTAGTCAAGATTCAGTGGTGTCTGGCTAGACATTCTTTGCTTTCTAAGAGATTTTCTGTTACTCATCCCAAATACTTGGTCCTGAATCTGGTATTATCTGACTACAGCTTTTCCTCCAGCTACTTGCAGTGAAGTATTTATGTACACACAATCACAGCAGATTATAATAGAGATAATCACAGAGATAATCATAATCTCTTTAATCAGCACACTATAGAAATCCCCTGTCAACAGACAGCAAACCTTTAACTAGGTCAGTGTCACCACTATTTTACCTCTTCTCTTTTGTCCTTTGTCAACTATGTAGCAGGAGATGTTTCAGAGAGAATGGGCAAGTAAACTGTAGTGTGTACATTCAGGAGCTCATAATACGCTTCTTGCATGCTGGTAGTGTCTGGTGATAGCAAATCTGAAAGCAGCAGGCAAAGGTGAGTAGGAAGAATGCAAGTGCATCTTCACTGGCACATTTCAGTGACCCCTATCCTGGGCATTCCCTGTTAAACCAATGTTTACAATGTGCTTCTGTTTGCCCCTTGTAACTGACACAGCAGCAGTTACAGTGAGGTTTCTTGTCACACATGGTGCATGAACATGGCTGTAGATGTAACTGTGTGTGTGAGTTACTGAAATAGCAGGGAACATGGATTGCACACCTGCCTCCAGCAAACTCTTCTTGCCTGGGTAGGATTGGTAAAAATATTTCTAAAGGAAAAGTGATTGATCCAAGGAGCTCTATCGACAGACCAGTCCAGTTCAGACCCACGCCAGGCAATGGAGGCAAACCTCCATCAGTTACCTGCCTACATCCCTGGCTCTGGCCCTCTCACCATGCAGCCATCAATGCTTCTGAATGCACTTTTTTAAAGAAGAGTGTCTCAGAGCATGTGTTGGGGGTTTACTGATGGCAGCAAGGACAGCAAACGAGTGCTAGGAGATTGGTGGTGCTGGTCTAATTTGTGAAGCAATGGTCTCTTTTATGGCAATGGTGCTCTAACTCCAAGTTTGGGTCTATTTGGAGAGATCAAGGAAGTCCCATCGGAAAGCAGTGTCTCAGGTAGCTCAGGGTTTGCCTTAGAGGAGAGGACAGTAACCTTTAGTGTTTGCTCTCTCCTGATTTGCAGGCCAGCTTTAACAGGCCTGCACACACTTGAAAAGAAAGGACAAGCTGCGTCCAGCCCCATGGGTCTTATTCATGGCACTAATCCTTACTCATCGGATCGGCCCCCGCAAGGCTGGTCATACTGTATGAGTGAGCCTTTTGGCAGAAAGGCCTGTTCATTCAGATGGGGACCTGCTTGTTTTTCACACTGTGAAGATGTAACAGTCCCTGGGAGGCAGTGGGCACTGCACCCATGCAAAGGGTTGCAAGCGACCTGGGATGGTCCTGGAGTTGTGGCACCCTGTCAACAGTCTTCAAGAAGCCATAATAAATGTTCACCCAATCAAAGGCTTTTTCTGTTTTTACATCTCATCCTGAAGTCCCCAGAGCTTCCCTGTTTCCAGGGTTGTGACAGTGCAGAGGGTCCTTGTACCTTTTTAGTTGCCACGGGATTTATGTTCATAGAATCATAGAATCACTAGGATTGGAAGGGGTCTTAAAGATCATCTAGTTCCACATTGTTTAGTTCAATCAAGGAAGGTGGAAATGAAGGCAGAGTGTTCCCACTTTGCAATAAGCGGCGAAGGATATTCCTCTGAGCCCTTGTTTTGCATGCACAAGCAAAAATGTTGCCATCCCTCAACTACCGAGCAGCTGGATCCAGGAAAGGGGGCAAGTTCTGATCCAGACCACTGAGGACTGCAAAACTCTGCCTTGGAACTGGTCGTGATGATCACAAACATCCCATGCAACCGTTTCAATGTGTCGTCCTCATCAGCAGTGTCCTTGGCTGTGCCTGCTGTATTTTCACTGCAGAGATGGATGTGTGGCGATTGCTTATCTCAGAACAACAATGGTGCTTCCTGCCCTACCAAATAGACAGCAGTGGGGCACATGAGCACTGGGAAACCTTTAAATCTTGGCTTCCTGTTAAAGCTAAGTATCTGCAAGGAAAGATGGTCTTACAGCTAGAACACGGCTGGTAGGACTAAACTGCAGTTGTAGTTTCTACCTATGCTTTTCCCAATGATTTCTAAAGTCATTTAAACTTTGCTGTTTCCAGTTGCATCTTTAGGAACGTGAGTGAATCCTTGCTTCAGAGAGAAAAAAGTCATGAAGGTTTGTGGGTTAATTGGAGAACATGAGAGAGGAGGAAAAGCTGGTAGGCTGTGGCACCAGCAGATCCTGCTTGATGGTGGCAAATGTGGCAAGAGTCCTGAGTTTAGTGGGATTCCTTGATTTTCCTGAGGTATTTCCTATGGACAAATGAAGTTCAGCTTTTTGTCTTTAGGAAGAACTTTGAAACACACAGACTGGAAACAAGGAAAGCCTTTATCTTGGTGTGTATAACTTCCAATGATCTGTGTGCAGGGAAATTTGCCTATGAAGAAATGACTTTCTCCACAGTTAGCATCAGGCTGCTCTGACACCTTGTTCCATTGTTTTCACTGGCAGATGGGCCCAACATCTACTTTGGGTCAAACTCCTCTTAGGAACAGACTTCCAGAACTGTAGTGTGATCAGGATAAAGACCAATTAGCTGATTACTTTCTACTGTCCTTGCTCTACTGCTGAGACTATGATGAGAAGACAAGAATGCATCTTGGAAATCTGCCGAGCAGCCTCAGGTAGCATTTGAATTCCACAACTAGTGATTCTGGTCTGGTTTTCATTTGGTAGAAGGTGTTTTTAAACATGGGCCACTATCTCATTCAATAAAACAGAACTGACCAGATTGGGGTAGGGATTTTCCTGCAGAGACAAGGCTGGAGCCTAGAACAAAGAGCTGGAAAGGAAGACACACAAGCAACAGCCTGCTATTAAATCAGAGAAGTTCTTTATAGACTGATGATGCTCTGAAGCATCTTCCACAGGCAGTTTAGCACAGATCTTACAGCTTACATCCCAGAGCGATGAGAGAGCTGGCGGATGAGCTTGCTAAACTGCTCTCCATAATTTATCACAAGTTGTGGATCACAGATGAGGTCCCAGATGATTGGAAGTTGGCAAATGTGATCCCCACACATAAGAAGGGTCGGAAGGATGATCCAGGTAACTATAGACCTGTTAGCCTCACCTCAGTTC
>VZRI01010977.1:0-15673 GCA_013397515.1 Upupa epops | reverse complement strand
GGCTGCCCACAGAGGTGGTTGAGTTGCCGTCTCTGGAGGTGTTCAAGGTTAGGCTGGCTGAAGTGCTGAGTGGCATGATCTAGATGTCAGATGTTAGGTTTACTTGGTTGGTTTTAGGTTGGGCTGGATGATCTTTAAGGTCTTTTCCAGCCTCATCATTACTGTGAGACTGTGATACTGTAACTACAGTTTAAAGCTTGTTAATATTGTCAAATTGGTGAGGTTGCTGGAACAAATTGGACATGGGTTTGCTTAAGCCAATTCTTAACCCAGTGTTTAAAGCATGTCACTACACCAGTGCCTAAATCTGAACATACAGATGGCTATGTTTGTTTCTTTGCACTGTGTTAGATGAGCTTTTACTTGTAGAAGTGTAGCAGTTCAATTCAGAACACAAAACGCTTCTTAGATACTTTGAAAATTTGTTAGGTAAAATCTCAGATCTTATCCTTTCCAGTTCAGAATATACCAAATAAAACTTTAAAGTTTCAGGAAGTAAAAGAAAAAAATGCCCATGGTTCTTCATGTGCTATAATTCAGAAAAAGGCCTTGTGAATTAAAAATACTTACACAACACCATTAAAGCTATTTATCTTTTCAAGGTCCAATGTTTCCTTGTTGTCAGTGTGCTTTGGTTATGCTTCTTTATCATCTCTTTTCCACTTCCAGCCCACAAGACTAAACATGCTTTATTTTTTTCATGGTACATTTCCCCCTTCCTGTTCTTGCCTGCTCACACTCTCCACCAGAGCTGGGATGGTCAGAAGGCAAGACAGAGCTCCTGCTGTGTATAAAGTTAGCTTCTGGGGTGGATGGATAATGCAATACGAGCCTTTTGCTGTCTGGATTGTTAATTTGGCTCTGAATCTGATCAGTCATGACTGAAATTGGCCATTCTTCAGTAGCTTTCTAATGGTCTGTTTGACGTGATTTGTCCATGTTCATATCAGTCCATGTCCTTTTGTCACAAGTGGCTCACAGCCGAGCTTAATCTGCTCTCAACCTGATCCTTACCAAAGTGAAGTGAGCCTTTGGATGCATCTGTCCTGTCTGGATTTTCTCCTTGTTTTGTTGCACGGTTCTTCTTACAGATAAACGGACACAGATAACTGTTTCCAAAGCTCTCATACTGAACAAGACCATGCAAACAACCTCTGATCAGGTTCTGTCAGCCACGTGGGTTTGAACAGTCAGCACTAAAAATAACCTGACCTTGTTGATTTGGGGTTGTAGAGGGTCACTCCTGCTGGCAGACCACAGGGGTCGTTGCTGTGAATAAGAAGGTGCCATTGTGCCCCAGCAATGAAAATGCCATTTGCTAGCAGAAATAACCCTAAAACTCTGTTCACAGCTTGTGTGTGCACTCCACTAGACTGGTCACCCACTTCAGAGAGGGAGAAGGTTTATTGCTGCAGTTTTCACAGTGTCTGCAGAGTCCTGTTGACCCACTCCTGCTGTCCTCATCATGGTTTGGACCTGAATCAGCTTGCACTGTCAGTGCGCAGCTTATGGCTTGGGGGCTTAGCTTAGACCCAGGCTCATGAAGCATGTGGCCTGCCTGCAGCAGAAATTCGAATCACAGAATTATAGAATGGTTTAGGCTGGAAAGGACCTTAAATACCACCTAATTCAAACCCCTGTCATTGTAATACAAAGTCACAATCTGAAATGGGTGGTCATTTTTATGCCCAGAGAATTTTATCTGTTTAACTTAATAATATCCAGGTCATTTAAGTTTTTCTTAACCCTAAAGGGCACTCTGTCACCCCAGTGCTCTCAATGGGTACAAAAGATGAGCTCTGTTAGACAAGCAGGACTGGAGCAATGTGATCTCCTACAGGTACCTTCACTGGAGTTCCTCTCACTACCCTCTCAGTGAGAGGTAGCAAGACCAAAAGAGCTGGAACACAAATAGGAGCTGAAAGTTTGGAGCTCTTTTCTGGTGTGGCAGAACTGTGGTGTGGCTCTTGCCAAATTTCTCTAAGCTTCAGCATCTTGGCATGAAAAATTAAGAAAATACTTTGCTCCCATGGTGGTTGAAAAACTCACTGAGGAGCTGTTAGCAGAGTCCCTTAGATCAGCAGATGGAATAATTTGTGGTATTCATTGTTTGCACCACAGAACCCCCCCTTTTGTTCCATCAAGAGAGTTTTTTGCCTGAGTGTCTCGCTGGAACTGCCACTGGTATCCTAGTTCTGGGCATGCACTGCACATTTTACCTGCTCTCTGAACACTGATCAAAGCTTCTGGGAGAAGAAGCCAGCAACATACTAAATACATGTCAGTTCAGTTGTTTTCACATGCAGAGCTTTGCTTAGCCTGCTAAAGCTCATTGTCTCCAAGCCAAGTAATTCAGGGAGTCAAGGCCCTATTTAACCTTTCAGGAAGAGCTGATGCTTTGACATCCACAAAGAACTTCTTTGTTTGAGGAGCTAAAGGATCTTTGCAAGGTTAAGTTCAGGTATTACAGCCCAGCATATGGTCACTGGCTGTAAAGAATAAGGTACGTGGTTGGGGAAGGATAACTAGGGCTTGAGTGATTCTTCTGTCTAAGGAAATCTACAACTGCACCTTCTACTCAATAGGATATTGACCTTGCCACTAGATGTCAAGGTCAATACTCTTGAGGGGGCTGGAGAAAGACATCACAGATGTTTTCCAGGAAATGACCATGCTGTAGCGTTCTGCCTGCATAAGGTGGGCTCTTTCACAGGACTCAAGGCAACATGTCTTTTACCCCACAGCTGTCCAGCATACATTACAGCTGCTGATTTATGTGCCGTATTGCATTTCACTATGAAAATGTCCATGAAGAATAAAGCAATAATGTCTCTTTTCATTTTTCAGGCTATATGCATATGGAGCCAGTTTGTCTCATTTTCTTTTCTCTCTGTTGTCTCTGGTGCTATTTTCTATGCTTCTGCCCATGTGGGAAGTGAATTTGTACCAACTCACTAAGGAATTCTCATGTCTTGTCAAGTGGCAATCGTATTCAACATCTCTTAGTTTCAAAGTTATGTAGCTAATGGGAGGAAAAAATTATTTCACCATCTTTGTTGATTTTTATTTATTTCCTTTATCATGTTCAGTTGCAGACTTAGCTTCTTTTATCTCAAGTCACGTTCTAACTGATCACCATCATTCTGCAACCTGGAAAGTCTTGTTGCAAGCTGTAGCCGGCACCACGTGAGGCATTTGTCCAGTGTCACGCTTGGTATTAGTAAGGTACTCTACAAGCTACTTTGACATCTTCTCCTTTACAAATCTGACTAGCATAATGAGGCTCACAGGTTATTTAAGGTGGAGGGCTGACAACTAGCTTGCTAAAGGCCTGTCTTGCATCCTCATCTTTGTGTAAGCAGTTCCACATGTTTGCTGTCCATATAAACATTGCAAGAACAGAGGAATCTTGCAAGAGCATTTAATTATGTTACATCAGAAACCCATTTGACTAGCTAATTCTTGCAATAATCACATTTTGCATTGGATTTAAAATGAGTATCATCATCCAGGTCTCACATAGTGTAATGAATGCTTTGATTTTAGTTAATTGCTTAGCATGTTCCTGGTTATTCCAGAACTTAGCCAGAAAGCCAAGTGTGTCGTTAGCACCTACTGAGGGAGTCATGGTTGATTGGGTTTACTATTTATGTCCACAAGAAAGCAAATAGCTTGTTGACAGGTTTTAGCTGTGGAGAGGCACTAATAGGTATTCTCACAGTTCTACATCTTATTTTATGGTGTATAAAGAGGGGTGATTCTTGCTGTCTAAACCCTGCCATAAGCCTTACAAATCTGCAAATGGCTGGGTCAGTGCTTTTCAATTACACTTAACTCAGCCCTTCTTACTGCCTTGGCCATGAGCCTAGTGTACTGTGAGATGCTGCCTTGTGAACCCACTATGTAAGAAGAGCTAAAGGGCTCTGGTCTACAGCTGTAGAAATGCTTTTCAGTAACAGGCTCCCTTAAATATTCATTGCTAGAAGTGACAGGGTTTGCTGAGCAGACTGATGGCAGAATCGGTGATGCTGCATTGCTTTCTTTCTAGAGGCAGCTCCCTGCTCTTCTTTGCCTTCTATTCTGCCTGGAGCTGGTCAGAAGGTTTTGAAGCCATTTACAGTTCTTTTTGAAGGCCCTAAGTCTGCTTCTTGTCTGCTTTTTTTGAGAAGGCGTTAAACACTTACAATAAAGATAAAAAATTTCAGGTGCTTCTGCTTAACGAGTGGTACTCAGCCAGCCTCATGCCTGGAGTGTTCTTATGCACTGAGACCCTCGGCAGAAGTTCTGGTGTTTCATTCTGGTAGTGGAGAGACAAACATTTCTTGTTGGGGAGCACCTGTATTTCATAAGCAGTTACAGAAAGCTTCTTATTCCACTCCCCCCCATTTCAATTAATGAGAAAACCAAAACACAAACACACCCCATCTCCTCCAAAGAAAGTACTGGAATGT
Source organism: Upupa epops (assembly GCA_013397515.1). Classification (NCBI taxonomy): domain Eukaryota; kingdom Metazoa; phylum Chordata; class Aves; order Bucerotiformes; family Upupidae; genus Upupa; species Upupa epops. Next base: position 11,222 of record VZRI01010977.1, on the reverse strand, counting down.
GAGGCAAAAGCATATTTTGCCTTTCAGGTACTAAGTTGAACTTTGTGGTTGACCATTGCCAATTGCTGTACACAAACCCAGGGCTCTTGAAGTTTAAGAGCAGTGTGATGCTGGGAAATGTGTGCCCCACCAACCACCTACTGTTTGGCCTTGGGGTAGTCATGTCATCTCTCTGCATCTCTGCTTCCTTCTCAGAATATGCCTTGACTATGTACACTGGGTTCTCTGGGGTAAGGACTAGCCCATGACATTTCTTAATGCTGAGTTTGGCATGCTGGAACATGACTTCTCTGAGGTCTCCAGTTGCTGCTCAGCTGCAAAATAATTGAAAGAGTGTGGTAAGTCTTCTATTATACAGGGCTGTCATCCAGTTGACACTTATTAGCTTCTAGTTAGAGTTTGACTTAGACCTCAAAACTGTATGCCTTGCTAATAAGATTAATTGCTTGCTCTATACTACACTGTCACAGCTACAGCTGTTGGAAAAACCTTCTGTACATGAAAACCCTGCAGGGTCTCTAAACTGGAACCTGTCCCTACTTGTCCCAAAGGAGCACTCAGTAGAAAATACGATCACAAGTGTTTTAGAAAATGGTTTCTGGTTTTGGGGACCCACAAAGAGACACCTTGGTCAGCCTCAGAGGTCAGAATTGCCACCAACCAAAACAGTCGGCAGATAAGAAAATCCTCCACTGGACACATGAGCCTTGCTCTTTGAGGATCTTAGTCTGAGGCATAGCAATCTTTTGCAGATTGACATAGCATGGAGAAGGTCTCCATCTCTTGACTAGAAGTCAAATCAGTGTAGTTACAACATATGGAGCTTTCTGCAGCTGTGTAGGCCCAGCTGCACCTATTTTGCCTTGGAATCACTCAGCAGGAACAGAAGTCACTCATGACTGGTGTGCAAGGATACGTGGAAATATCCCTCATGTTTTCTGACACAAAACTGAGCCAGCATCTCTAGTAACAGGAGGACCCAGGAACACAATCCCTTCTTGAAAGGCCCAAAAGAAAGAAACTTTGAAGGATGGGAGTATTCTCTTTGAAGCTGTTGAACGAACACGTGACAAGTGCTAGTACTCCTCCCAAAAGCAAGCTTTTAGCTCCTGTGCCACATTATTTCTAGACCTTCCACCCTCCTCAGCAAGTTGTAGCCATCACAGAATTTCCCTCCCTTGACCTGCTGGCCACACTTTCCTTGATGCAGCCCAGGATCTGATTTGTGTTCTGGAATGTGAGCGCACACTGATGGCTCATATTCAGTTTGTTTATCCACCAGCACCCCAAGTCCTTTTCTGCAGAGCTGCTCTCAATGTACTTACTGCCCAGCCTGTGTCTGTGCTTGGGATTGTCCCAATCTAGGTGCAGAACCTTGCACTTGACCTTGTTGGGCTTCATGAGGTTTGCATGGTCCCCTGGTATGACCCATAAGAAGGGATGCAGGACTGTTGTAGCTCTAAGCAGCACTAAACTTACACGCTCTCAGTGAGCTCAAGTTTGAACTTCCTAGCTTCACAATGCCTGGCAGCTTACCCCTTTGGTGCAGGTGATGTAGCCCTGGAAAACAGCTCTGCCACATCACACACAGAGTCAAGCAATGCACACTGGCAACGGGATGATAATTCCCTGTGATGGAGCACAGAGAGGAAATGCCCATTTTCACTAAATGCCTTTCCAATGCTTGTGCGATAACCCAGTGGGCTTGTAACCCAGTAGCCTACACCAGGCTTGATACAGCACATACAATCAGGCTTTGGTACAATACGCAGCAGAGAGCTTCTCGAAAGTCATCTTAGATTTTATGAAGGTGCAGTAACCTCTGACAAAGGGATGGCCATGTACAGTGTGTTTTTAATTTTGTACTTCTCTTGTGCTTGACATAGCAAGAGGTGAACTTCATTTGAGGGAGAGCACAGGAAGAGCATAATGCTGAAGCCCCATCCTACACAACTGCTAGCGTTACCTCAGGCACTTGTCAGAATGCAGTGAATTAGGAAGATTTATGCCTGGGCAGGATGCAGAGCTCTGGAGATCACACATCCATCTGGAAACAGCAGAGTGCTCTGAGACCAGGTAAAAAAAATTAAGAAAGGGTTGGTGATAACTTGTCTGATGAATGACTCCATTGAGTTGATTCTGTGTTGCTAACGAGAAGGATCTTGTTTTGTTCGGCATTATGTAAAGTTACCTTCTATGCTGTGCTGTGCTTTGTGTCCCCAAGGGCTGGTGTACACTGGCTGATGCTACCATGGCCCAGGGCCTGCCTTGGCATTTTTTTGTTGGATTGTTTCCTCCGGGTATCAGAATGCTGGAGCAAATCCAAAAGAGGAGTGGGGTGGATCAGGCAGGTATCTGGACCATGTCCCCTTCTGCCACAGACTTGCAAAGACATCTTGGTGCAGATACCCAGTCCCAAACATGGTCCATAGTGAGAGGTCTGTAGTGCTGGAGAAGATGCAGAAAGCCGTTATGCTACACTGGAGGCTTTCCAAAGCCAAACAGAATGAAACGTTTGGCATAGGAATGTCTGAGATGCCCAAGGATGGGCACCTACCCAAGGACCGCTGCTTGGAACAGTGTGCAAGCACTTTATCTCACAGCATTGCTGGAATGGGTTTGGATTTCACATGTAAATGTGCAGACAGACAGAATGTACTGAGATATCATGAAAAATGCAGTTAGACAGGACACATATATCTCTGTGTCTGAAAAAGCTCTTTTAGGTATGTGGGTTTGGGGCCCTTGTTTTTGGTGTCACTGTGCTGAACCTTTCTTCTCTGCTGATTCCTGTGGTCTAAGAATGCTGCAAGAAATTCTCTTTCTTCACCCCCTTTGGCACTGGGACTAAACATGGCATTTCCCACTCACTACAACACTTTCCTAGAAAAAGACCGAGGTGCCTCAGGCTAGCAAAGGCTTCAGCCCTGGGTTTGGATTTCACATGTAAAGACTGTAGGCAGACAGAATGTACTGAGACGTCATGAAAAATGCAGTTAGGATGTGTACACACACAAACATCTGTGTGTGTGTACGTGTATGTCCATGTCTGGTTCCACGTTCAGATTCCCTTGGGATATTTACTGAGCTAAGGGCAGTGTTCCCTCACCCATGAAATCTTTCTTCTGAGAGCAACTGCAATGATGTGGCCAGTGCTCTGCCATGATATCATGCCTTTAGCCCTGCTGGGACTGGTGGCTGCTTCTGAGATTTCCCAGATCTCTCCAAGAGCTACAGTTTTAAAGAAGCAGAACTAATCCTGTTGCTTTGTGCTCCTGTGTAGGAATTACTTGCCAACCCTCCCCCCTCTAGCTTATTCTGTAGCAACATCAGGAAAATAAAGTGTGGTCCAAAGTGAAGGGGAGCAGAGGGACAACTTTAATTGTTGAAGACTGTCTTTGGTCCAGGCAATGTGGGTGAACACAGACCTGGCTGTGCTATGTAAGTTAAGGCACAGTCAGCCTGAATTCATGAGCTATGTGTGGGGGAGATGCCTTGGGTAATGGTATGGTCACATCATCAGGTCATAACTGAAAATGTTAGACCCACTTATAGGTGCCAGACACAGACACCTATGTGCTGCTGTTTTGTCCAGAGCCTATTTTCAATGCAGTGGCCTCACATGAAAATGGTACAGTAGGCAAAACGTTCTGGACAGAAATCTGCTGAGAAGGAGAAATGTTTAGCTGGAAAGTACCCTTTCTGCTGTCTCACCCAACCCAAAACACTGGCTTACAAGTTTGAAATTGTATCATTTTTTAATTAAGTACTGACTGATGTTAGCTCTAGAGTCATGGGCTGGAGAGACAGGATGCCCATGATTAAATATCTTGATCCCTATCCCATAATCCTCATGTGCTGCCAGTTGACTACCAAACTATGTCCAGAGCAGTGTCAGTACTTGGCAACTTTGCAGCCTTCAGTGATTTAAGAAAAACCCCAAATGACTCTTTAGTTTGTGTTCCTATTTTAATCTATAAGTAGTACTTAGAGCTGCTGAAGAAAGGCTGTTCAGCATTCCCTGGGTTTCACAAGCTTTGAGGAACAGTCATGCCAAACTTTTTTCCAACTACAAAGGGTTTGGTAGTTTCATAACAGACTCTGGGCAGGAAGACCAATGCATCTCCAGGGAGGTCCAGCCCAATTCAATGCAATGGTCCCATACAGATGGCTGCAAAGTGACACTCATGGCGGCAGAGGCATTTTTGTGTGGTGGGCACAAGCGGGACGTCCTTTGTTGGTCTAACTCCTTCAGCAATAGAGTGCTTATGATTTTGTCCTGAACTGTGTCACGTTTCTTGTGTTTATTTGCTTGTGTGGTAGCCAACCCTGTTCAGAAGTCCGGAATTCAAACCTAAGCTGTATTTTTCAGACACTTACCTGGTACTGCCACAGTGCCAAGTCAAGCACCAGCAAATGACCTAAAGACACACATTTCTCTGCAACACAAAGTTTAATGGTATCATACTCAGAAAAACAGAACCAGTCAGTGGTAGGCAGTCCTTCCTAGCAGGAGCTGACCCATCCATAGACATGCTGGGAGCTGGAGCAAACAGGAGATGGAAATCTGCAGGAGTGGCTTTGGGGTTTATGCTGAATCCCTTTTTTGAAACTTTTCTAGAGACGGATAACCCTTCCAATTGTTTCTGTGGTTGCTGAAGAACGCTTGTCTTTCTTTTGATTTGGTTTATGGAGGCTTAAAACCAGCGATGCAGCTATCCTCATTATTTGTTTTTTGGTTTAACCACAGATTGCTTACCCTAAGCGGTGTTTTTATCAGCTACAGGCCGCTTGACGTGAAAATCTTTGTTTTCCTAACTATCCTACAGTAAGTCAGCCAACATTTCCAAATAAAATTTATTAATTGCCCAAACACAGCTCACCTTTCCAGCAGATGTGAACGCAGGTCTTTCCAAAAGGGAGGCTCTTTGAGATGGTCGTTGAGGGTACTCTCCTGCAGTAATGCCTCTAATCCTCTTCTTCACGCTCTTGGGTTCAGTAACACAGGAGCGTTACCCAGTGATTTTCACCATGCCAAAACCTGAAAACTTTTTCACTTTGAAAACAGTGTGAAAAAAAGTTTTTCACACAATCTCACTTGTTGCCCAAAATATTAAAAATGGTGAGAAATTCTCCATTTCACCTTGGAGTTCCATGTGTCTTATGCTGTTAGCACAGTGAGCCTGGGGCCGGGAATCACACCCCAGCTCCTAATGAGGTCCTGAAGGGTATTTAACACACATTTCATTACTGACCAACATTTCTGCTGTTGCTGCTTTGGTGTTGCCCAGGAACCTTTATATGATCTACTAACTATCACAGTGTTATTCTTCTGTGGGCAGTTAACAAGATGTATCAGGGTTCTCTGTGTGAAATGCCCTGCTCAGTTTTTAACTTAAGCGCTATTAAAGTCCACTTTGACAACATCCTGGAGCAGTTAGAAGAAGTCTCTGTTTTGATGGTGGCTGAGGTGGTGACAGGCATGATCCATGGGGTACTTTGAGAAGCCCCTGCCATTGACCAGAAGTCACTGTACTGAGCCATTTTTTTGGAACAGGGATTGATGCAAATTCCGCTTTAAGGAACCTCACTGCAAATGCTGTCAGCTGAAGAGTCAACATGCTTTTGCTAGAGTGGCATGGGAAGTAACGTCTGTTAGAAAATAGTAAATGGCAGAAATTTCTTACATCAGCCCATTATGAATTTGTACCTGTCCTCATTTATTCTGTTTCCTTTAGCTCAGCACAGTGCAAGAATTCACGGAGCCAGAATTAACACCCCTGAGATGGAGTGACCTTCTCCACCCACCTCAAAGAGAGCTACATGAGGTAAATGAGGTACCCCAGCCAGGTAAAGGGGAGGAAGAACAGCTGAAATAACGATTCTGGGTTTTCTTCTCAAACTAGCAGCACTTTTGGCTGGATTTTCTGGCCCAGACCTTCAGGAGATGCCACATCACTACACAGCTTTGCATTGGGTAAGAATATGATTGCAAAAACTGCAGCAGATACATAACATCAGGTTAAGGGGACATGTGCCTGAAGTACAAGACAGATGTTGAAGAGAATGACAAAGTGCTTTGGCAGAATCAGGCCAAACTGGGGCAAGTACAGGAGGGACCAGATGAGATCATATAAATGGAGAAAGCTGTAAACTGAAGCAGACCAAGTCCTTGTGCAGCCTGTTCTCTGTCCACCATGGGATTCGGGATTGAAATGTGGTACTGAGTATGAAGTGACCCTTCTACAGCAATTGCAGGAAACACCAAGCACTAGGAACTTGGCTCTGTATTGCTATCCTGTGAATGCACCAGTGTGCTCCCGCCCTCCTTCATTCACTCACTGCCTCCTACAAGGAGTCACTGGTGTGGGATGATGCTTCCAGAGAGAGGTACTTAGCTGCTCTATGGAAAACAGCTATGAGAGTATAAAGAAACAGAGGGGAAGGTAGGCTGGGCAGCACAACGTTGCCTCGCCGTTTGCCCCTTCTCTGCTTGCAGTTTTGGAATCTCATCACCAGGCATTTGACACACAGCTCTGGTAACCTTCATCGCTGATTCATTTTCCCATCCCTCACCCCTGGTTTCCTTCACTGAGATTTATTCATCTGGGTAATTCTTCTGTGAGAGGATGCACATTAAGCTATCAGTCTCACAGGAAGAGCATGTGAGATCTTTCGGTTCTCAAAAGTCAGCCTTCAAAAACCCTTCATTGGTGGTCCTGTGTCCAAGTCTCTGTCCTTCACACCACAGATACTGTCCCTGTGCATTTTTCTGTAAGTCCCTGTATTCACTTCCCCCTCACGTAAATTAATTCCTGTAGGAAAAATTACATCTCTGTCCATCTAGTCACTAACCACCAGGGTTTCCAGCACTCTGGGCAGCAAGCAGATAGTGACATTGAGATTTTCCCTTCATGCTGTTGACATACATACACATCCCCTCTAGCAATTTGCAAGCTCTGGCATTGCTGTTGCTGGGCTTGGTCACTGCTGCCCAACTTCTCCTCTTCAGACCCCTCACAGCTCCTCTTCTGAGATTTGTGTCTCACATTTGCTCTGGCAGGGAGTTGTGAAGCCTTTTCCAAGTGCAGCTGGACCACAGCAATGCCTTCTGAACAGGAATGTACCAGATGTGCCTACTCCTCAGAGATCTTCCAGAGGAGTCTTCCATGTCTAATACCCAACTGCGCAGGATGGGAAGTGAGACAGGGAGGCAAGAGCTGGCCTGGTCTGCTCATAAGGTGTGGATTCAACATGGAGTCGTGACCCATCCAGCCTCTGCCAGGCTCTGTCACTCCACTGAATGTGCTTCCCCATGTGGGGTGGTGGGGACATTCTCTCCAGAAAAATCTGTAGCTGAATCCTGGATCATGTTTACATTCCCAGCAGATACACAACATGGAAACGTCTTGAACTAGGAAATAGTGTTCTGGCTGAATGACTAAAAGGCATGAGATGAAAAAAAATCATTATCATCATTTCCAAGGGACTTGCCAAATCCCTTGTTTCTCCACTTGATTTGCACATCCTGCAGATGTGTTTGCTCAGATTTCCCTTCTGGTTTTTTCCTCTTGCACAGTATGTCAGACACAGATGCCTGTTCACTTGAATGAAATGCTAGTTCAGTGAATTATAAGCTAAATACCTACTGTCAGTGAGTACGCCTGAGGAAGGGGATGTGACTGGGTGCACACACACATGCCCTCAGACCGGATGAACACACCATCTGTTCTTACTCTTCTAGGCAACCACAAATGGTTCATTGCTTCAAATTCTATATGCAGAGCCCTGAGCACTGTTATGTGTCCCCTGTGGCATGTTAAGAACTGCCTCTGTTAATGTGGAGATGTACTTTTGTGCCCTGTATTGGAATGTGAACTGGTGAGGCTTGGGAGCCATTCTGCAGAAAATGACTACATTGATTTCCAACTCTTGTTTAAATGGAGAACATCCTTCCTCCTCAGCGCTCAGAAGATACCAGCTGCACGTTTAGTTGCAGGTACTGTTGGCAAGTATTCCAAGGGAACCGAGACAGGCTAGGAAACCATGGGGTTTGCCTAAATATAGACTGTTTATTGTATTGTTGTATGGTTATCACATGTATGTAGATTATTGTATTGAAGAATCACATCATATTGTTGCGATTATTACTTTTTTATAATAACCAAGAGCTGGGAAACCTTGTCATGAGCCTGACAGCAGATTCTATAAAACACAACTTTCATGTTCTACCAGGAAGAGCTGGGCAGGCAGGGCACCATCAGTGACTCGGTAACAGACCTGGTGATAGGATGAGTGTCCCCACATGTCTAGAAAAATGTGGTTGCAGGGCCTGTCAAAGGCAGTACATGCGGTCTAACAGACCTGTGGTGTGACATGGGGTGCTGAACCCCATCAGGACTACCACTGCTGAAGGTAGTACTTTGTCAAACTGCTGTGTTGATCATGATGAAATCACCAAGCACAGGGAAGATAGTACCAAGGGAATGAGATAAATTAAGGACTTTCCTAATGTTATATTTGAGTCTTATGGGCTGGAGACATTAAAACTAATATTGCCTCAGGGAGCTAGAGTACAAGTCCAGAACCATGCACAAGTGGAAATGAATTTGCGGGGTAGCTCTTTTCTCATCCCACGGAAGCTGTACAACCCGTTGCAATTAGTGCTCTGGACTGCTGAGAGACCAGACCCAGAAGGAACAATAGAGATTAAATTAAGAGATTAAGGTCTTGTCTATACAAGAAAAGTTGTATCAGTTTATCTCAGTGGATTTGATGTACTTAAGCTGGAGAAAACCCCAAGCTCAGGGGAAGCTCCAGCTGCAGTCAGTTTGAATTGAGCTGCTGTGTAAAGAAGATCTGGGGCCAGATGCCTATCTAGACATCTGAGCACTCCTAAAAATTCCTTGCTCTCTGTATTGTGAAACAGGGCAATACCTATAGAGGTGGGCTAAGGACAGATGCAGTGGAAACTGCAGAACACTGAGGTGCTGTGGTGGCTGGGACACACCAGGGTGAGGCACACCAGGGCAGGGCTCAGCAGCACCATCCCCTGTGAGCTGCAAGTGCTGGGGTCAAGGACCTCTTTGGTGCTCCAGAATATCTCCTTTTCCCCCCATCCAGTCATGAGGACTGGGGGACAGGTAGTGATGCATGGCATGGGCAACTGTGATGGTGCTTGGGGAATTTCCATGGCAAGTGCTTTCATGCCATACAGCTCAGGTACTAGAGGGATCTTTTTCTCCCATGCCTACTGAGTAAAATGCCATTAGAGCAGCAGAGTGTCAAGCCTTCCTTGTGATGTAGTCTGAGCTGACATTGCCCTCTTTGGTGAAGTTTTCTCACCTCTGTACAGGCCTCGTTCTCACCCTGTGTGGTTAATCGATTGAGGATGATCAGCATTTTAGGCTACCTCATTAAGGAGTTATCATCTGAATTCTGACAAGAAGGAAGCACAGCAATTTTTCTTTAAAAGTTACACACTAGCCATAAATTGTCAGCAGCTGAGTCCTGAACAAGCCATTACAGTTTTGTTTTCTAACCGCAGTGTGAGATCTGCAGCAGATGAAGGGGACAGCACAAGTCACTGAGACCTCACTGACAGCTCTGCATCGCACTGAGTAAACAAATCTCTGCTTTTCTCAGTCTGTTGAAAGAAGAAGAAGAAAGACTATGACAGGCTTGGTTCCGTCAGACACCAGACACATATTCATGTGTTTGCACCTCTACTGTCGTTAATATGAAACTAATATTGATGAACAACGACGTCAGGTTGTTGGTAAATCACTGAGCAGCTTTTGACTCTGTGCAGACACCAGCATGCTCTTTGCTTGCCTGCATACACAGAGCTTGCATAACTCCTTCACGGTGCAAGCAAATGCTATTATTAGTTTATAAAGCAAGTTTTGTCGAATTTGGCAGACAACATGCATGTGTAAATTCCCCCAAATTAATTAAAACGTTGGAGTGATGGTGAAGATAGCAGCACTGCTCATCTAATAGATAGTTTTAACAGGTTCACAAATGCTTTTATGTAATTAATTAATGCTTGGCTACCTCAGGTGAAATAATCTGGGCATGCATATTTCCTTAAATCAGAGCAAAGGTAGAGGGGCAAAATCATGCTCTGTTTAAGCAGCTTCCATTGCAGTTGGTTTGAGGCCAATTGTGGGCTCTAATTTATCTAGGGAAGACAAAAAGTGATCTGAACTGACTGCATGAGTAGAAGAAAGAAAATGCAGGGAATAATAAATAAGGCCATTGTGCTTGCCACGAATGGCTGCCAAAATTTTCTTCCTGCCTACTTTAGCTCTTCTCCTTTTGTAGTTGTAGATTTGTTGGCTTGGCCAACAGGGACTGGTGCAGACCCCATCCCTGAAGCATTGGCATTGCAGTGATGCTTGGCAGCATGGAGGAGGCACAGTAAGACACAAGCTGTGCAGCATTGTTTGCTTCCTGCAAGGGAAAACCTGGGATGTTTTGGTGCACTAGCTGTTTGCATTTAACATGATGTATCAAAAGTGCTCCAGCAAAGCAAGGACAGCTAATAACATTAATGCGAACATACTTGGAAACACCATAAACAGAGGATGGCTAGCTACCGATGCCACAGCTGAAATGTAGCATCTTTGCCTCCTACCCGAATTCCCATGCTTCTGACTGTAGATCTGGATTCAGTGCGCTATCTGCCTCATGCCTGGGGACACAGGCACATGCAAAACTTGAAAAATGCTTCAAGGAGCTGAACAAAGGCTTTTCAGAGAAGAAACCCTGAAGCTTTCTCTGAAGAAGAGTTTCTGAAATGGCAGTGTAATTCCAGTGTCCCTGCAAACGTTGCTGAAGAAAATAACCTTTTTTTTTACGGGACTCCATACACGTTGAGAGCACTATCTGATGATTGCTCACTATGGAGTACTGTCCAGTCTCTAATAGGTAAAAAGCTGTATTTTAGTTCTTTACAGAATAATTAAAATAATTTGATATATAAATAAATAAAACTGTTACTTGTCAAATGTCTGTCTCTTATCCCTGAGCAAAACAGGTAGAATTAATGTCCAGAGAATGAAACAACTAGCCTGCATCCCAATTGAAGGTAGGTAGAGAATCTCCTGCTCATTTTCCTCTGCAGACAGGGTACTGGCAGGTAAAGGGGCCCAAGATAGCTGGTCATCATTCAAAAAACACTTCTTTGAAGCATAGCATGAGACCATCCCAACAGGAAA
>VZRI01010972.1:293120-353624 GCA_013397515.1 Upupa epops | reverse complement strand
CAGGCACCCACCTCATTCAGCAGATACCAGTCTGTGATATTTTCAGCTTCAAGTTTGGGAGATTTTTGGCTCAGGTTGGAAAAGATCCTGGAGATACCTAGTTCCATCCCCCCTGCCATACACAGAAACACCTCTCACTAGACTGGGTTGTCCAGGGCCCCCTCCAATCTGGCTTTGAACACTTCCAGGGAGGGGGCAGCCACAGCCTTCCAGGGCAACCTGTTCCAGTGAGGAATTCCTTCCTAAGGTCTAATCTAAATCTCCCCTTTTAGTTTGAAACCATTCGCCTTTGTCCTACTACTAGAGTCCCTCATAAAAAGTTCCTCTCCAGCTTTGCTGAAGCCCCCTTCAGGTACTGGAAGGCTGTTACAAAGTATTCCTGGAGCCTTCCTTTCTCCAGGCTCAACAGCCCCAATTCCCTTAGCCAGTCTTCATAGGAAAGGTGCTGCAACCTGCTGATCATCTTTGTACCTACTGCTTTATACCTACTCCCTCCTCTATTTAGCTGTAAAGTAATCTAGATCTTATTTAATACATATAATTATCAAAGATTTCAAAATAAATATGTAAAAAATAAAAAAATAAAAATCGATTTCAAAATACCTCAAGACATAGGTATATTTCACAGCTCCAGCAGTCCATCGATTTTGACTTTTAACTACAGGATCCTCCTACAGAAATTTTGATAAATGGAAGTAAAGTGAGAGCATTTAGCTCTTTGTCTGATTTCAGTGGCTAGTGACTACCACCAAAAAGGGGAGGAAGGAGGTGACTTACAGTAATTACTAGAAGTATTTTTAATCCTTTCTCCTGGAACTCTCTGGCAGTTGGTATGTTAGGCCCTGTTTTGAACTCACATGTGTTTTAAATTAAATATAAATGGATGTTGAAAGGACATGTTATTTTCAGTACTTTTCATTTCTGTTGGTGAAAAAACCTAAGCCTTTTGCTGTGCATGGTTTTAGTGTTTAACTGAAGAGTTCTGAAACACTAAAATGGAAACAAAGCCTGAGCTGAAAATTTTACTGTAAATGGAAACTATTGAAAAAACACAGTGAGCTGGCTGCTTATTGTAAGAGTCCCAGTACTTTGGGGAAATACAGTTTCTCTCCCCCAAGAGAGATAGTGTAGAACAACGAGAAGCTCATGATTTCCCAGATACACTGTGGTAGCTTGTAAAGATTGTGAAGAGTGGTTCTTTCTATGGATTTTGTCCTCTGATGGAAGGATTGAGCAAGTTTGCAAGTGTGCCAATTGGGGCTGGCACTCTTACATGGTTAGTCCAATGAAATTATTTTGAGCAAAGCTAAGCTACAAATATGTTGAGGTCTAGATGGTGCTGTTGTCTCTTCTGTCTCTTAAACACTTGCTCTTATTTTCAAGTGAGATAACTCTTCTAGCTGTGATTTTTGTACTTTGTAAACCATACTGGATGAGGGAGGCTTTCACTGAAGTTCCAGTGGTCATAAAAAAAGAATGGTTTTCCATATAAATTGAAGAGATGTTCCAGCCACTGCCTGTCCTGTTTTAATTCTGATCATTGGTGTTGTGTTGTCCTGGTTTGGTAAAATGTGCTCATTTTCTTAGTGTGAGAAGAACAAAGAGCAGTTTTCTGTGATAAATCATCAAGACTAGACTTATGGTTATGTGAGAGTGTAATGGAGATGAAATTCATGTGGCTGAGAAGTTATGCTCACTTCTGCAGTAAAACCAGAAACAGATAATTTCAACACATTTCATCACTCTGCTAAGAACCAGTTTAAACTCTGATTTCTGGAATGAGTAATTCTGCTTGTGATATGCACACAGAAAAAGAAAAGCTTACTGGGATGTGCAGCAGTCTCATTGAAGGAACACACCTGTAGCAGCAGTGCAGTGAGCTTGTGTGCCCTTCTGTTTATGTAAATGTAGATTTGAATTAAAACCAAGCTTGTACCCTCCTTCTTATTTCATCATAGAGCATCAACCTACAGAGTGTTCTGTCATCTTGCCAGAGTGAATGTTAAATTAGTGTTTGTACACAGATGCTTTTCTTATAAAAATGCACTTTGAAGAGACCGAAGAAGCTGAGAACTGAAGACAAATACTCAAACTGATTTAGCTTTTATTTGTTTCCCTTTTTCTGTAGGCTACAGTTTTGCATTATTCATTTGTCATGGAATGAAATTGTCATTGTCACCATGGGCTTGGGGTTAAAATAGAGGAGACTTTTGAGGAAATGATTTAATATAAATTTATAAGATACTGCTTGCATAAATAACAGAATCTCATAGCACAGTTACCTAAAATGATACATACAGTAATACTATAACATGGGCATGACAGCCATTCCACTATACGTAGCTGACTTGTTCTTCTGTTTTATCAATTTCATTCTCTGTAAGCAGCAATGTATCCAGCAGAATGGCTGAAGATGCTTGAATAGGTGAGCTCTTCAGCCTCATTGGACTCTGATACATAATGGGGTTAATTCCATTTCTCATGCCATGCATGACAAAGAGCTTGGAATTTTCTGCCACAGAGCTTCTGAAAGAGATTCTGCTGGAGCGCTTCCAAAGGGCCTTGATAGGTTTTGTGGTCCGATAGTTGCAAGTGATATATCTGCTGAAAGCTTCCCTAAATGTTTTGTTGAAGAGTGTATAGACAAGAGGGTTCACTCCTGAGGATATGTATCCTATCCAAACAAATATCTCCATAAGCTTTTGAAAAACCTCCTTGTCGCAGGAGTTGCACAGAACTGAACTTATGTTTGTTATGAAGAATGGGCACCACATCAACAAGAAAAGAAAAAATACAATCCCCAAAACTTTGGAGGCCCTTTGTTCATTGGTTATTGTTTGCATGGACTTCCTCCCAATCGTCGATGTTCTGCAGATAGGCACATCATTGGACAAAGTCTTGTCCTTCCTGGAACCATTTAGCATGGCCACCTTTTCTGGTGAGGAAGCAGGTGTTGTGTCACGCTGAAATACTGCAGACACTGTTGTCCAAGTGAAACGCTGAGGTGGCTTGTTGATCAAGTAGGCCTTCTTACGTAGCACTTGGATCGTTAGAAAGTAAGTGACTATCATGATAGTGAGGGGAATAAAGAATGCAGCCACTGAGCCGTACAGAATAAAGTCATGAAAACGATCAGGCATCAGGACACATGTGATGTTTGCAGAGTTGCCATTTCCATCTTCGATGCCTCTTATAGGGACAGGAATAGCAATGCCTACAGGAGAAAAAACAAATACTTCAGTGTATAGTAATCACTTGCAATCTCATTTTTGGACCTGATGCCTCAGTGTCCCTAAAGAAAGGTTCCTGACATCTGGGACAGGCACAGCATGATGGAGAGAACGTGAATTATTAAGGGCATCACGTGGATAATTGAGCAAACTTTGTGAGACTTGGCAAGCTCAGCTTTAACAGAAGTGCCCTTTCTAAAGAGATGGAGCTTAACCTGTGGTGATTGAGGAAGCAGTATAAAGTTCCCAACTTCTCAAGTGTAAAACACATGAATTGCTTTGACTCTAGTTGTTAGAATTAGTGTGCCTTTCCCTCCAGGCAAATGTTTTTCCCTAATGCCTTTTGCTTATTTGTAATACATTTTTCCCCAGGTAACCTGTGTACTTTTTGAAGGGGCAGTTTTGTAAACACTTAACGCTTGTCTTTCCCTCTTAACCACATCAAGTGGCTGGACACAGACAACTGATTTTTTTTTCACCCTGCTTGACAGTGTACAAGCAGTTAAATAGTTGCCAGAATTATGCAGCGTATTTTTGAGACACATTTGTTATTTGAAGCCTGTTGCATATTTAAGAGTGTTTAAATGTGGTGAGCTAGCTCCGTAATTCACTGCTCCTTACAAAAAGTTTTCAGTCTTGTCTTTTAAATGAATTTTTTATAGCTGCTAAATTACAGCACTTCATTTGCCAGCAGTCTGACATTACAACAAAAACAACAGGTTCCTTGCTGTCTGCTGAAGGTTATTTGTGCTGTTTCCTGATAGCACTTAATGAGATGTAGGGATTGACATTCGTACTCTGTTGCTCTGTCTACTGAAATTGGCTGAAGGCAGGAAGAGCAAAATGATTTACCCTTCAATCACTTGATCCCTGTCTTGAGAGGCACTCCTTCAGATAAAATGAGGATTGAGCCAAATTGGTCTTTGATTTGTAGAAAGATGGCTCAGCCACACAGTACTTTTATTTGTGTTAGATAAAAAATACAGCACTGATTAATAACAGTGAAGAAGCAGGCATTAAAAGATCTGCTTGTATGTGTTCTTTCATACTAACAGTTTCCTTTTTTGTGATAAGACAGAGATAGCATCTTTTCTTCTATCATCTCAGCTCTTCCAGAATTTTTTTTCAAGCTGGAACTTTTGGGTTTAGATATGTCTGCCTCGGATAGGAAGGTGGACGGACCCATTCTTGTGTGTGTCACCAACCTTAATAATCCAGAATAACGTTATTGTACACAGAGCATTACAGCACTATGCCTGTGACTGCCTGCGGCATGCAAGAAGTTATTGGAATTAAATGTTGTCACATCTTTAGCTCCTTCAGCATACTAATTTTTTTAAGCATTAAAGACAAGTGAGGTGCCACATGCATACCAGAGATGTGCCACTCCTTTCAGTCTGATGTAATTAACTTTTTTTTACTTGCTTCTTGGGACATTGTAAAATATGGATTTTAGCAGCACATACTCAGGTCTTATGGTTGGAAATATTGTCTTCTGATTTCTGGACTTATAAGACCATCAAGAAGACTGATAATTATCCCTACTCAATCCTTACCCATTCTAGGAAGCCTGATAGGGAACAATTCTAGGAAGCCAGTTTTAGTGATGTAGCTGTGCATCTGTGTACAGTGCAGAAGGTAGACTGAAGCCAGCCCAAGTGCTAGGGTCCAGTAATTGGTAATGCTTGGATAGATTTTCCTGTGTTGCCCAACTTTCACCTGTTATTTTGAACATGAAAACTTGGATTTCTTTTGCTGTCTCAGTCTCACGTACCTATTGAAATGAGCCAAACCACGATGATTTTGATGATTGTTGTAGCCCATGAATTGTACTGACTAGCCTGGATTGGCTTTTTAATTGCTATATAGCGGTCTAGTGAGATGGCGCAGAGGTGCATGATGGAAGCTGTGGAAAAAAGGACGTCAAGGAACAGCCAGATAGGACACAGGGCAGTTGGAAAAGGCCAGGCATTGTCTGAAAGAGAACAGAAAATTCATTAGACTCTAATATTTTCAGTGTGTGAGTTTTCATTGGCATCAGAACTTTGAAAAGTTCATAACGCTACAAATACTACAGGAACCAAGCTTGGCCACTGCTTCAGCTGGATTCTGTCTCAGATTTTACTTAACACCTAACTGGCACAGTTGCTGTCATCATATTGATCAGATTAGTTGTGTACTACAAGTCTTTCCCTATCCTTGTCCTTTTCAGATCATAAGTGCTTTGAAACAATAACACATTTTGAAGAAATGGGCCATGACTGTGCACCCTGCAGTTAAATCCTTTTTTTTTCAACTGTTTCCTTCATATAAGGAAACATTTATGATTCCACATTGTATTAATAGAGGAGATAATAGGTCATAGCCAATGTATCAGTCAATTGTTGCAGAACCCTGCTGAAATTTTCATAGTGATCTTGAAGAGTCTAGCTCACACAGTTTTAATTTGAGATCACTGTGTCACTTGATCAGATGCAGCTGAGCACTAATATGGCAAAACAGGACTCTTGAGTCTCAGGAATGATTTGTTTTTAAGAGTGAAGACTTGGATTTTAAGCCTGGCATCCTGTTTCTTGCAGTAGTTTTCTGCCTTTAATGTTGATCTTTATAGCAATCATTGGGTCTGGCAACAGTGTTGTGTCCAAGATAAAGATTTTGTGGTCAGCTTTGAAAAAGTCTAATGTTTTTGAGAGCTGGCATTCCCATACCAGTGTTAAAAATACCAAACCAAATTTACTTTAATGAATCTTTGACTATACTTCTCTTAACTGCTTTATTTTCACTCAAAATTGGTTTGTATTGTAATCCTGTTGCTAATAGTGTCATGTATCTGTAAGAGTGCTCTGTGGTCTTAAGGGAGGATGTGTAAACCCAAGGTTTTTTTCTATTTCTAATGGTAGACGTTTATCTACTAAATATATTCTCCTTCCTTACTAAATTCAGCTGTACTTGGTCAGTAGGCACATTAGTGATATTGCCAGTTATTGAAATGATGATTAAGAGGCCGGGAGGAAAGGATGTTTCTAACAAATGAAAGGATGTTTCTAACAAATCAGATAGTTTTTAACCTCCTTTGAATAAATAGATCTGTGTGCTGAGAATTCCAATCAAGCCTGGCTGTTGTAATGTTCAGACTTACCAATGTGGTAATGTTGCAATAATTTGAATAGGAAACATTTTTTGCCATGATGTGACTGATAGATGTGAATTAGAGTCATAGAATCATTAAGGTTGGAAGAGACCTCCAAGACCATCAAGTTCAACTGTTAACCCAACACCACCTTGCCCACTGAACAATGTTTACAGGTGCCAGATGTACGTGTCTTTTGATCTGTCACCTCCCTAAGCAGCCTGTTCCAGTGCTTGATTGCTCTTTCAGTGAAGAAATTTTTCCTAATGTCCAATCTAAACCTGTCCTGGTGCAGCTTGAGGCCGTTTCCTTTTGTCCTAGTGAATTGAGAGAAGAGACCAACCCCCCACTCTCTATAACCTCCTCTCAGGTAGTTGTAAGGAGCAATACAGTTTCCCCTCAGCTTCCTTTTCTACAGATTAAACAACCCTAGTTTTCTCAGCTGCTCTTCATAAGACCTACAGGCCTTTCACTAGCTTTGCTGCTACAAGTTGGTCCCTCAGTAGTGCCAAGTACAGAGGGACATTCACCTCTGTAGTCCTGCTGGCCAGGATGCTGGCATGTTGGCCTTGGTGGCCACCTTGGGAACACTTCTGGGTCACGTTCAGCCAGCACCCTCAGGTTCCTTTCCACCGAGCAGATCTCCAGCCATTCTTCCAGAAGCCTGTAGTATCATATGAGGTTGTTGTGATCAAAGTGTGGGACTCACCACTTGATCTTGTTAAACCTCATGCAATTGACCTCATCCTGTTGATCCAGCCTGTCCAAGTCCCAAACTTTACCACCCTTGAGCAGATCAACACACCCTCTCAGTTTGTTGTCATCTGCAGACTTGCTGAGAGTATATTCAATCCCCTCATCCAGGTCATTGATAAAGATCACTGATTTTATTGATGCTGCCTTGACTTGTATTATAAATTCAGGAGGATGGATACTTTTAGAAAGGTAGAGCACACTCTTATCTGTGGTGGGAAACCTCAGTAGATGCATCGTCCGGGTTGGATGAAGCCCTGAACCTCACCTCACCCACCCCTAAAACAGTGGACTACAGTTGAGGATGACGTAGGCAGTAAGGCAAAAAGGAGGGAGGCGGTCTGTTCTCAAGTCGTGAACTAATCAATTTTAGTATCTAGCTCCGTATTTCCTAAAATAGGTATTAAGGTTGAAATTAGGCTTCAGGAGTTTTATTCCATCAGGCAGGCTGTAATTAGTGTATTATGAAACGCTTACATTAATTTAATTTTTCTATCTGCACTTCCAGCTGGCAGTAAGGTATGGTGACTTTCTGAAGAAAAATAGAAGAGAAAGCCCAAAATGTCTTGTGTTCTAGCTGATTGCATGAGCCACAAAAAAAAAAAAAAAGAGAAAAGAAAGGAAAAAAATAAAAAATAATTCATTTCATGGGATTTGAATGGTTTTGTTAAATCCAGAATAGTAAGATAACTACTTCTCTTGAGTCTGTGGTGGGGGATTAATTCGGATATAATATGAATGTAAGACATATCCTATGTGTTAAAGTTCAAGTGAGCAGCTAACATTGTGTTGTAGAGTGCTTGTGTGCCACTCTCTGTTAGAAGTGCATCACTTTCTAGAGAATTGCAATACGATAAATACTTTCCATTTGTAGTTAATTTATTCTTTGCAGAAAAAACTCTAAAATATTTATGTAGTTAATTCACTCTTGGCAGAAGAAAACTCTCAAATACTTAGCAACACAAAACTCTTTCTTTTAAATGTAGATGCTTTTAAACAGTTACCTGATACCAAGCAACTATGTACCTTTTTAGGGCCTGTAGGAGATTTTGTTAGTGGATATGTGCAGCTGAACTGATAAAACTTTGTATTTTTATTTTTGCCTTGTCTTGAATTGGTACAGAAGGCAGGAAGTTACCACATTCATGTTTATAACATTGTTTTCTATTTGCATGTGTGACAAAATCCGAGTATACTGTAAATGCAGTAGCTGATAAGAACTGGAGAATATGGTTATTCTTTAAAGGAATCAAATGCTGTGAAGCTGATACCCTAAAGTCCAGCAAAGTCATGTAGTCCAGGCTTCAGATTGGGTTTGAGGAACTGCTCTTAAGAGAAGTAAGATGAGCTTTTAGCACAACTGTCTGCACTTGATTAATCTTTATTTAAGAAAAGCTTTATTTATGGGAAATACTTTGAAAGTGAGTAAGCCTTAAAACAAAGTACGGTATAGAAGAGCTGCTCTCGCTGTGAGCCAGAAAGGTTTTTTGAAAACTTGAGAGAAAGCACTGCTCATGTACATACATGTATAAGCATGATGGAGTGATCACCAGATAGGTGTGTAAACTATTTGTTCTCTGCTACAAGAACTGCTGAAATGTAGTGCCTGGAATGAAATTATTTTCTTGCTGTTAGATAATGATGCTTTTACTGAGATGGAAATTGGATATTTTTAATCACTAACTGACTTAAGCCTGGTCTTTTGTCTTAAGACTGGTGTGTGTGCCTGTAGCCTGTGTGTGACGTTCACCATTGTGTCACTGTTTAGCCAGTGTAATTTTTTTTTTCTACTCGAGTTGCATTGTGAGGAATAAATCCTTGTTTTCTTACTTGTCTTTATATTTGACAGTTTGGATAGTAGCCCTCGGTTAAAGCTGTTTTCTCTGGTAGTTTGTACAAGCAAGAAGGGAACATTTGCTTGGGTTTGCCATCAGTAATGGCAGAAGATTAAGATGGTGATTGCCTGTGATAGATATTTAAAATAATGGTTTGTAGCCTAGGACGTTCAGCTTTGCCCTCTGATTTTTAAGTGGGTGAATATCAGGAATAGAGAATGTATTTTTGGAAGATGGTACATGTACTGCTCCAAATAACCCATTGCTCATTGTGGGTAAGGCTTTTTCCTGCTACAGGCTTTGCTGATGCGAGGATCTCTCAAGTTTATTTGCTGATTTTTATTATCTAATCAATAGCACCATTTTTATTTCAATAATTCTGAGGGTTAGAAATCTGGAGAGCTCTTTTGGTTTCAGAGAGTGCAGTTATTTACTAAGATACCCTCCTTTTTTTTGAAAAAATGAGGAGAATTTAGCAAGCAATAAAACCAATGAACTGTTTGTATATTCTGACATTCACACTCCTAAATTAAAGTTGCAGTGTATATTTATACCAGAGTACATTTTGGTCCCTCTGCTGAGAATAAATAATCTGCTGCTCATAGTATTATACCTTCTGGTTATGAATTGATTGACGGATGGGTTTTTGAAAGGGACAGCTGTTTATTGCAGAGATTTTTCTATAAGTGCCCAGTCAGGCCATGGAGTCCATATCTGTAGTAGGTTTTGAATTCAAACACCCTGTGACACCTTCATTTTTTACAGTTAGGGTTGTTTAATGTGACTGCACTTCAGCTCACACCTCTTTCCTCAAATATTCTCCACATAATTAAATATCAGTTCCAAATCAGAATAATAATATTTGTATTGTGTATCTAGAAGCTGCACCCAGCTATTTCATTATTATAGAAACATTCTGATGTGGAAGTGCCAGTAGGCTGGATTTAATTTGCTCTCTAGCTGTCAATGATTGTTCTGTGTTTAAGTGGTTATCTGGCTAATACAGCTTCAAGGTTTAGACGTGTATTTATTTCAGTATCTGTTCTATCTTCATTCCAGTAACTCCTCATGTTTTGCGCATGCTTTGAACTTCTATAAACACCTCAGCATCTTCCAGTCAGTGCAGAGGCAAAGCAGTCTTTCTGATTGGCTGCCAAAGAGACAGTTGTATGCAAAGAATTTCAGTTTTAATCACTGTTGTGTGAAAGTTGGCTCCAGTCTTAGTTAATTATAACTAATTTTGCTACTTTACATTTCCTGCAATGTGAAAGATGCTTTTGTTTTTACTTTTTAAATTAAGATTCCTAGGCTTTAAACTATTGTGACTAGGGTTTAGTATTGGATTGAGAGATTAAGGGGCAATATACTTGTTTGATAAAGTTAAAAAGATTTCTTACTCTTGCAAAATGAAAATAATAATTATTTAAATCCCAAATCAAAAAACAAAAAACTAAACACAATCCAGAACTTGCCTTCCCTGTGTATTGATTGCTAGTACAATTGTTGTACTTATTATGGCTAGTTTTATTGTTAATAATGAGGCCTTTAGGAGGAACTAAGCTGTTACAGTATCTCTAAGTCAGTAATGTTTAAACTCATCTTTTTTATGTCTCGTGCCTCTGAACACAGGTGCACATACATGACATACCAAGGTTTTCATTAGAGACTGTGTATTTTTCAAGTTAGAAATCACTGTCGTAGTCATGCACATTAATTCTTTTTGGAAACTGTTTCTTGAAAGAAAAGACTGGCTTGTGATCTCAAGACTGAATTCTGATGTCTAGTCCGTAATTTGGGGTGAAGCAGTGTGTAATATACAGAAATTCAGTCTCAAGGCATTTAGCGAATAAACATTTGTTAATAATGTGATGCCAGCCTTCTGCAGCAAACAAAAGCTACTGATGCCTTTCTGAAATAAAGTTTGATTGTGTTTGCTTGCTGCTCAGGCAGCTCTTAGAGAGATCTAGCCTAGGTAAAATGAACTTCTGCTGCCTTTCATTATCTAGAGCCCAGTGGTATGTCTGCCTTAAAGATAATTGTGTAGATCTGTAAGTTTATGGAAAAACCTATCTCGCTTTTCCCCCCCCTGTTACTGTGATTTGATAATAGACCATTTAAAATGCTTTCGTAAAGAAACTTAAGCAAAAGAGAGAGACTTTCCCACGGAGCTGTGTCTGGTTGTCAAAAGCAATATCTGAAATAAAGCTAGGCATGAGAGAATATGAAAAGGTCATGCATGTTCTGTAACCAGAAGGAAAATGTCACACTAGGTGTGTTAATGTAAAAAGTGTCTATTTTATTTCATATGAACCAGACTAAATGATAATTTTGGGACTCAAACATAAGGTATACAAATTGAGCCTTCCTTGGCTTGACAGTTAGTTCTTTGGGATGCTTTAGGAACCTGACACTTTCCCCAGTGTGGAAGAAAACTAGTTTCTCTGAAACAGGTACTATTAACGTTTGTTGTCATTGACGGCACCAGGGATCATCACTACCAGCTTGTGGGGTTTAGAATCAATACTCTATCCTACAAAATTCAAAACCCATTCAGTGTACCAGATACCTAATCTTAACTTCATGTGTTTCAAGAGAAGACTGCCTGCAATCAGCGTAATATCAAATAGAACAGTTGATTATTAAAAGTAGCATTATACTGTACAAAACATAGTTTCCCATTTTTAATAGTTTGTTTCAAATAAAGACATTAAGCTTTATTAAGGTGACAGGGTGTGAAGGCTAAGCAGCCCTCATCCAAGTGACCTTTCTATTTGTTATGGTAGGAAGCAAACATGTTTTCTGTTTTAATTAGACCTCCCCAAATTGTATTCCATTTCCTGCTGAAACAAATGCACTGTACTTACCAAATAATATTATGAGAAGGGCAATCGGCATCACAAACAGACCCACGAGTAAATCTGCCACTGCCAAGGACATCAAAAAGTAGTTGGTAGCATACTGCAATTTTTTTTCCAGAGACACCGCCAGTATGACAAGTATGTTCCCCCCAATGGTGGGGATTATCACCAGGAGGATCAGTAAAGCTGCCCAATGCACTTTATTTCCTTGTTCGACACTTGGGTAGTCCTGCTTGTGTTCTCCACTTACTGAGAGAGGTGACAAAGATCCAGACCCATTCCAGAAATGTAAAGGATAGGACATTGTTGTGTCCAGCAAAATGTATTCAGGAGCTGTATTTTGCACAGGGATCGTCTGTGGTGTAACAGTTCACTTTTCCTCTCTGGTCCAGGATGGTCCTGAAGAAAGGCCAGCATGGTCCATATGGTAAACTGGTCATCTGCTATTTTGAGATGCTGTAACCATGTCTGAACTGGTATCCAACTTTTTTATCCGGTGCCTTGCTGGGTGCAGTTGGGTCTTTAAAAATTAAACTCTGGTCTTGCATCCATCTCTCGTTGGTAAAGTTCAGTGGACTGGTCTCTCCCGTTTATCAAGGTGCAGTTTTCAGACGATTGCAAGAGACGATTCAGTAGCTGTGCAAAGTAAGCAATGCATTAGCTTCCTTTTTATTTGGTCTTTTACTGCTGTAAAAAGTGATAAATGAATTTGGATGCCAAATGGTTCCCTTTAGGTACAGAGTACGTAGATTTGCTCTTTGTAAGTACGAACTGATGCAAAGGCAGATGCTCACATTGTGTATATGCAACTCCTCCTCTCTCGAGTGTCTGGTCTACAGCAGAGTGTGCGTAGGCAGACAGCAGTTCCCATATTTCCCCTTATTAAGAATCAGATTTCTCCACAGAGGGTCACCCCAAAAATATCTTCAGAAATGATGTATGAGGTTTCCGTTTTAATGACTGCAGCTCCTAATTTATCAGGTGAGGGTCAGGAAGCTGCAGACAATAAAACACTGGTGACAGTCTCAAGGGGACTGTAAAGATTTAAAGAACTGAGACATCTAAATTTACCCATTACTTGGAGAGGGGCTCAGTAAACCACTTGTTTTTGTAGTCAGAGAAGGGCTCTTATTAAGCAAAGCCTTCTCTCTCCCTTTCTCTGTCAACTCTGCTGAGAATTTAACACTTACATTTCCCTGTTCCAGCAGAGACTAAACAAGCTGTCAGGGTGTTAAGCCAAAGGAACACTCGATTACTGGAAAGATTTGATATTTTGAATATTCAGGTGAAGAAAACCTTACCTGTTTGTCTTGCATTTTAGTAGAGTCCACTCTGTGTCCATGAAAATCCTTTGCAGTTTTCTTTTTCCTCACGTGGTGGATTTTAAGATTGTATTTTTCACTGTGTCTGGAAAAGAAATTGTTCATTTGGCATTGTTTTTTATAATTTTTCTAAAGCTTGTCTCTTGAATTTTGCTTAGCACTTATTTTTTTCTGACACCAAGATTTAAGAATTTCTATTTTCAGAAGACTGTATTTCTTACCCATGTATTTTCTCTAACTCTTGAATGGAGAAGAATCATTCTTGCCACATTTAAAAAAACCCAGAAATACAGTTGTGTTCTTTCTTGGCTGCCCTTTCTCTTCCATTCTTTTGATGATTTTACTTAATCACTGAAGTGATTAGCAGAGTCTCTGTGCAGTTTCCTCATTAGCAAAGCTCGCAGTCTGCTGCTACCTTGATTTGTCGATCGACTCATTCCAGTATATCCAGCTCCGGTGCATGAAAATCAGGGAAGCAAGTGAGTGGGGGCTAGGCTGGCAGAAAGCCACTGAGGGTTAATTGTTTCAGTGCTCCAGTACTGTGGTGTATGCTCCTTATAGCTGTGTCAGGATGTGCAGATCCTGTAAACGACTCTTCATGCAACACTGCTGTAGCAATGTGCACCATGGCGTGTGTACACTGCTCTGTGTGTGTGTGCTGTGTGCTCCATTGCTCTCTGGTAGGAGCACAGTTAACCCTAAAACGTTCTGCTGCCCTGTAAACACTCCAGTTCTTTTCTTGATTGATTTTATAAAAGTATTGTCTAACACATACTTTTAAGCATGTTCACTGTGATCTTTAAACCCTCCTTCATACAGCTGCTTTTTATTATTATGAGTGTTCTCTTTTGTTCCAACTTCCAGCAAGATGGGTTTACAGTCTCTAATGTCATCTTAAAGTTCTGCATTAAAATGGAAATACAGTTCACTTCCAAGGACATTAGCTGAAGAAGTGTGTAATACAGTCCTTGAGTTTATGGCCAGCTTATACCATGAGATTGTAGTCTGAACCCCTGTATGTTATCCACCATTACATTCCATTGCTAGTGCTCACCGGATTTGAGCTGGGAATCTGTTCCTCAGTGAGCTGGAAATGGATTTGTATTTATTTAAAAAATAATTTTTAAAAAAGCTTTCATATCTTTAGAATACAACTACTTTGGGGCAGAGAGATTAAGCTGTTGCCAGAGATTAGTTGAAATATTTACTTAAAGTGTGTTCAGATCATACACTGGAATTTCTATCAAAGTAGTTTTCACTTATTCCTTATTCTTCCTGTTTAAAGGAAATCTTTGGTATTGGGTTAATGAGCCTTTAAAATAACTCTTCCCAAAACTCAACCGTGTCCAATAAACTTCTGCTTAATTTTATAAATCTTGAAGGCTCTTTGGGCATCTCTTTACCTAAATTTCTGTTGGATTAAGCACAACTAGTGTTCCTTCTTTCAGGTTACACAGCTGAAAGCTTGTTTTCCTTTGTGGACAGAGGAGTTTGTTCTTTCCCTGTTGAAAGGCAGCTGGAATTCTTAGGACTTTCTGGAGATGGTGCTGTTGGTAATATGTCTGTCAGAAATGGGAAAAAAAATGTTACAGAGTAAAGCCTCCAAAGTACAGCGAAAGATAGATTAATCCTTCAGCCTCAGTGGTCTACTTGAGGCAGTATGCCATGTGAAGATCTTCATGTCATGTTTTCAAATTTAAAGAACAAAATAAAAAATTCGGGACGGGGGGAATAGACATTTAATAGACAATTAATGCATCTATTACAACCATTTACTAATCATCACCGTTGGTTACAGATAAAACCTGTGTTGGAGCTGAAGTGTAACCTTGAAAGAGATGGTTTAGGTTTTTTCTACCTCTCACATTTTCTCTTTCACAGCACAGAAGACACTATACCTCCATCACTTCAGTGTGGGGGAAGGATCAGAGTTGTGGAAGTATAATTTTGTCAACCTGAGTTCTATATTATCTCTTCATAAATCTTCATGGATCTTACCATCAAAGAAGCACCTCTGTTGGTCACTACAGTAAAGAGCTGTTTTAAAGTGAAAATCAAGTGTTCCCACTTCTCTGAATGTCTCAGTGGATGCTGTAGTGTAATTTATATGACAAAATAATCTCCTTTGCCACTAGAAAGGCTAAAATAAATAAACTGGGAGGTGGGAGGCACCTTGATGAAGCACCAGCTGAAGACTGAAGTGTTGCCTGCAGAGTGCTCTGATAAAAGCTGTATAAATATATTGAAATTATTATTCTAAATGCGTATGAAAACAGAGTTTTTCTAGGAATTCATAGACAAAGATGATACAAGTTCAGTTGCGCACAGGCTTGCATAGCATGGATACCTGCCTGGTGCATTGTTTCTTTTCAGATGACTAGAAAACTTACCTGCCTTTTGGGTTGCTTTTTGAGCTTTCAGAAATTATTCAGACCTGGGAAAAACACATTCACCTATGCATCTATTCTAGATCTGCAGCAGATTCTTCATGCTTCTGGTGAGGGTTTCTCTGCGGGCCACTGCTCTGCCCTTGTATTCAGAATCTCTCCTGTGTTAATGAGTGTTAACTCCTAAATCTTGCTAGCCATCACTTCTGGTCTACCATAACCAGACTATGTGGATTATTTTTTTCAAACCCTTGCTGTAATTTCTGATTGCTCTGGTACACAACCCTGCGTCAGAAACGACTGCAAATTGTGTAGTTAGGTATCTGCATTCCTCCTTTATTAATCCCTTCATAGATTAAATGAAACGTCTCTTAAACTTTATTTTAATCTGTCACTGCTCTACCAAAGCACCTTGTGGCAGTAGTTCTGTTTCAAACAATTCATGTCCAATAGTTTAGACATATTTAGAATCTTTTTAAAGGTGACTGGGGATACTTAACAATGAATTTAAGAGACATATTTGAGATTGTTCTTTAATTCTCTGACATTTTATTTTTCTCAATGAATTATGAAGTTCCTAAATATTCAACTAAAAAAAATAAATGTATGTTAGTGATGCTTCACATACTTTCATTGGTCTTGTGACTGAGACTGAAAATTAGGTTTATTTCAATACTTTATTTACCAATGGATGCTACCTGTGCCTACCTACATACACACCTGTATGTGGTTTCATGTTTAAATATTGCTGAAATGGCAATAGTTCTCCAACCTTCAAGATGTGCAATTTACAGAACTGGAGATAAGCTGTGCAAGGGCATTTGGATGTTACTATAGCTGGGCTGTGATTTTAGAAACTAAGTGGATTATACTTCAAGATATGGTAATCTGAGTTTTTAATTTGTCATGTGGTGTTGTTGCATTGCCTTTTGGAATACAGATTGAAGTAGATTGTTAAACAGAGTTCATGGACGTAAGGGGAGGCAGGGAGAAAGAAAACCCCAACAGTTTAGCTTCCTTACAGATTCTTAAGAATGATGCTGGAAGAATGTTTCATGGTGAAGAGGAAGTGCAATTTCTGGGTTCTCTCTGCAAGAAAAACTGACCGTCTTCCCTGATCTGTGTTGATTTGTTCACATTAGCATGTGTTAGTAACAATTGACACCCTGGTTCTTCTCTTGTGACTTTTTTCACTGAGGGCTTAAGAAAACCTTTATTTCCTCTCTCTTTGCGAGTAATGAAGAAGCTGAATATTTCTTCACTTTATCAGAAATTCTAGGGAACTTAGAAGCTAGTATCAGCTCTTATGGAGAGAATAGAACATTCATTTGTCTATAAATAGATCACCTGTACTTAATTATATCCAGGAGATGAACATTCCCAGGAATGAGATCAAAGTTGGTACTTCAGGCTAAGGTGATTGGGCAGGAGTTAGGCAGCTCCTTTGTGGTATCTGTGATTCTGATTCAAAATCCTTCAGCTGCATAGGATATGTTTGTTTTTTGTGGAGGTTTTAAGAGCAACTGGTTGAGTGAAACTAATAAAATGCTAGCTATTATGTTTTGCTGAGAATCTGTCATTATTGTCTTGGTGCATCTTTATGGTTTTGTTTATGACTTCTGAATCAAAACAAACTGCATCTTGGAGGAAGTTCTTCATCTGCAGCCCATATATCACAACAGTAAAACTTGTCCTGGTGTAGCATGGAAACAGCTGTTGCTGACTACTGTGGTGAACTCCTGCAGAAGAAACTTTTAGCCTTTTTTGACTTGTTTACTAATTTAGTGTCCTAGTAACAGAACAAAATTGAAGCTAGTTGTGATGTATTTTATATATGAACCTGGGTTCTCTGACATCTTTCTGCTGTGACTCTTTATGTAGGAGCAACTGAACAGTTTTCAGATTAAAATGAAGGAAATAATCAGGGAGTTCTATTGCCCTGTTTTTGCTGTTATAGTAAAATGTAATTGCAGAAGCAAACTGCTTGAGCAAAACCAGTGTTACAGAAAAAAGGAAGGGACCGGTGCATTAATTTGGTTTTCTAAAGCTAACTATTGCCTGTAACTTTCTAGGCAGTACAGTCCAGTTTAGAGACATGCCATAGGCTTTCATGTAGGAATTTTTAGATGAGATTACTGGACTGTGTTATACTGGGAGGTCAGAATAGAGAACTATGGTACGTTGTTCCTATCCCCAAATACATTAAATATACTTAAGGTTTAGAATTTTTACTATGGCTTTTAAGAGCAAGGGAGAACTCTGGAGAAACTTCTGCCTGCTGAATTTCCAGATGCTAGCCTGGTGTTTCATGTGACATTGCCTTCTGCAATTAACTTGTAGTAATGGTAGATGTCCATATTAGGACTAAGAGTAGGCTGGTGCTGAGCGTGACTTCTGATAAAGCTTTTATATTTTTTTTTGTACTGTTTTATAGGTTTTCCCACTTCCTTCAGTATTTTTATCCTCTTCCACCACAGGTTTCTAATCAGTAACCACATTGATTCCATCCTGCACAACAGAATCACAGAACTATAGAATCTTTTCAATTGGAAGAGATGTTTTAATGAATTCCCACAATTAACCCAGAACTGTCAGGTCGCCATTAAACCGTGTTTCTCAGTACCACATCTCCATGTCTTTTAAATCCCTCTAGAGACTGGGACTCCACCTGTTCCGTTGTTTGACAACCTTTCTGTAAATAACTTTTTCTCATATCCAATGTAAAGTACTCCAGGTGCCACTTGAGCCCATTTATTCTTGTCCTCTTTCTTGTTAATTGGGACAAGAGACCAACCCCCACCTCTACAACCTCCTTTCAGGTGCAATAAGATCTTCCCGCAGTCTCCCTTCTCCAAGCTAAACACTTCTGGTTGTGTCAACTGTTCCTCACAGGGCTTGCAATCCAGACTCTTCACCAGTTTCGCTGTCCTTTGTAGGACACACTTGTTGAAGGTCTCCAGCAGGTATCTGGAGGGGTGGACTTGGTTTGAAAATTTGGATGGGGATTCTAAGTGAAGTGGAAACTTTATCAGCAGCTCACATGGCAGTGCTCCAAATGACAGTGAAAGCCTTGGGCCAGGGAGAGGAGGACATGGTCATATTTTAAATACAGTACCCAACTGGGTTGGCGCTGGGAAGTAATGCCACGGGAGCCCAACTGCAGGCTGTAACTGCTTATGAGAGCTTTTTCATGTTTCTTTTGATCACTTGACAGAATTGTGTTGAGTTTTATGAATTTTATTAAGTGTGGGGTTGGGTTTATAGAGACTAACCTTTAGCTGTTGCCAAAGTGTGTAGGACTTTGTGAAGTGTCTCAGCAATAAAGCATACAAGCAAATGTTACTGTTAAGCATTGATGCCAGCTGTGCTCTTACATACTGAAGTCCTGTTCCTGTGATAAGCACTTTTACAGCGCTCTGCTTCCTCAGCCCACTTGTGATTCTGCCCTCTGGTTCTCCATTATGTGGAAATAACGCTTTTTGAAGATTGCCGGTTTGAAGACCACATTACTGGGAAAAGCGGTGGGACCCATTAAATAGTGCTGACTCCCAGAGTGGATTTACAGAAGACCCTCTGTCAAAATATTTGACTAATTTATGGGTAGATTTGAGATAAAAGCATTTCAAGTAACAGCCACAAATAATGTAAATGTGGCTAAGAACTCTCCAATCAATTCCATAGCATGAATTGTCATTTTATAATAAAAAATGTGTTGGAACTTGTGAGCCTGCAGGCACAAAGATGTCTCCATGTTAATAATTCTATACAATTCAGCTTTCTGAATGCAAGTTTAATGATTAATACTTAGTGCATAATCTTCTTTACCAGAAGGTTTTTTTCTCTTCTTTGATTCACAGTGTGGCTGTCTAACATTTGCTCAAGTAAAGCAAAAACAAAGGTGTTAGGGTCTTCGTGCAAGTCTTCTGCACAAATGCTTGGGCTCATTTAATATAGGATTTATCTCTACATCAGTTCATTATTAAAAAAACTGTTGTCAGCATAGAGTCATTACAGATCCAGGCTGTTACTTCAGCAAGAGGATGTCAGGTAGTTAAAAGATGCCATTTCAGTTATAATCTTCTCGTGCCTTTTTGCAGGACAGAGTTGTTCTGTTTTCCAGGTCTTTCCCCATTCTTTATGTTTGTCATCATGGTCGAGGTTGCAGAGTTGCCAGCAACTTTATATTGGTTCCTCTGTTCTTTTAATGTGTGGTTTTTTGTAAGGTGGTAAGGTGGATTCTTTCCCTGTGCAGATGTTTGGAGCTGGAGTGTAAAGAGGAATTGAGGACTAGTCATCTGAGGAGGTTATGGGGAATTGATGAAATAGGAAGAGATAGTTTCTGCTCTAACTACTAATGGATTCAGTGTGTAACATACAGCTGAAGCTTGAGTATGTAGTTATAGGAACATGTCTTCTGTCTTGAGTCACAATAAAGGAGCAAATGAGCTGGATTATTGCTTAAGGGCTTAAGTTTTTTTTTTTTTTTTTACATCTTTTTTCTGGGTTTTGGGAATTTGTTTAAGCAAAACCCAGTATTGGAACATATTCTATAATAGTTTTTCTACCTCTTCAGTGTCATCTATCTATAAGTACTCAACAACTCAGTGATCCTACGTGACGCTGTAACTCATGTGTACAACACATACTGAAACCACCCTGGAACCTTCATCTTTCAGTATAGCAAATATAAGAGAAGAAGCTAAAACTGACGTGTTCTTGGTTGGTTTACGTGCTTCAGTCTGAGAGTCAAAGTAAAATGGCTTGCAAGACTGCTTTATGGATTTTGAATCTGACAATTAAAAAGCTAATCTGGGCTGCAAGACGCAGTGAGATGGAGTGAATAACTGGCTGATGTACACTTTGAAAGCAGACATAATTAAATCACTTGCAATTTGTAGTTTCCCATTTTTCTTTTTCATGAGTGTGTACTTGCCAGCCAGGTTTCTGCATCACTTTTCTGTTCAAGGTGGCATGAGATGGGATACATTTAACAGATCAGCTGTGATGGATGTGCTTGCAGTGGTTATAAGTTCAGAATACAGACTTAAGTGACGCAGAGAGGCTTATTTTGCATTTGCTGGACTAGAACTGATGAAATTTGCAGTGTATGGTATTACGATGTGGTTTGTGCAGGATCAAAATTAATGGAGTGATAAATATGACTACCAAGACAGTCAGGAAATTAATATATCAACACCTGTGAGTTCTGCCCTGCTTCAGAAATAGTCAGTATTCACAAGACTGCATAGGGACTTATTGCCTTAGGAAATGAAAGGGTTCACTTTCATCTCTCTCAGCACTGGGTAGAAATTCTGTTGCTGTGATGACCAACAGGACCCTAGTTCCCAGCTGGTAAGGCACAGTGCTTATACTCCCATTTCAGGTAGCAACAGCACAACATTTTAAGGAGACAACAGTAGATGTTGCTGATTGGAAGTATAAGTTGTATCAGCATTTCCTCCCATGCTTTAATTTACAGATGTAGGTGAGTGGAGGAGCCAGCAGGAGCAATGATTGCAAAAGGGAGTTTGGGACCTTGAAGGTTGATTGAACACTGGAGTTGGGTTTTGTGTCGTCTGATGGGAAATTTAGTACTATGTGTCTCATGAAGTGTGAACCTCTGCTAGTGGGAAGTGTGCCACACCAGTATGATTTCTAGAGATAAAGACCTCAATTTCAGTAGGTATGCCATTCTGCTGAGTAAGCTCTTGAAGGCAGACAACATAACTCAAAAGGGAGATTCTAATAGCGGAAATTAGGTTTGACATCTGCAGTGATAGGAAAGGTTGTGCACTTCCCGGTTCCCCTCTTGGTCCATTTGTTCTATCCTTCTGGTTACATTTTATGAAATGCAAAACATATGACGTGGAGGGAAGATTTTAAATTTCCCAATATGAATAGAGTGAAGTGTCCAGATTTGGAAGAACAATAATGAAAAACATTATTTCATTGCCTTTTTTAGGACTCCTGAGCAGTGTCCAAGTGTGGTGTCTTTGCTGTCAGAGAGCTACAATCCCCATGTGCGTTATGGGGCTGCCATGGCTTTGGGTATCTGCTGTGCAGGCACTGGAAATAAGGTGAGGACCAGAAGCATCCATTGCCAAGATTGCTCTTGTACTGCAGAGACTTTTGTGCAGAAATGACATGTAAGATTTCTCTCACGTATATACTGCTAGCCAGTGAAGTAGAGCAATACTGCTTTAAATCTTTAACTGTCCTGAGCATAGAGATCCTTCTCCTGCTTGTACAAAATAGATAAAATAGAAGAATGTTTTTTACGTGTTGTTGCCAAATTCCTGGAAATTTATATTCAAAGCTTTTCTTAGAGTTATCATACTGTCAAGTTGCCACTGAAATTTAAACGTATGTTCAGTATTCCAAAATCAACACTTCTTTGCCCTTGGGGTTGATCTTTTACAAATTGCTGTAGGGGGAACGAGGGGTGGCAGTGTAAGGAAAACAGCAGGTGTTTTTCTTAACTTCTAGCTCCTTTTTTCTCTCCTGTGATAGAAAATTCATGGAAGATCCATGTAGTAAAGCCCAATGCGATGGAATTTAATGGGAGTTACTCTTGCTTCAGGTGTGTAATTCACAACCAGTAAATTCTATTGTCATCTTATATGTGTCAGTGAAGGTTAATTCTCATGGTTGATAGCAGGGGGCCTTTTATAGTACAAGGATTCCCACTACTGCAATGGAAATTGAGCGCTGATTGGGACAAGCATAAAGTAGACTTTGAGGATAGGCTTACTTTACTTCACCCATGTGTGTATTCCTGTACTGAATCACAGTTTCAAAACAGGTGCACAGACTACCTGTGTGGGAGTAATATTTCATACTTCCAAGTCTTTGATAAATCTCGCACTTACCTGTACCATCGCTTCCTCAGCCAGTATTAAACACTTGGTCTGTGGTTTTGCAAGCAAGAGCTCCCCAGCACGTCACTTGTATTGTGAAATGCATGGGATGCTGACGTGTACAGCCTGCTACCTTAAGTATGTAAAGCATGCAGGCTTGAAAGCAGACTGCAAGTCCTATTTTTATCCAGGTTGTTTTGTTCTCAAGTAGAAGGTGGAATCAAGGAGCTAATTGTTTTTAACCTGCTGCATCCGACAAGTTCATTTAAGTGGAAATACTTCTTAGTCACACAAAAAAAGACCTAAGCCATCTGGTTACATGCAGACATGATTCCAGAGCTTATATTAGCAGGATTTGAAGGCTCAAATATGTTCAGTTTTGGAAAGTTCAGCTTTTTGTCATTGTGGATGTTCCATTCATGGTATTGAATGTGTGCTCAGGTATGAATGAATCACGTTCAGGTGGAGAAGCACAGCCTCAAAGATAGCGCATTTGGCAGATGCAGTCGATTGAAGGCATGGAACTATTCTGAAGTGGTTCTTAGAAATAGTGTTTTGTGTAAAGTTAGCTTGCTTTTGAAAGCATCACCCTGACAGAAGTAAGTGCTGAGAGGGATCTGTGTTGGTAGACTCGTGCACTCAGCTGCCTGTACTTGTGTCCTCAAGTAAGGACAGGAGAGAGCTCCATGTAAGAGATAGCCAAGTGATTGTGTCAAACTTGTGTAATCAGAAGGTGATGATAGATTAAAAGTAGTGTTTGAGCTTCTGAGGGTGGATGTCCATGAGCTGTCCTGTCCCAAAGCTTGTTTTACATGTCATTTCAGAGTGCTTTTAGAAAGCCACTGTGTTACCACAGACCACATTTATCTGTGTGGACAGTGGTTGTACAAACTGCTGTCTTAGCTTTATTCTGCTTGGACCTGAAGAATGTGCTTGCTGAAGGCTGGCTGAACCTGCTAACAGCTGTTGTTGAAGTGGGCAGCCTTGGCCTCTCCTGCCACGTTTTGCTCTGTCTCATGTCCAGCTCCTAAGGGGGCTGATTGAGATACAAGCTGAGAGTGCTGACTCAGATAACAACAACAAAAAAGGGAACAGTTCTCCGTTGAACTATTGAGCTGGAAAAGTTCATTGAGAGGTGAGACAAGGGCTGCAGCTAGCACAGGGAAAGTGGAGGGACTGGATATCTAAAGAGTAGTAGAGGAAGGAGACAGGGATCTCATTTGGGTAACTGAGTTTAGGTGAGCTTAGTTATCCTGTGTTATGCTGAGAAATAAAATTGGTTCAAAATACATTGTTCAAATTGGATTTGTGTCTGTAATAATTTTGCTTATATTATAAGTTATGGTTTGCAAAGTGGTAAACTGTAAACAGAGATGAAAAATTGTGTGTAAAGAGATGATGTAGTTTGGATTGCCTGCAAATTGCTCATGCTGATCTCAGCCATGTCTAAGCAGTATTGATTACAATAGACTCCCTTGGAACCTTTCATAACCAAGGACTGCTTTGAAATGAATGCTTATCAATAGATCATTATTCCTATTGTGCTTAGCTGGGAAATTACTGACTTTGAAAAAGCAGTAGTGCATTTTGACATGTTTTAAATCCTGTGTTTACTGTTTGGGGGTTCAAAGGCAGCCCCACTTGATGCAGGTTTGAAGCAAATGCTTTCGTGGGATGCAAAATGTTACAGGTTCTGACAGTAAAGTCTAAGATCAAGAATGTGGGACCTGGTTGGTTTTACCACCTTATTTTCTAACCTCTGACATGTTGTTTGATATTTCTGGTTCCTTTGTTCCTTAAAGAAAATTAGGGTAATGCTGATGTATTTTGTTGAGAAAAATGACAAAGAAATTGTGCTAAGAGATTGTGTGTACAGTTTAGTGCATGTCTGTGCTTCTTATGTGATGAATGTGTCTATTGCTTACAGCTTACTTATCTGCTGCCCTACTTCTGCATGTAGATTGTGTTCCACCCAGCATTTGGATTTTGTTGTTGGGCTTTTTCTTCCTCAATTTTTAGATTAAAATCCACAGAAATAGGGATTTCTGCTTAATGTACCGACAGCAGGCAAAATGTGTTAAAGTGTATGTCTTCCATTAGAGTACAGAATCCTGGGATAGTAAAATAATAGTGTTAACTTTGCAACTGCTTATTTCTTGGGGGTTTTGGTTGTTTTTTTAGGAAGCAATTAATTTGCTTGAGCCAATGACAAACGATCCTGTGAACTACGTACGTCAAGGAGCTCTGATTGCATCTGCCCTTATCATGATCCAACAGACCGAAATTACCTGCCCTAAGGTAATGTGGCATACTTTACATACCAGCTTATTAAGTGAAAGAATGGTCTTGGAGTCCAAATCTTCAGTACACATGTACAATCCTTGTGGAGAGCCAGAGCTGAATGCACAGCAGAAAGCCCTTGAATGCAGAAGCATTTTAGCTCTAGGCTTTAGAAATACAAGTGCTCTTCAAAGGTCTAAAAGCATCTTCTAATGATACAAAAGCAACTAGCTTCCACTAATATCCACTGAGGCCTGTATGTTCATGATTTATGAGACTGCTGTTACTGAATAAAGAAGTTCATTGTGATGGCAGTAAACTTAGGTTTCGATTTGATCACCCTGCCGGAAAGTCCTGTTATGTTTCTTTTGTAGCTGGTCTTACCCTTGTCAAGTGGAACAGTTTCTGCTATCAGACCAGGCTTAGTAGCTTTACAGCAAATATGCTTTTTTAATGGACAGTTTCTTTCTGCTCCGAAGGCAAAAATTATTGTATATGCTGTGTTTAGTTTTTAAGAATAGTTGGGACTGAATATGTGACAAAAATGCAAACATTTGTACAGACTAAAAGTCTACGTTAATAGAAGCTCTGAGGTTCTATGTTTCATCTGCTCTCTTGAACACAGAGACAGTGGCTGGTGCTTTGCTATTCAACTATCATAAAACAATTGCTGTTACTCATGTTATTTTAGATACTAAACTGTGATACAAACAGCCACAATGTTATTGCATTTGGATGGGGAGAAAGAAAAAAAACACCACCTCATCTTTGTCCAGTGGAAAATTTTACTTGTGAAAGTGAAGAAAATCTTCCAAGACAGGTGTTTGGGTATTTCCAAGTCACGGAACATGAAGGTTTACTGGCAAACAGTTCATAACTTTGAATTATATAGATATAAAAATCCAATTCCAGTTATTTTTCAGTGAGCAGAGTCTGTGACGGTTATGTTACCAAAGTTGTCATTGTAGTTGAACTGAATTAACTAGTGGAGAACAGAAGAATTCTATCGAATTGCCTCATCTTCCAAGATACAAAGTTTCGGTAGCATGACTTTGGATTCTCTTTCTGTGGAAATAAACTGCTCTTTGTTTTTATTGATTATTCCTTGGTGAAGTACTTGGAATGCAAGATCTAAACATAGGAGGTCAGAGTTAATCTTGCTGCGTTCCTCTAATGCTGAGCAAATTGTATAGGTCTTCTGTGCTTCAGTTCCCCACCTGAAAGAAAAATGACAAGTCTTTCTTCTGTGAAAGGACATTATGAGAATAAGTTTATTGTAGTTCTCATAGCACCCTAATCCTCCTGATAGGAGAATTGCAGAGTGCTCTGAATCAATCAGACATCCCAGACTGTTACAGATTATTTGCTGTCTATTGGAGTTTCAGTCTTCTGGCAATGATAGGTGAAAGAGTCTCTGTGTCCTAAGGAAAGGTGCTCTCAGGAAAACAGCTAGTGAAAATGCTCATAATACGAGGTGTGTAATAAGTCAGATCTCTTTCCCCAAAGAGACACATCATCTTGACTTTAGAGGTATGTAATACCTGGGCTTGCTAAATAGGTGAGATTTATAGTCTGGGGTTCCGTTTAAAAATGATGTGTTAATAAATATAGATATATAAGGCTATACATGCATAAAGCAGTTATAGAAGCATTGAAGATATTTAAAACCAGACAACCCTCCCCCCAACCTTCAGATTATAAACTAATTAAAAGTCCTGAAATACCCCCAAAATTTAGGGACTCATGGCACAGGCACAATATGTAAGTTTTACTTGTTTTGAAGACCCCAAAAGTTTGGTTATAACCATCAAAATTTGTTGCTCACAAGCAAAAGGAATAGGAATATTTTGAGAAATATGCTGCCTATTGAGTTATTTATTATCCATGGGAACCTTTTTTTTGAGGCTGTCTGCCAGCCTGAAGAAAAACTATTTTATTCTCATGTGAGAGGGCAGACTTCAAAAAAGTATTTGGTTTGGGAATACTGTGACATACTGATTAGATTCCTAAGCGTCACACTGGTGTGCCAAAATGTCCAATCTGATGCATGTGAGTGTTTGCTGGATAAGCAGCTAGTAAGAAGAGCAGATGGATTTCATATCCCTAAATTGTAGACGTGGCTTTGATGGGGTTACAGAGGAGTTAAATGTTATGTATCTCACTGCTATAAATATGCAATGATGCTTTTTGCTTGAAAGATGGTGATTTTAATAAATATTGTCTGACTATATTCCAGTCGTTATGTTTCAATTTTGTCTGTTCTGGCCATTACTTCAGGACTTTTTGTTCAGCTAGATGAGTGTGAGCCAGCAGTGTGCACAGGTAGCAAAGAAGGTAAACAGCATCCTGGCCTGCATCAGAAGTAGTGTGGCCAGTAGGACTAGAGACATGATTGTCACCCTATACTACTGAAGTGCCAACTCAAAATACTGTGTTGAGTTTTAGACACCTCAGTACAAGGACATTGAGGTGCTTGAGTGGGTCCAAAGAAGGGCAACAAAGGTATTGAAAGGCCTGTCGGCAGGTCTTATGATGAACAGCTGAAAGAATTGGGGCTGTATAGTCTGGAGAAAAGGAAGCTAAGGAAAGACCTTATTGCTCCTACAGCTGCCTGAGAGAAGGTTGTAGAGAAGTGGGGATAAGTCTCTTTTCCCAAGTCACTTGTGACAGGATAAGGTGAAACTGCCCAAAGTTGCACAGAAAGAGTGATGAAGTATTGAAACAGGCTGCCCAGGGAGGTGGTGGAGTTGCCATCCCTGAAGGTGTTCAAAAAACAAGTAGACACGACACTGGGAAGTGTGATTTAGTGGAGCTGGTGGGATCAGGTTGACAGTTGGACTAGCTGATCTTGTAGGTTTCTTCTGATCTTAATTCTATGATTCTATTATTTGGGTCAGAAGGACTGGTGATGGGTTCCTGGGTAGACTTGTTGCCCAGGAAGTTTGTTCGTCAGCTATGCTCTAGTTGATGTGAAGGGGAGCTGTGGAAAGCATATTAGGGTAAGGGTGTTCACAGGGCAGTATGCCAGGCCCAGGAAGATGTGTGACTTTGCCTGCCAGCCCTGCCTTGCTTTACGTGAGTGAGGCCTTCCTGCTCCCTGGGTTGAGATGCTGCTTGATCAGGCTTCAGACACTAGCACGAACATTAGCAGTGTTGCTGAGCATCATCTTGCTTTTATTCTCTGAAGGTGTTATTCTCAGATTACAGCCCACTGAATTAATTTTTTAGCATCCATCTGTTTCTATAAGTGCTCCAAACCCAGAAGCTGAGTCTGGACTGTCAGGAATGGTGTGCTGTAAACAGAGGCACTGGAATCCTATTTCTTGGTCCAACCAGAGAAGTAGTTTTACGTGTTGCTTCTCTATGTAACCTAATTTGCACGTGGTAATCCTTGATACTGCAGCAGGTCCTGTTTCAGTTTGCAAATTCAAGCTAAGGTATTTTTCCAGTGTGCAAGAAGTCATGTATAAGAAACAAACTCTTTATATTAAACAAGTAAACCTCAATGTAAGCTTTTTTACACAAAATTTGGAGAGAGCATGCAAAAGCATAAATAGAGTGAAGCTTGACGGGATTAAACCCTGTATTGTATGTGTTAGTATCTCCGTGCCACACATGTGCCTTGGCTGCCCTGAAAGACACGTGTCGCTCCTTTTTCTTAGCTTTAGTAAATGCAAGGAAATTTAACTCACATGTTTTTGGGGACAGGAGCTAGTAACTAAAAGCTTTTTATGCAAAGGAAGATTGGTGGATAGAAAACTAATGTTAGCACATTAATTGCTGGGCTTACTTAGACTAGAAAGTGCAATAGCTGCCGTTTTCCCACTGTCAGTTTTAGTAAGTGTGCCCTGCCCTACTGCAGAAGTGGTGTTTTGATCAGATTTGCTGTTTAAAAGTGCCTCTGGTGTTTTGTGGTTGTGAGGCTGTCCATTTGTGTGAAGTGATTTTATTATGGCTATGTTTAGCCGGTCATGATTTTCTCATATGAATGTTAATGTCTTTTGTTGTCACAGCCTGGCTTAAATCTTACCAGGTTGAATGCCATCAGTGCTGAAGAAGTTGAGTCGGCCAGTAGTATGGCTGGGTTAGCAGCTGGAAGAATGAAGATGGGAAAGTGTTGACTAGAGAGTGTGTGTCTTTTTAGGACACTCGTGTTTTGAGCGGTGTGAGGAGTTAAAGTACGTTGGGAACTATTTTGCAGAAAACACTGTCTTAATCTGAAGTCTTCACTATGTGTGTAGGGTTGCCAAGCGTTGTTGCAGCTGTGGGGTGTAGTGCTCATGGGCTGAAGAGGCAATCTCTGTCTTCTTTCCATCCCAGACATTGGAATTGGACATGACCTCTGACAGGTAGTCTCAACTTCTTACTGCCTGTGGTCAAAAATTCACTCATGAAATATGGTGAAATTTATTGCTGGCATTACCTCAACTGCAGGATTTACCTCATGGCTCTGATGTGCTTTTACTGGGTAATATGATCTCATGCTTTGCTGAGAAACCCCTGTAGTTTAGATTTATCTCTTTGGTCAGCTCTTTGTTCTGTTTTTATCTTTTTTTTTTACCCCCAAGCCTGATGAATTCCAGTGTAAAGACATGTTGTTTCCAGCACAGTTCTCATGTCACTGACTCAATTGTATGAATAGTTTTTTATTTCATGGCTGTGAAAAAGCTATCTATAAGCACTTTAAGATTCCCCAGAGCAACCAAAAACAGGCAACATGTGCTTGGAGTGGTGCCCACCCTTGGCACCACTGGAGCTTGTGATGCCCTGCATGGACAGGGTACACATAGTGAGCATTTACACCTCTTTCACTGGTACAGTTGGGTAGTGGGAGCACCAAGAGAGACTCTGATGGTGACAGTGGTGATGCCTACAGGAGGTACTGTGTTTCATAGGTGAAAGGTCAGACTTCTCTTCAGACACTTGTCACTGAGCAACTATCTGTGGTGTGCCTGGAGAGGCACACACTCTTTCACTGTGAGAAATAGCTAGGGAGTTGGCTGGTGGTAGGATATACGGACTATATGGGAAAACTAACGGTTGCGGTAGTAGGAACTGCTGTGTCTCTGGTGGCTTTCTCTGACCCTGTTGCCTTGAGTTAGAAGTGTGTCCTCTGAAGAGTGCCTGCAGATGTAGGAAGAGGACTTGGAATACCAGCATCAAAGTGGACCAGTAGTGGGGAGAAGCTTGTTCAAGATGCCTTGGAAGGAAACCTTTTTGAAAAGACCTCCTTTGCTTTTGAGCATGACAAATGAAGGCTTAGTAGGAAAACAGAAAAAAGTGAAAATAAATTGTGGCATGGGTGTCTGGATTGAAATGAATTCAGGGAAGAGGCGTAAAAGGTTCTTTTTCCCAAATACACTGTGAATGGGATGCAGCTTCCTAGGTTTTGATTGGGTTGAAAATTTTCATTTCCTGATTTGGTATTTCAGCTATAACAAATTACTTGAATAGTTTTGTTATGCTTCACTTCTACAGTGGAGTGAATTACTAATTAGTGATAAAGCCTTGGATATTGCTGGATGAGATACTGTTGTGTCTCTAGCACTTAGTGGAACAATGAAGGATGAAGCTGTTTGAAGCACTTAGGACAATATCAGCAAAGGTGTAAGATATTGTGGTGAACATACCATGGTGTGAACGCTGACTTAATGAAAAGTAAATCTTTTCATTACCAATTTTCACTTAAATATAGAAAAGCAGTAGCACGATTTGCTGATGATGACCATAGGGACATTATCAATACAGCAAGAGTAATGCACACGGAAAACAGAATAGGTTTAACATTCTCAGCGGTAGCAGTTGGAGGAAATTTAATAAAGTACTGTGCTGTTCACCTAGGAATGCAGAGTAGTTGTTGCTGCAGACTCCTGAGTTTGTCTTTTATTTCAGTGACACTCCAGAGATTCTAAGGTTATTTCAGTCAGGCCTACCAGATGGGGTTTGGGAATGCATGTCTGTCCTGATGATTTTAAAATCACTGTATGTGTATCTTCAAGTGGGGAAAATCTCTGTAGTTAGTTACTAGTGGGATGACACGTAACACCAGTGACTAAAGCCAAATGTCATCCTAGGATGTAGAAATCCAGAATGCTTCCGTTATATACAGAATATTTGTGTCATGCAGTTTTATAATCTCTCTCTTCTTTCCATTTGTGTTTTTTTTCTTTAATCTAGGTCAGCCAATTCAGACAGCTCTATTCCAAAGTGATCAATGATAAGCATGATGATGTTATGGCAAAGTTTGGAGCAATCCTGGCACAAGGCATTTTGGATGCAGGTAATTACCCAAACATTTAAAGCAAACAAAATATCTTAAACTTTTCTGTCTACAATCACTCTAATGGCAAATTACCTTTGGGAGATGAGGTGCTGGCTTTGTCTGTCATGTTATAATAGCAAGGAATGTCAATTATCAAGTAATTTTAGTTAATTAAATGAATAAACCCTTGTTTGTAGTTTCAGCTTGTATCAGCATGCTTCTGTTAGGAGAGACTTGACCCAGTCACTCGGGCAGAAACTGTGTCCAGAAGTCTGAACAAATATGATCTTTTTGCTGTGAGTCTGTTTTGTCACCCTGAACGCTGATAAGTTTCGTCTTTATTTTCCAGCAAGCACCTTCTCCAGAAATATGAAAACTTGTGGTATCTAGTCCTCTTGCTTTTTCTCTTGAAAGGGAGGTGTTGTACAAGGAGGGAAGCAGAGTTAACCATTTCAGTGTTATTTCAGAAGATTCCATTTCACAGACTATCTTTTTCCAGTGGAGGAAAACACCATTTCATGAGTGTTAAGGACTGAATGTTTGAGCTAGGAGTAGGATTCTCTAAAGGCAGTAGCATTTCACAAGGGCTGTTTTGCAGGGCCTATTAAGGAAGATTTCTGTAAACAAAGAGCATAGACACTGTTTTGTTTTGAATTTTTCCTTCTGCTGTATTTAAGGCTTGTGTGTGTCCATAGCACCTTTTCAAATGTCCAAACACAGTTTCTCCCAGCTGGTCTCTAGTGTGGTGGTTTTTCTGGCCATGTAACCCCTTATTCCTCTGGTAGGTGGAGGAGAAGCTGGTTTTCCCTGTATCAAGTTTAGTCCTGAAGCCGTGCCACAGAGACAAATATATGGAACTGCTTTGCTTATGTGACTTCAGGGCTAAACAGCACCATACACTGTGCTTAAACACAGCGTCTCTAGTTACACTATCTCCAAGCCATGTGGTGGGGAGAAAGACTTAGCCTGCACCTGTCTGTGTGGAAGCATGCTTAAAAGGCTCTTTGGTGGATTTGTGGCAGTCAGGCTGCTCTGTGTGCAATGACTGGGGCTACTCAGATGAAAAAAAGCAATAGGAACCCACCTCTTTATCATTCTTGCCTCCCAGGTGCTCCTGGAGTTCAGGCTGAGAGCAATGTTCTTGGCATGAGACAGAATGATTTTGGTCATTCCCATACTCATACTGTGTTGCTGGGAAGCCAGAGCCCAGCTGGCTGAGAAATATGTCTCTCAGCAGTACAGACCTGCTTTCAGTTCCGACCTTTAAGATTAAATCATAAAAGTGCAGCTAAAACCTCATTTGCTTCCTGTGTCACTCTTGTATTTTGTAATGACTTGGAAACCAGAAGCATCTAATTTTAATAAACTGCATGTGAATGTGTGCCAACTTTAGCCTTTATAGTTCTTGCTGAGCAGCTGAGAGAAGGTTGTGAACTACCCTTTCTTAACCTATGGCCACTTTCTTTAGAACCTCTTAGAAAGAATAAATTTGTTTTATCTCTACTGTACCACTACAAGCGCTTATCTGAAACAATGAGCTATAGAATTTCATTATCGCTACCAGGAAGAAAATGTTCTTTGTGTCATCTGCCACAGTTGGGGCAGTTGAGTTTTGAGGTTTTTGTTGGATTTCTCTTAGGGGTGGGGAAGGAGAAAAGTGTAATTCTCTTCCAGTCACAGGCTTTGATTAAAAGTGTAAGATTTCCAGTGTGCAACTGGGAAGTAAGGAACAGGAGGTGGATTTTTTGCTTTGGCAGTGAGTCAGTCATTAGACTTGTGGCTTTATGGAAAGAGCGGGGCACCTTGGGAGCACTGAAGTGGAATTTAATTTGGCCATTAGATTATTAGACCCCAGCAGCTACATTTTTACTTCTTTAATAAAAATATGAAAAATATGGACAGTCTAAATTTAACTTAGGGTTTATTTTTTTCCCCTCAAACCTCTGAACTTTTACAGTGCTTCCCTTCATGTTCCCTTCTGGAACAAGAGTTTTGCAAAATCAATATGCCTTACTTTCTGGAGTGCGTATTTGCAAGTGTGAGGGATACACCAATCTAATTAGATGTCAGTATTTTACCTCTGGGTTCCGGGTGTCATCTCTAGTTCTTTATATTACATTTCTTAATAGGTAAGAAAGAGGAGTGGCAGATACAGTACACAAATAATCTATCTAGTATACCAGGAAAATCCTTTTCTTGTTATTTAGGAGAAGTGTGGTGGGGTCAGCAGTGCAGTGGGCTGGTGACAGAGTATCATTGGGCAGTGCAGAGTGAAGCCACTAACAGCCTGATAGTGAATAGTCATAGTGGATTCTCCACATTTTGGAGACATTTGTAATGGGTGATGAAAAAGAAAGTGACATCCACGTAGATTACAGAGGGAAGAGTTGCCTATCTCCTCACTGCTGGCTTTGCAAATAGGCATCTCATGTGATGGGTTACAATTTGAGTGTAAAAGGCTTCATTGCAAAAAAATAACCCTTGATGCAGGAGGTCTGCTCTCCCATGTCCTGGTGCTACTGTTTCCTACCTTTTTCTGCCCTGTTGCAGTTAACAAGCTCTTCATGTAATGCTGGGTCTAACTCTACTAGTTAGGAAAAAAGCCCTCATAGCATGCTAATGTGTTTTTGTCCTCATTGTTTGATGAGTTTTGTTGCCCTTGTGAGTCAGATCGCCGACACATTCTGAAATCAACTCTGGGGTTTTGATGGCTCATCATGTGAGCTTTTGACTTTTCTGTGCTGTTGCTAACAGCTCAGG
Organism: Upupa epops; assembly: GCA_013397515.1. Taxonomy (NCBI): domain Eukaryota; kingdom Metazoa; phylum Chordata; class Aves; order Bucerotiformes; family Upupidae; genus Upupa; species Upupa epops. The sequence continues at coordinate 319,950 of VZRI01010972.1, read as the reverse complement.
TTCTCTGTTCACTGCATAAATGAAGGGGGTTATAAGTCTGCAAATAAAGGAACAGTATCATGTGGTTTGAAAATGGGAAAAGTGTTGAAAGCTTATTTCCCAGGTCCTCAAAGTGTCGTTATCTAGTGATTGTTGTGCTTCTGTGTTGTCCTGGGCTGCACTGACACCAGTATTACCAAAGGTCACCATGACTATGTAAAGACTGAGTTCATCAAAGTACATAAATCGTCAGCATCTGCTTGCTGCACTCCCCCTCATTAATTGGCATTCAAATGGAGCCAGTAAATCCTTGTAGTCTTTAGCACAGCCATTTTAATACCTACAAAACTTGCCACAGTGGCTGTGTGAGTTCTTGGAGGGGGACCTTAACATTACTACCCAAGGAGTCTTGAACAGTTTTTCTTACGTATTTTTCAGATACATTATTCTTCCAGACAGCATGTCACAGCTATCGTCCGTCCAGCCAAAGACCTGGGAGCTGTTCCCTTCCAGGCTGTCAGGGCTGCTTGCTACTTAATCATGAAGATAAATCAGTTGTGCAATACTGTTTCTCCCCACCTTTCCTGCTCCCTGCAAAACCCTGGGACTGAGGGTGGGCTGTGTAGTGGTGTAAAACAACAGGAAGTAGTGTGACAGCACCTTTTGGAATTTCCTGGATGAGTAACAGATTTCATATTCAGAGTTTGGGTAATATAATTGTAAAGGTTAAGATAAATTCTGAACATTAAAGTCCAAAAGTTGATAAAAATCTAGTTAAGCTCCTTGTGCAACTTCCACTGAGCTTTTTGATCCAGAATTTTTGCAGGTTACTGACCTGGCCCTTATACAGTGATTCAGTGAAGAAAAATTGAAAGCAAAGATAGAAGACCAGAAATTTGACACTGTAATGTTTGACAGGCCTAAGCATAGCACAAGACCTTAGGCACTCCCTCCTTAATGCTGTGATAAGTTCTATTGAGGGTGAGAGATTGGTATGGGAAAATTAGTAAGAAGCAGAGCAGACCTTCTAGTAGTAAAAGACAAGTCTGTATCTTCCCCTTTCTTCAGAGAAGTGGCTGGAAGATGTTCTCCAGTCAAACAAACAGCAGGAGATCTTTTACCATCACAAGTAAAAGTAAGGCAATAGTACTTTATGTGGAGTATCCTACAGAACGTTATCAGTTCCACCATATTCCACTGCTTCTTCTGGGACTAACACTAACAGATACCCAAGATGAGATTACTTGTTTTTTCCAGGGCTTTCATTGGTTTTGGCAGCAAAACTTAATTTTCCTTGTCTTTAAAACTCACAGTGTTGCTGGCTGGCTCTGTCAAGGTGGCTGTTTGCACAGGTCAGGGGAATGCAACTCCAGTTTGGTATTTTCAGCTACATAGAGGCCCAAGTTTGTGACCGATGAGTGTATTTTAACCAAGTTATCCTGCGTGCACCTGGTCCTGTCAGCAGTAATCGACTTGCCTGGTGCCCTCTTCCAACTCATTATGTGAATTATGTGTTCATCAGAAGTCAGAAGATCAGATTAACACTTTTTCACTCTGCTGCAAGCTCAGTCTCTAAGTTTAGTTTCTAGCTGGGTGTTTCTGCACTATATCAACATATGAAATTGTTTTGGTCTTTGCTTTGCTAGTACAAAGCTAACTAGATTGTCAGGCATGGATGTAGTTTAGATGAATAACCTCTAGAATCAACTTCTGAAGTGTCTACTGTTTACATTTTTTTCTCCTGAGATGGTGTAGGATAAAAACCTGGGCATATTTCTTCTGAACAACTGACAGTTCAGGGACGCAGCCACAGAAAGAAAAGTTTCTGCTTTATACACCCTGTTTACCTTGTGAGTCTTATGGATCATCTGTATGTTATTTTCTCAATCTGTGTCTGGCAAAGGTTTGTGTTTTCCTCCCACTTTCCCTGTGTCCTCATTGTACATTTTTTTAACCTTATCTTGGTGAAATGATTGTGGAAGGGCTGGAATCATTGATTGTGTTCAGGTAATGCTTAGTAGATACCGCAGTTTGGTTGTTACACTGCTCACCCGATTTACCATGTCAGCTGAGATCACAGAGAGTGAGGGAGAAGTGTTCCAGAGGAGGAAGCTGACAGCACTGTGGCCTGGATTGTGCTGTGTCACCTCCGTCACAGCAGCAGTTATAGAGAGCATTGCTCAGGTGTCTCTGTGAAGTACACAGGAATGCATTCATTAATTTACTTCATTTATGATTCTTTGCAGGGGGCCATAACGTAACTATTTCACTGCAGTCAAGGACGGGACATACTCACATGCCATCTGTGGTGGGAGTTCTGGTCTTCACCCAGTTCTGGTTCTGGTTCCCCCTGTCACACTTCCTGTCCCTGGCTTTTACCCCAACTTGTGTCATTGGCCTTAACAAGGATCTTAAGGTATGTAATGAGCAGAGAGGAGAAGAGGTGCTGATAGCTGTTTGGAAGACTCAAGTGGTCTGGGAGGGGTGTGCATGGATTTGGTTTTTTTGTTTTCTTTGCATGTTTCTTGGGTTTTTCTACCAGAAAAGGCAATAGCTGGAACAATTCCGAAAAGCAGGCTTAAATTGGTGGTGGGAATAAGGACAAGAAAAATGTAGAGACCTGACTTTGACCCCTTCGAAGTAGCTTAAAAAGAAAGGAACTTTAGTCACTATATGTAGGCAGCAACAACCCATTAACACTCCAGAAAGTCACGGTTATTATTTTTTTTAAACCTTCTCTCCCATATAAATGCTGTGATACTCTCCCCTAGGAGAGCTGGCAGTGGGAAAATATTATCTGTTTGGATTCCTTAGGGAGAAAACATTAATCTGAGCTATCATGGGTACTGTACTTTTCTTAGGCATCTGTTCTTCCAGTTCATCAGCTGTGGTATGGCCCCTGCAAGCTGTGTACCATGATGGGTCTCTGTGCTGAATAGCTGAGCTAGTACCTTCTACAGATCAAGCTTGTGAATGGTCAGTGCATGGCTGTGCAGCCCCCTCCTGTCATTGCTGGAGGTTTATTTTACAGTGCACAGGACTGGGCTGCTCTCAGAGTCACTCTGAGACTTAAGAATTTGGATTGTCTGTCACAGGATGGTTCCTGCCATTGCTTAAGTAGCTGAGAATACACGACATTGATACCCCATTTCAGAAATGTACTGTCCTTTTGCAAGAGGTGAATGTCAGGCAGCGCTGGATTTGCTCTAGCGTGCATTGACAGAGCAGATCTTCACTTAGATCTTAAACCAATTTTGTGTTAATACAAGCAGGCACAGCAACAACATCAAAAACCACAAAAGTGGTTTCATTCGAAACAATGAAAACAGAGTGTGGTGTGAATAGCATGGAGCGTATGGAGAAGGCTGGGAGAACTTGCCAGAGTCAAATTATAGAATAATCAAATAAGATTGCTCTTGTTGAACCACTGCCACTGATAACAGTTTCTCAGCTTCCGGAGGGGCAGAAGGGGAAGCTTGTATTCTTTAGAGGATCTGTGTTTGTCTCTGCTGGAAGGAAAATTAAGCTAAAGTAATTATTTTGCTATGGATTATTTTCCCTCTGCTTTTCTTGTCTCTAACAATTTTGTAATTGTTTGCTTTAGATGCCAAAAGTCCAGTACAAGTCTAACTGTAAGCCGTCCACATTTGCCTACCCCCCACCTCTCGAGGTACCAAAGGAAAAGGAGAAAGAAAAGGTATTTGGGTTAGCTTTTTGTGTGGTAAAGACTAACATCTTCTGCCTCCTAGTATAAACATTGACTTTGGTGGCACTAACAGGGAATCTAAAGAGCAGAAGAAAATTTGGCAGGCACTATTGTTTCTGAAAGATAATTGTACGTATTTGTTCCTGCTGTGCCTGGAACTCTTGCTGATCATGGCATACAAGTGCTATGCTACTGAGTTGTTGAAACTTCCCTTGTCTCTAGTGGTTAAGCAGAAGCACTGCTTAGAAAAACATGGTTTTCCATGCCCTACTGATTGGTTCGTGTGTATCAGCTTTGCACAGCACCAAGCACAGCAGTGCCCTTGTCTGTGATTTGGGCTCCAAAGTGCTACCACAGTACAAGCATGGAGAATATTAGGTGGAACACTTCTCAAATAGGATAGAAGCATACCTGCTTGCAGGACAGTGGGCCCATGTGCTGTCAGACCAATGGATAGCACAAAGGGAAGTGTGGAGCTGAGAATATCTAGGTATTGAAAAGGAAGAGATGAGACCTGTGGGATGACAAGCAGAACAATACCAGAAGCCATTTGTCTCCTGGCACAGGATGGTGAAAGCTGTTAAGCAGACCACAGCAGCAGGCAAAGCAGCCCTTAGGGAGCAGTTGCAGCTGTGGAGACCTCAGGCATGTCGTGCTGATGAATCACATTGCGTGAAAACTGTAAAACATTTTACCAGAATTGAATTCTGGGCAGGACAGATTACCAAGCCACCAAGGAACACAGAATTAACTCTGTTGAAAGGCAAAGCTCACTGCTTGAAGCTGCTTTCTTGCCTTCAAAATAGGATGGGAATCTGACAAATCTCTTTTGTAACTTCCTTGGCCAAAATTAAAACATGTCAGTTAGCCTAGAAACCCTCACCAACAACATAAGAAATGTAATTGCCCCTTCTTCCTCTCAGAAAGTCAAGAAGAGTAAGTGGATGGAGAGATGTGTTCACTGGAAGGGAGTCACGCTGAATTTTTGTGTTATAAAGGCTCCTCCATAGGGCATTTTGCATATCCACTTCTTCAGAACCATGAGAAACACAAGTGTCTGATATATATAGTTATGTTTCTTTACCCTGGAGACTGGCAGTGGGCTTTCTTCTCTGTAACAGGAATTTAATTTCTTACTATGTTAAAAAATAATGTCTCATAGAGACACGGTAATGATTAATCTCTAAATCAGAAAGTTTGCTCTCCTGTATATGTGGCTGGATGCAGTTTGCATTCAGGCATATTTTTGTCCCATCTGTGTCATTTATTTGCTTTCATGTTGCTGTAGTTGTCTCCTTAAAGAGAGCAGTGGGTAGGGAATGAAATTGATCTCACTGACACCTGCATTGAGAACTGACCTAACACTGATTTCCCTTTGTTCCCCATGCCTGGGGAGCTGAAACCCAGCAGTCAATGTTGCAGTCACGCTGAATGCCTTCTCTCTTCACACATCCAGGTTTCCACTGCTGTGCTGTCCATCACTGCAAAAGCCAAGAAGAAGGAAAAGGAGAAGGAGAAAGAGAAGAAGGAAGAGGAAAAGATGGAAGTGGTGGGTACAAACATTGAAACTGTAATGTCTCCTTTCCCCCTTTATAAATGTGAAAGGTGTGTTCATGCAGCTCACCAAAACATTTTAATACTTGGCTCAGAAACTAATCCAGGTGGCAGAGGGGACAGTGTTAAGTGGGGAGTGGTTTTCATGAGCTGGTATTATTTATGAATCCATTCTTTCTGAGAAATAAGTCTTTCTCAATATTGTTGAATAACTTACTTCCTTAAAGGCAGAAGCTTATTTTGACAAATTTATGTGCTTTTAATTGCAGGAACCTTTCTGTGCATTATTTTGTTGCCTGCTTTTTCTAGACCAAGGGAGTTTTATCTCTTACCCATGTACTTTTCTTATTAATGTGGAAAAAGTCTTAATTTCATGTTCTTGGTACCTCTGACCTTTTAAAAAGAGCTCAGTGTTTTAATAGCTGCTTGATGGTGTCTAATTCAGTTACATGCACTGACGAGCTTAAAGTTTCTGGTTTCACACATGCTTAACCCCCCCTTTCCAGAATGTTCACCTTTTTGTCAGCAATGTCTTCTTTGCCCATCTATCAAAATGCCAGCCGTTTACTCACACCCAACAGAGGACTAGTTGAGCATCGAGCACACACTGCACTGCTCTTTAGCTACCGTGTGATTGCTTTGGTCCTCTGATTATTTCTTTCAGCTCACAGACTTGACACTGGAACTTGTCATCCTCATCTGTGAATGTGTCATCCTGGAGCAAGCTGAGGGACCAAGAAAAGGCAGAATAATGATTTCTTGGTGGTTGTAATTTGTCAGGGTACAATAAATATTTTCAAAAAGACCCTCCAGAGTACCTTCCTTACATGTGCTGCTAACAGATGCAAATATGTGCAGAACATTTGTGAGCTGAAAATTACTTATGGTGATAAACTCAGTAAGAGCCACTTCTAACATCTGTGTGAGAAAAGCAACATGGTCACAGAATGTTTTGCCTCTTTAATTTAAAAAAGAAACATAGGTGATGTGTGAAGAGAGTTGATGTAAGATAAAGAGTATCCGTGTAAATTAACCTTCTGAGACCTCCTTAAATACTGTTGTGTTGTAGGCACTGAACCGTGTATAGTAGGCTCAGAAAATTAACCATCCCACATTATAAGACCAAATCTCTTTTTTTTCACCTTTATCAAACTTTCCTTTTCACAGAAAATGGCCTTATCTTAGAACTATTCTTGCAAAGCTGTATACTAAGCGGGATGTGCTGAACAGGTGCTTGTTCATCTAAAATTGCTCTAGCTTAACAGTTAAGTACATTTGTTAAGAGGAAGCAATATATTAGCAGGGGTTTGGTGTTGTCTCTGTGTACACTCCACATGTCTGAAAAGATTTCTTGGCTGACTTGAGCAGAAAAAGGAGGGTAGTACTGAGGGACCTTGCTGCCACCTGCTGTGTTTTAGTCAAGTGTTTGCCTTTGCCCTAGTGTTTTAGAGGTGCAATTGCTTTCCTGCTTTTGTCTTATAATTGTTACATGACCAATATTCCATAGCTTTGAAGAGACCTGCATGATGACAAGGAATCACTGTCTGCTGTTTCAGGGCATGCTGTGCATTGGGTGATGATCCTGATCATTTCCTATTGGTTGTTTCAATCTTTTCTGCAGTCCTTTTTGTTTGCAACTCAGATGTTCCTGGGCAAGAGGGAAAACATGGTCAATGTTTTAAAGTGTATCAAGGATGCAGTGGGTTTTTTTCTTTTGAGCTTTTGCCTTCAGCTTCTGAGTCATTGGTAAAGGAGCACTTAAGTGCAGTTCACTAGGGAATTGCTGAGGTCCAGTGGTTTCAGTTGAGCTGCCGTCACTACCAGTAGTGTGACTGCTTTCAGTGACAGCTTTATAGCTGTAAAAATGTAAAGGTAGCTTTTGGCAATTTTCATGAGCTCAGTAATTGCATTAAAGAATCTTTGGTTGTGACAACAAGTGATGAGTGAGTTCACAGAAACCTCTTAAAAAGGGAAGCCTCTTCTCACAGGCAGCTAGTGACAGGACAAGAGGGCATGGCCTGAAGCTGTGCCAGGGGAGGGTTATGTTGGATATTAGGAAGCGCTTCCTCACAGAAAGGGTTATCACACACTAGAATGGATGCCCAGGGAGGTGGTAGAGTCCCCATCCCTGGAGGTGTTTAAGAAATGACTGGACATGGCACTTATAGTCTGGACTTGATGATCTCAGAGGTCTTTTCCAGCCTCAATGATTCTGTCATAAACTGCTCCACTATCCCCTCTCATTGAACTGCAGTCAGGCTTGAGACCTTGACTTCCTGTGACCATGTAGTTCCACACTGGCATTGCCTGTGCCAGCTGATAGACACATGTTAGCTTGTTCCTCAGCAGAAGGCTGGTTTCCCATCACACTTCTGGAATTTCTGCCTGGTTGTACCTTGCCCTCATGAACTGTGAAAGGGTTAGACATCAGTGTGAGAATCATGTTGATGTTTTTCGCTGCAGGATGAAACTGAAAAGAAGGATGAAAAAGAAAAGAAAAAAGAGCCTGAGCCCAACTTCCAGCTTCTGGACAACCCAGCTAGAGTCATGCCTGCTCAGCTCAAGGTCCTCACTATGACAGAGAGCTGCCGATATCAGCCTTTCAAACCAGTAAGTGTCACCTTCGTCGTCCTTGTGCTTGAGAGTTCCCAGTAGTGAGCTTGTCCATAAGGACTTAGAATTCTGTGTGTACACGAGTATGCCACTCCCAGTGGGTGCATATCTGTAAAGTGTTCTAGAGACTCGAAAGTTCAGTGCTGTCACATTTGCTTTTTAATGTCCCTCTCTCCAAATGATCCCATAGGCCTCTGGCAGGGGAAACCCAGAGTTGCTGCAAACGTTTTGACCATGCTAATGCTGTTTTATTTTGCTTTCTTCTTCTACATAATGTTAAATTCTGCAATTGGAAACCAATCAAATATACTTTGTGTACTATTGAGATTGTTTGGAACTTAAAGACTGAGCTGTGATCTTTACATTGAGCTGAGAAGTTGTACAGCTTTATGCTTAAACAGAGGGGGTTTTCCATTAAGTCGATTTCCTATTCAGTTAAAACTGATCTTAGAAGTGTCTTCATCACTGTTAACGTGGAGAAGCAATAGTGTGCGATTATCAGATGGAGAATGTTTTAGCATTAACCCCAAGGGGTAACTTAACTGTTCTGTGAGATGTTCCGATACGTTGCAAAGCTAATACGCTTGTTCCTGACCTCTCAATCTCCTTAGTCAGATTCTTCTGGCTTTTATTTTTGTTCAAGATGTAACACCATTGGCGTCTTTTTTTTTTCGCATCATTATGGGAAAACTGTTCAGAAGTAGTAGTAGTAGTATTTTTTCCAGGAAAATTGTAATGGTTTTTAATAAATTAATTTCCTAGAAGTCTGTCAGCACATTGGAATTCTTCATGCATCGTCCCCTTTGGAAAGCATCTCTTCTAGCAAAGCTGCAGAGAGATGTTTTGGGGTTTTTTTTTAGTTTTTATTCTTTAAAAAAGACAGGGGGGACCCAACTGGTATTTGGATTGGGAAGATCTGCTGTGTGGTCCACTAAGTGTCCACTCATGCAGCTGAAATGTGGACATATGTAGCTGGCTGCATCAGTTTCAAAAGAAGCAGACTCTTTGTAGTTTCCTGCCTTGAACCCTCATAAATCACTTTTTAAGAGAACAGAACAGTCAAGTTTTTTTGCTGGCATTAGGATGTGTAATCAGGCTCTCAAAGCAGAGCTGTTCTGGGACTTTGGTTTGCTTTGGGGAGTGCCTGTGTTAAAAGGCTGCTTTGAGATCGTGTTTGTAGTTGCGAGTCCTGCTGCAGTCAAAGCCCTGATCCCAGCCAGGCATGACACAGCACAACCTCTTGGCACCTTGTGTTTCAGTCCTGGAGACATGTAGGTTTGCTTCAGCCTGCCTGGATGTTTGGCTGTGATCTTTGTAATTAATTCACCTTTGTTTTTATGAGATTCTGGTAAATGGGATTTCTCAGTCAGTGGATGCTGGTCATCAGATTAGTCTTTGTTTCAGAGAGCTTTGTGGGAGGCAGCTACACACAGAGGCTTCACTATGCTTTGTTGCGCTGAAAAGATGAACCTTATAATGCAATTACAGTTCAATTAGTTTTCATGTGGAAAGCCCCAGGCTCGGACAGGTGTAACAGATGCCTTTTTCTGTTGAACTGAGACTTAGTGGAAATACAAAAGGTAGCCTGTTCTGTCCCTCAATCAGGCAGGGATTTGAGTGAGCTCTCTGAAACTCATACTGAATTTCAATTGAGTATTAATTGAGTCAGCTGATACTGAGGTGTCTTATATAGCCACAGATGCTCCATCATGAGACAGAGGCAAGGAGCTCTAATGCCCACTGCACTTATCTTGCAGCTTTCCATTGGAGGCATCATTATTCTGAAGGACACCAGTGAGGATATGGAGGAGCTGGTTGAGCCTGTGGCAGCACATGGTCCGAAGATTGAGGAGGAAGAGCAAGAACCTGAACCACCAGAGCCCTTTGAATACATTGATGATTAAGACTTGAGGTACAGTGTAGTGTTCAGTCACTTTTATTAATCCCCAAAAAAAAACAACTTGGTGGGATCAACTGAAGCAGTTACTAGCACCCAACACTCTTGTTTGAGCTCAGTGATGGCTTCTACACCATATTTGGAAATGTGCTCTTTCCCAATTTGAAGAGTTTGGCAGCTATGAAAAAGAAATCCACTCTTCTGGATCAGGCCTGACCCAGTCATATTAGATCTGGACTCTAATCTGGCAAGCACTGGACACAGAGCAGTGTGTGGGGTCACAGGCAACAGCTAAGCTGTGAATAATCAGTTCATGAAAGAGGTTCCAGAGGAACAAGTGTCATCTGCACGGCATCAGTGCAGCAGGATTGGTTGAAAGAGAACTCCTACTCTGCTTTCTGGGGTGGTTTCATCTTCCCAGCAATCAGCAGAATTTAAAGACACTCCAGTCATGGGCTCTGTGGTGGTCTCTGAGGCTGATGTAATGATACCTGTAGATCTCTTCTAGGTAATGATTGGTGCAGTTCTCAGATTCCTTGGTTGAAGTGCCTGAACTGCTGTGCAGTTTTCTTATTGAGAGGTGGAAACTCAGTTGCTTTATTTCCAAATATGGGCTGGCATGTCCCAGTTCTCCCAAGAGCAAGGATTAGGCAGTTCAAATGGTGGGATGGGTAGGAAAACAATGTCTTGGTTGAAAACTGTAAATGTTGTGTCACTGGCAGGGTTGGGTGAGTGTGTGGGGCCAACCAGAAGAAACTTTGTTAAATATAGTTTCTCTCCCCCTCTTCCAGGATCATGTTCTCTAAAGAAGACACTGTGCTTGGTATCAGGACAGGCATGAAGACGTTCCTATCAAGATCTGCTGTTCAGTGCATGCAACCCCAATCTGTGCTGAGCTAAAGCTGATAGTCCGTGTTTTATGGCTGAAGAACAAATATATGCTATTTAGTGTACTCTTTCACAAAACCTTGTTTTCAAATAAATATATTAAAAACTCTTGACAGAAAACCTGCAGCTTAAAAAAGAAAAAAAAGAAGGAAGCCTAAAAACCTTCTGCTCACCCCAAATGTTAGAAACTAGAATCAAGTCATACATCTTCCTCCAGCAAAGCTTGACTGTTCTACTGTAGTGTAATTGAGAACTGTACTCATCTCCGCATTCTCTAGCACTCATTTAGGCTGAGCATGGTCACCATCTCCAGTCTGTCTCAGTAGTTCTACTGCAGCAGGGCAGGTTTGTCCTTGCCAACAGCTATCCAGGTGAGATCTGCTTCCAAATTACCTCTGTCCTACTGCCACTGCATTGATCTTCCCCTATGCTTATTCCAGTATTTGATGGCAGTGTGAGGCTGACAGAAGGGGTCTGGGTGTTAGTGATGGAGAAATCAGAGTACGTTTCTCTTTAAGTCACAGAATCCCTTTTTTTTTTTTCCCTTGTGTGCTTTCCCTGGGTATAAACAGAACAGCTGATATGAGCAGGCAGCTTACAGACCTTACAGGCTTGTGAATACAGACATGCAGATTGTGCAACATTAGCCAAGGGAGGATTTACAGACAGGGCTATGGAACAAGGCAGCAGTCAGAAGGAAGGAATGCTGCTGGACCATATGCCAGCCTGCCCCTCCACCTGTTGGACCATAAAGGATACGTCCCTGGCAAGCCAGAGACTGCAGCCCTGGTCAGCTGTGAGCCAAATGCTGGGCAAAGCTCTGCTGTTTGAGGCAGTGCTAAAGTGGCTTGAAGTTTTTATTGTATGTGTGTTGAGAATATTTTGCTCCTGTACATCAGTAATAATAGCAGACAAATCTTGTGTGTAGTGCCTGGGAGCTTTCCTAGCAGTTGGTTTATTTTGGTGAATGTTACTGTAAGGGAAGAACAGTCTGCCTTTGTTCTCAGCAAAGCATAGGCAATACAGAGCAGAGGTATGGACTGAAAGCCAATTTTGAGTTCTAGGCTTCAGTCAAAAGTCCTTGGAGTTGAAATATCTCAGTAATGGTGCTGGTCAGAGCTCACCATTCTCAGTGTGGTCCAGATCTGTTCTTTTGTGATGCAGAGTAAACAGTGAAAAGGCTACAGACAACTTTACTGTCAATAAAACTGGAAACATCGGGGATCACAGCTCTGATCCCATGGTCATTCAAAGTGAGACCTGGTACTCTGGTGCAAGAAACTGGAGCTGGATTAATGTACGTTGTGTGAACCTTTCTGGTGCTGTAATCCCTTCCCTTTGGATGAGTACTTGTGTCTCATCAGATTCCTGCATTTTCTGCTGGTGCTAACCGATGTAGTTTATGGAGTTTTGAGGTAATTTGTTAGTAATGCCTTGTGTTGTCTTCCAAAATACGCTAGGAAGAGGACAAAAAAGCTCATTTCAGGTCACTCAGCAACCTGCTACGTGGCCAGATATTGCTGGGGGATGTCTAGAATTTGAGCAGAAATCCTGGGAACAGTTGGTTCAAAAGGACCCAAAGTGCCTTAGTGCCTTGGCCAAGCTGTGAACAGGCTGCCTCTGTTCAGAGGGCTTCATGCCAAGCCTTTCGCACTATTAAGAGTTGTTACAGGGTAGCCAGTATATTCCTGGCATTTGCCTGCAGGTTTGGTGCTCAGTATAGCTGTGTCAGTCTGTAAGCACAGAGCAGTTCCCACTGAGCCATGTACTGCCTTGAGGCACCATCTAGCAAACTTGATTCTTTTCTAAACGATTTCTTGTGCCTATGAGACCACTCCTGCCTCTGGCAGTGATTTGCCCAGAGCTTCCTTAGCAAAAGCAAATGTTAAAATGTGCCAGGCTCCGGACACCAGGAAGGATCTCTGCATTGTCTTGTCCTTGGTTGTTCCCTGGCTCTCATGGTTCCTGTGGGGTTTTTTTCCTTTTGTAAACGTACTTGGGAACTGTGTGGTTTAAGGTTGAGAACTTCTGCTGTCTTGGTTTTCACACATGGCTGTTCCATGTTTTCCTGTTTGGGAGAATGTCCTAGGCAGCAGTTGAGGGGAGCGGGGAACAGATTTGGAAGAGGCTGCTGGTTAAAGGGTGAAGCAGATAAATGAGCCCTGTTGATGGTCACATCACAGATCTGAGCTGAGCAGGGAGGGGCAGCCTGGTGGAATGGTGCTTGAGGGCAGACATGCTGCTCCTCTGAACAGAGCAAGCGTGAGGAGTATTTTCTAGCAAATGCAGATAGACCTTTTACCAGAGGAATGATGGTTGAAAAGTGGCTTCTCTCTGGACTAGAGTATGTGCGGTGGCTTCCAGGCATTTCAGCCTGTGCACACCTCTGTCAGGAGACAAGGCTGTGCAGACAGAGGACAGCTCATTGATTGTTCTCATGTTTGGTATCGGTAGATGGGGTTTCCCTTTGGAGACTTTCCTAGTTGAGCTCTTCCATGAGAGCTTGCTCTGCTGTGAAGCACCCAGGTCTTTTTTGGCTCCTTGTGCAATGGGCAGACATGTGATTTGGCCTGATAAGTTCATAAAGGATAAACCTGTTGCACATCACAGCTTGAGAAGATGTCAGTCTTGTGCCTTGGTGAGTTATGTCAAGTGGGGGTCTTCCTTAGGCAACACTGCTGAAGGGACTCCAGACAGCACAAGAACAAGAGATGATCTGTGAGGCATTTTTGAGAGTTCGTGTTATGAGGCAGTATGTCCTGACTATAGAATGATTCCATACATACAATTTCTTTTTTTCTAACCTTTACTAACCAGCATGCCAAGGATGCTGCGTTGTGACCACGTGAGTTGTCCTGTGTCACTTGAGCTTTGTTCTCACAGTGCCACTTGGGTAATTTTGGAAGTGGCCAAACAAAAGAGGCAGTAACAATCCCAGGAGAGTTCAAATAAACATCTAGGAAGAGTCTAGAAATGTTCTAGTGATACAGCAGGAAATTTCTGGAAAAACTAACAGTGATTGGCCATGAATCCTCCAGGAACCTGGAAAGGTGATAGAAAACCTCCCAGGAAAGCTCTGGAAAATGAAAACTGCACGAGCTAGGACCTGCCCCCATTCTAATGCACCTGGTTACTGTGGGGACAGACAGGGTTGGTAACTGCAGACCATTCCATGATGTGCTTGGGGGACAGAAGCCACTGCTGATTATATGGTCTCCAGCTTGGAGAAGGCATGGTGGGAGCCTGGAAAGCTTTCCTGGTGCTTTAAATAGTGTCATTTAGCTGCAGTGACTTCTTGACACGGATTTCTTTGAAAAGGCTACTGTCATGGGCCTGCCCAGGGTATGCTGTAGAGAGACCCACCCTGGGGTGTTTGCCAGGGGCTAATTGGACCTAATCCTCCTGGGTTTGCCGGAGGGAGGGACAGCCATGGCAGGAAGCACTGGGTAATGCTTCATTACCCCTTAACCCTAATGAGAAATAAATTGCTTTGAAAGCCCGTCACTTCTGACAGGTTTCAGAGTCCTTCAGGAGGCCTCAGACATGTTCTGTCTTCCCTTTTCACTTACTAGCTCTGCAAGCCCCATACTTGGCACTGCAATGAGGAGCAAAACAGGGATGGTGATGTTGGAAATAGAGCTTCCAGGCCAGTGGTCTTTGACAGCCCCCCAGCATTTGTTCTCTGCCATGGAGAGCACTCAATGGGTTTCCTCCTCCAGTGTCTTCTCATCACAGCAGTGCTGCCCTCCCTATCTCTCCATTTCCTTCCAGGGCCAGGCTAAGCTCTTCCTCCTCACCATTCAACACTAAGTTTGGACACAGCTGATAAAACTATGATGACGTTGGCCATTTATCTCACTGCATCCTAGAGGCCAAAGCATCCCTCACCCTTGCGTCTGCTACACCCCAGCCTGTCCTGGACACTTCCCTATGCCTGCTGCTCTTGGCATCGGTGACAGATTGGGTTTTCAGCCCAGCTCCAGGCCCATCTTAAACCTGCTGCAGTGGCAGGATGTTGGAGATAAGGAGTCCCAGCATTGCAGGACCTCATCACAGTGAGAGTAACAGAGCCCTAGAATAGGCTGCCCAGACAGATTGTAGTCTCCTTCTCTGTAGGCATTCAAAACCCACCTGTACGTGTTCCTCTGTGATCTCTAGGTGATCCTGCTCCAGCAGGAACATTGGACCCAATGATCTTCAGAGGTCCCTTCTGATCCCTACCATTTGATGATTCTATGATCATGCAAGGCTTGTGCTGTTTGCTTGCATCTGATGGGACTACTCTGAAGGCCTTCACACAAGGGTGCTGGTCTTTCTCCAGGGTGGCAAGGTTCTTTGCTCCTTCTGTGAAAATAGCTGATTTGGACAGACACAGTTCAACATGTTTCTGTGGGACTGGAATGGTCCAAAGTCTGCTTTGGGAAAAGCTGCCCCAGCCCCTGCTGCTGTTCTGCAGCTCAGGAGTGGCTCTACTTTGCCTTTGAAATTCTGCTCTGTGTGTGCAAATGGTCCAGCTGGCGGTAGCCTGTGCCTGGAGTTCTGTTTTGGTGTCTGTACTCTAGTTCTCAATACTGACTGTCCAACTAAAGCTGGTTTTTGCTCAGAATCAGTTCTGGCATGTGTTCAGGTAAGCCTCTGGTCACCTTCCAGCACACTGGGGAACTGGCATTATCACCTGCTGCAGAGAGGTGGTCTTGGGCAGAAACAGGATTTCCCTCAAGGTCTTTGGAGTTCAACTACTCAGAGGTCCTGGAGACCATGGCACCATCCCTGGTGGACCATGCTGCCTCACACATGTGTATTTAAGCAATAAGTGTGTCTGAGTTTTGTATTCATAAATCATATGCAAATAATGGATGGTGGAGGGCCCGTACAGTGAGGGTTCACGTGAAGTGGGTCCTGGTGAGCAGGGTAGGGTGCCAGCACGGACACCTTGGGGCTTGCTGCCCATTGCCTTGGTAGAGGGCTGCTCAAGGGGAAGGGTCATTTGGTGGCAACAGCATCTCTGGCCAAGGGTATAAATAGCTACTCTGGTGACCCAGGGAAGAATTGCTGCACAGACGAGGTTAATTGTTGGCAAAAATTATGAGAACATTGTTCCTCCAAAGATAACCTGCAAGGGATGAAGTATGGAGCAATTTTTTTCCCCTTCAAAGTGAAGGAAAAAGACCTGAAATATTGGTGCAGTGTCTTTGTTCTCAGCTTTAGGCTGGCTCTCCCATTTCATTGTTTTTCTCCATTCTGTGTCAATGAAAACCAAGATGAATTAACTTTTTGTTTCCCCACCATGTTCTCCCAGAGGAGAAGCTGAGATAGCTCCTGTAGGGCAGAGCAAATTCTCTGTTTATTTTAACTTGACACACCATTCCTTTATATTTTTAGCGTAAGCATGAAATCTGGGGTTCAGGGATGAACAACAGGCTGCTGAAAATAATTTGCTGGAAATTTGCTGCGTTGGACAGCAGAGCTTATGGCCTCATTCACAGCCAAAATCTGCAGCTTGCTTCTCCTGCAGACCCAGAGGTTTTGCAATTTGTCCTCAAGTGATAGGGCAGGTGACCATTGGCCTGTGCTGGTGGCAGCAGCAAAGCTGTGTCCATGTGATGAAGATAGTGTGGCTCCCTGCGGCTGCTTCTATGAAACTCTCTGTCCTTCCCTTTCTCTGCACCCAGTTTCCTAGACTATTTTCTCCATATTATTTTTTTTAATGGCCTTCTTCCTTACCCCCTGCCATTTTTGGCAGGAAATCCTCTGCATGCCAAGCCCTCTTAGTAGTCTTGGTTTGGGGATTTAATGAGCCATGTCTCAGAGGAGCATGTGCCATGAAGTCCAGTCAGGCCCAGCTGTCATCCTCAGCTGGAAAGGTACCGTGGACAGACACAATCACTGATTGGAATGGAAGAGCAGGCAAAGGGCTGGAGTACTCCCACCTTCCTGCAGCCTGGGCTGGGCTTTAGACAGCTCACACCATGGTGTGATTTGAGGAGGTTGGAGAAAGCATCTCCTCTCCAAATGAGCCCTTGAGGGGCAGTGTGGCTGACACTGTAGGTTAATAGGTTGACCCCTGGATGCTCCTGTTCTCATCTGCAAAGGTCTTTAGGGGGAAGAAAGCTCTGACCCTTTCCATGCTGGGCTGCAATGTACCTGGGAGTCTCCTTTACCTTTTTCAATGAAGCTGAAAGGACCCTTTTGGGGATTCACTAACAAGTCCTCTCCTTCCCACCTCTCAGCTGAGCAGGCCAGGAGGCTTCTAAATCTCAAGGAGAGCTAGGCTCACATTGTCACCTCCTTTATGTGTGCTGTGGCATAAAATCAAAATCTACATTGTGCCCCTCTTGGTCATGGACTTCAGTTACAGGAAATTACCGAAGAAATGTCTGCATGTAAATAGCCTGGAATGGGCTGACTGCATCCTTCTGCGGAGAGGTGAAACTCGAGGCTCTGCAGCAGCTAAACAGGTCCCATCTTATGGAGACAGAGCAGCTTAATGATAGGTTGATGCTACGGAGAGCCTTTTTTCCCTGTTACTTACTCTTAGAGCACAAGCTAAGGGAAGGCTGTACCCTCAAGTGCATTCACCCATACTGCAGATGGAAAATTCAGGTTTGGCTGGGCAGTGGTCTCAGTGGTAAGCGGTGCGTAGCGATTAGAGAGAGTAAGATGAGCTTCTGGGGTTTGTGAGGTTAGTGAGGGTCAAAATGCAGGATGAGGGGACAGATACAAATTTCTTCCTTCAGTTTTAGAAGCCTACAAAAAGAAGAAATACAGTGCCGTATTGGGCCTGGCTGTGTGGGGATATGGTGTTCAGAGATATCAGTGGTGGAAAACAAGGAACACTAGGCAGGACATTGCTGGTGATAGTGTCTCTGCTGCATCTAGCAAATGCTTGCTAGAAGCTTCATGTTAATGTCAAGAGGTTCATCAACACCACTGTTAATTAAAGATGGGACTCGAACAACACTTGCATTCGCTTCGGTCCAGCTTCCGTGAGGGACCGCTCTGGGAGCAGACTCGAGCCCGCCCTGCAGGGGGCGCTACCTGCCGACAAGGGGCGGGACAACCCTCTTTATCACGTGACACGCCCTTCCCGGGATGCGATTGGCTGAAAGCGGTCACTGAGGGAAGGGGGTGGGGAGCGAGGCCGCCGTTGCCATAGTAACGGGAGGCGGTGCAGGACAGGTTAGGCCGGGGCCCGGGCCTTAGCGCCGGTGGGGTGCAACCGGGGGCTGCCATGTGAGGAGCTGAAGCGAGCGGCCTGCAGAGAAGCACGGTTCGGGTGGGCGAGAACCGGCCTTGGAAACCTTGTAGGAAACCTTCTTGTAGGCGCCTTCGGTGCGGGGCTGCGATGTGACAGGGCCCTGTGCGCCACGGTGCATGTCTGCTGAGACCCCACGTCTTCAGTTCTTCGGGTTTATCAGCGGTGAGACAGAGCAGCAACGCTTAGAAATGGGTGATGTGCTGGCTTATGAAGCCGAGTTACTGGGACTTGTGAGAGAGGTCGGTTTTCTCTCTTCTTATTTTTTTTTGTTTGTTTGTTTGTTTTTAAAGCCAAGAGTTTTAACTCATGTCTGAATTCTAGAATTATTTATCTGGCTTAAAGTTTTCTGTCCTCTGAGATTATATTGACTTCTGCCATGCTCTGCAGATTCAAAGGGCTCAATGTCAATGAAATGCCAGCAATCACTTATCAAATTGGTCTAGGTGATCCTGCTGCGGCAAGGGGATTGGACTAGATGATCTTTCGAGGTCCCTTCCGATCCCTAATGATTCTATGATTCTAAATCGTTCAATAATTATCTGTTGTTCATTGCAAATGAACAGTTAAGTTGATTAGGTCCACAGACAGCTTTAGGGCCCAGGTCCAATTTGTGTTAATTGTGAGAGCCTTAAATCATTGTTTAGCTGACACCTAATTCTATATGTGTATAAAATGACAGAGGCATATAGAAACCTGAGTGCTGACAAAGCCCATGCTAAAGCCACAAGACTTCAGTGCATAAGCAGGGTTTTCCAAGAGGCACTTTTCTACCAGTATTTGCCACAAAACACAATTGGAATGTATTCTGAAGTGTGAAATGATCCTGTGAAAAAGACCATGAGACAAACAAACTTTAAAGGGCATGTACCTCAGTGGTAGTCTGTGCTCCAGCCTTGTGGATAAATAGGATATTCACAATTTGGAACAAGAACACAAAATGTGATTACTGCTACTTGTTACTGCCTCATTGCCTTGATCAATACTTTGATGGTAGTCTAGGTGGAAGGCCTTGCATGACCCAGCCTGCTGCAGACTTCCACAGATATCACAGAGAGGCAGTCATCTGTTATCTGTGCCCCGCTTCACCAAGCTGTCTGGTGAGAATCTGGATGGCTACTACCTGCCTAAATCTGTCAAATAGCAAAATCATGCATAGCTTAAATATTTTAGATTTGTTTTCTGAGATCCACAAAGTCCATAATCATCACTAATAGTGAAGACAGTGAACACTTGGTGTATTCTCTGTGTCAGTGCTGAGAATCCACACCTAGTCCATAAACAAAAATTTGATGTCTCATCCCAGCCACCAACAACTAAGACTCCTGAGGTGGGGAAAGGGAGGGAAAGTTGCACGTAACATAATGACTGTACATTATAAGAAGAAGAGGTAGGGCTCTTTATTTCTTTCCTAGAAAAATAGTGCTTGATTAGTTGTTCATTAATTCAGCTTGCAATAATGTGTGACCTAGCTTAGAATTCCAGTTGTCTGAATGCTGCTATGAAGATTCATAGTTAAGAATCCTGCTTTGTGAGAAAATTATTTACAAAGAAGTTATTTGTTTCTTTGTCTGTAGTATAGCATGAGTGGTATTTTAGTTCCTTTTCTTCTTTGGTCAAACGAAATTGCTGGCTAGATCAAGGGGCACCATTCTTTCAGAGAGGACGTGCTTGGTTGTCAGTACTAGGATGCAGGAGGAAATTTAGCCAAGACAACATTTTCCTTCCATGTGAGATCACAGAATCATAAGAAGCATTGGGTTCGAAGGGACCGCTAAAGGTCATCTAGTCTAACTCCCCTACAACAAGCCAAGATATCTCTTAACTAGAGCAAGCTATTCAAAGCCCATCAAATCTGACCCTAAATATCTCCAGGGATGGGACCTCAGCTACCTCTTTAGGTAACGTGTTCCTATGATCCACCACTGTCATATTAAAGAACTTTTTCCTAATGCCTGTCCTAAATCTGTCCTCTTCTAGGTTAAAAACTTTACCCCTTCTGTGATCATTTCTTCTCCAGCCACTTTATAGGCCGTTTTCAGGTATTGTAAGGTCACTCTAAAGTTCCTCTGGAGGCTTCTCTTCAGTCTGAACAACCTCATCTCTCTCAGCTTTTCTGGACTCTGCTACAGAGAGACTTCAATGGACTTTGTCATTTCATGGGGCACTCATTAAAGCATGAATTATATTTAAATAAATAATTGCTCCTGTGTGTTTTTGTCTTGTAGTTTTTGGATTTCGCTGAATTTGAAGAAACAGTGAAAGTATTTACAAAGGAATGTAAAATAAAAGGGAAGCCACTACCTAAACCAGCAAGTGTTCCCTCAAAAGAATCAAAGGCTTTGCCTGTTCAGGTAATGGTCAGTTACACTAACTTTAACACTAAAACCAGTTAAAATTTGCTATCTACTGTGTGAATTATTAGACCAGAGGGATTATCTGAACTCAAAACAGATTTGTCATTAGTTGAAGAAGTCTGCTAGCAGTCTTCTTGCAGTACAGGAATTTTCTTCAAGTTTGGGTTTTTTTTGCAGAACTCTTGTCCTTTTGAACCTGCAACCATAGTTCTGGATCACATAACTTTAGGTTTTCATCCTGCTGTGCTTTGATAAGACTGATTTTCAGACTCTGCAGCTGTGTAATTTTTCTTTGTGGTAAAGGTGGGTACCTAGACTGATGTGCTTGAAAATTTGTGGTTTACTTCTTGTGTTGGTAGTTAATTCTGACTCTCAAAGATGTTAAAGATAGGCAGGAATAGACATTTAGGTGGTCTTTGAATGATGAGAGATTCTGGATAAAACTTTTCAAAGTGGTTGATGACACCTGATTTTGTCATTTGCTAATCTACTGTTGAAAAAAATGTAGCTCTTCTGTGTTTGGCTTTTAACTGAATGCTTTTCCCATTTACAGAAAGATCTGCTTACAGCATTTGAAAATGGGGAGCAGAAAGTTTTCTTCCAGCTGTGGGAGGAGCATATTTTGTCTTCAGTCCAGGATGATGATCCAGTAGCCCAGAAGCTGGAGTTCTATCTTCACATCCACTTTGCCATTTACCTCTTAAAACACTCTATAGGAAAGCCTGTAAGTTTAGTTCACAGTTCAAAATTGGGATGGCTTTTTTTGTTACGCTTCATTCATTTATCTTCAGTGTGGATGAGGATGGAATGTTTAGTAAGAATTCCTGGAGTATGTATCCATTGTTAGCTGAAGCAGACCCCTAGCATTTTGAGGTACAGAGATGGAAGTTAGAGATGTTCTTACCTTTGAGCGCCTGACATGTATTAACTTGGAAAATACTAGTGTGCCCATAGTTTCACATCTGTTGTTGTAGTCCATAGAAGATTCTTAAAACAGTTTACTTTTACTTTGGATTGAATCTGTGTTGACATGAAAACATTTCTTATAAAATAGGGAAGGTGAATCTTGACCAGATCAACACACCATATTGAAAACTATAAGCTGTCATATAATGTAATATCTGTTAAATGGAACTTCTATAATGAAGATACATTTACATAGCCCAGAGTCAGCCACAGCATAAATAGCTCTTGCCTTACACCTGTCAGCTGTTATAGGGGTGTAGCAGTGTGTTTGGATGCCTTTAAGGAGCCTCTAATGAGCTTTTGTCCAGTTCTGTGTACAGACTTCCCTTCCTGATGCTGTGTGAGTGGGTTTTACAGTTCTGCACTTACACAGAAATAAAACATGTCTAAAGTAGGTGTTTTCTCTCTGCCCTGAGTATGGAAATGGCACTTTGCTTTATAAATCTAGCCTGAAGGGGCCAGGAATAATTTATATTGAAAAAGCCATTATCCCTCTCTTTTGTTCAACTTGGATGACAGAAACAATGACATTGTTTAAACTTTTTTTAAAAAAAGTTAAAGCTCTCCAGTTGAGTAAGTATTGATAAGATACGATAGATAATATCAAGTTTGAAATTCAGATTAATTCTTAATATATTTAGGTCTCTGCTTGTGTTTGCTAGCTTTACAGTGCCTTCAGAGTGGTAGCTTTCTAAGTAAGTATATTGCTTCATTTACTAGGACAAAGTAGAACTTGAGGAAAGGATCTCTTGTTTTAAGGCATACTTGGAAACAAAAGGAGCTGCACTGAGCCAGACTACAGAGTTTCTTCCCTTCTATGCTTTGCCTTTTGTCCCAAACCCCATTGTACATCCTTCATTTAAAGAACTTTTCCAGGTAAGTATCTATTTTGCATAGATGAGATTTATGGTTATTTTTCTTGCATGGTGACAGATAATTAATTACGTTAATTTGGTAATGGCTTTTATTATCTCCTTTAACAGAAATTATACCATCATAAACAGCTGTTTGATGGAGGAAAGGTTGCAAGAGTGCTATTAGTAACAGAATACCACCTTAAATGTGCAATTTGTATTTGCTTGAGTCCTAAGTGGTATGTCAGTTCTGTGTCCAGAATTAAGAGTTGCTGCTTCTTCTTCCTTTCCACACAACCCTGAAACACAAATCCTTCTGGGAATGGCTTCTAGTAGTTCAAGTTCACTTGCTTGTTTTGAAGTTGCTGCCCATCTGTGTATGCAGCTTTATTTAAAACATGCAAAACCACGATTTAAAGCAGTTTCATTTCATGTGGAAAAGAAAACGTCACATTCATAAGTAATCCTCTAATGCAAAATGAGTCAGTGTTGTCTGTGTTATGAGACTCTTTTCCCTCCCTCCTGCTCCAAAAAAAATGCTGGGAAAGCAGTGTATCTGTGCTCATTTGTTTGGTGACTTTTTCCACAGACATAATTTTTCCTCGTTCTCTTTTTTTTTGTGTGTGTGAAATATGTTTCAGCCTTGCCTTTGAATGGCTGTTTTAGAGTTCAGTCCTTAGGCTTGTATACGCAAAGTGAGGCGAGAGTGTAAATGTTAGTGTGCTTGGACTTCAAAATAGATCTCATTTGCAGGTGATTTTTAATGTGACAATTATCTACAGTTATTCTACTAATGGAGGGGTCCTCAAACACCCAAACATTGAACATTGGCTGCTTTCTGGGCACCATATGGGTAGATGGTCAGGAGATGATGCCCACAGCTATAGTTTGGTGTTACACAGTACTGAGCTGGGAATACCAATGGGGAAGGTACAGCCACTGTTTCTCCTGCTGACATCTTGTTCATGCTAAAGTGCTAAACTGCACCTTCACTTCTTGGTTGTGCTCAAGATGGCTGGTTATGTGGTTGCACTTAGATTGGGTCAAAGAACTGATTGCATGTGAATGTGCATCTATGTGCACATACACAAATTTGTTTCTAAAATACATGTATTTGCAGGTTTATGTGCTTGAAATTGTTCACTGTCCTACTGTGTGGACACTTGTACTGGCATATCAAAGATAATTACTGTGGTGGGAGGGAGATATCTCCAGCCTGCATTGTTGCCACACACATCTTGATGTCAAATAAAAGTTTAAGTGATACTTGCCTAGGGCTGACTTCGGATTTACCAGCTCTTATGGAGCTCTAACACCAAAAAAAGGCATATGCTGCCATTTTCCTTTGGGACTAGCTATAAATAATGAGATGTCCTGGTTGACCTAAGAGATGGGATATGGCTAGTCTTCTTTAATTATACTTAGAAGGTTTTTTTTTAATGCCTTATCTAATATGAAATCCTCAGGTTTATTCTTAGTAACCCAGTGTCCAAGCTCTTAGTCCACAGTCACTCATATTTTCTTGTGGGAATTGTGCAGCTCATTCCATGTTAGTGTTGTAACACACATTGGTTTATGTTTGAGAAAAAGCAGCAGTGAGTCACTAGTCTACTAAGCAGTGTTCTTATGGAAGGATTTTTTCTTAGGCATCTGATGCTTTATATAGCTGGAGATTGTGTAATGCATTTTGAAAAATAATATACACTCCTCCCTGTAGGAGATGTGATTCCTTTGGTAATATACAGCATGCTGTGGTGCACCCTTGTCTGGGTACTGGATTGGTAAATGCAGCAAGTAAATACTGTATGTATTCCAGCATGGTGAAACTGGGGCAAATCTGAGCTACAAAAAAAGGCTTGCAACATAAACATATACAGTAGTAAATTTAGAGAGCTCCTGCTACTTGTTGGAGGATACTGTTTGTCATGTGTGGGCCAGCTTTTCATCAAGCAGAAACTAGCTTAACTGGAAAGGAATGAGCGTTCAGTAAATTCTTAGGTGTAGTTTGGCTTTTTTCCATAAACATTATTTTCTTATGCTTCTGAGACATTATGTCAGGCAGAAGACAGATTTCCAGTTAGTGATTGACGCATTGGTCTGTTTTTCATACACGAGTTGTTTTTCTCCAAATCCTTATTTTAGAAGTGTTTTACCCTGATCACTGATGTCATGTCATGATGCTTCCAGTAGTTATCGACAAAATTTGCAATTCCCAGATCTTGGTAGGAGTGAAAGATGACTCCAGTGACTGCTTTTTGAAAACTGAGCAACAGATAACTATGCATTTTGCATTCTACTTAATAAATACACGCTTATCTTTTCTCAAGTTTCTGGTATTTTAAAGGTACTTCAAATTTAGAGGCAGTTACTAGTTACTGCATGCATGTACAAGGCACCAGCAGTATGGGATAGTTTAATGCTTGAAATAAAGTTACATCATGGTTTCAGAACTCTTGTCTAGAAGGAGGATCCTGTATTAGATAAGGTGTTAAAAAAAAGCTGCTAAGTATAATTAAAAACAGAACTCTCTTCTAAGTTCTGTGTGCTTTATTCGGTTGTTAACAAGCACATTTACTTCAGTAACAGCAAAGGGAAAGTCAGTTCAGTGCAATCCTGGCTGCCCTGTTTGCTAGTGGGATGCTGGTGTTAACCATGCAGTTCTTTCAGCACAGTTACATGTCTGGTCATCATTTTTCTTTTCAAGGATTCTTGGACATTGGATTTAAGGACAAGATTGGAAAAGTTTTTGTCACTGACTCTCAAAGCCAGACAGACTCCTCGACTTCTCACTATATTTGTATCCTTTTCAGAAAACACTTTGAACATAATTAGAATTACTGTAAAGCAGCATGTTCCCATGGTGGTATTGGAGAGCTGAAAATTCTACTCCTGTTCCATTCCTTCCCATTTGTCCGAACCAAGGTTTAGGGCAGGGCCAGCCGCTAGACAAATGACCTCTAACAACCCCACTCCTTTTCTTTGAGAGAATAAGGGAGAGAGACTTACTGGTGGGACAAGAAAAACAAAACTGTTTTAATGAAAATAGCAATAAAATACATAAAAATCTATACAAACCAAGAGGCAAATGAACCCCCTTGATGGCAATTATATCACTGTCACCATTGATGCTGTGGGCAAGTGCTGGGGAACTCCCAGACTAGATTCAGCAGAATATGGGAACCAGATGCATGAGCTGGATTCTGGAACTTGGCTTGGGAACACACAGATTTGGTTCCAAGGTAGAATGGAGAGAGTCCCTCTCAGATGCTAGTCACAAAGGGTTTAAGCCTTCAGCTTTGTACCCAGTATGACGTACATGAAATGGAACATCTTGTCGGTCAGTGTAGGGTCACCTGTCTTGGCTGCTTCTCCCCACAGGTGCAGCCTCTCACTTGCTGCACCCCAAAGCATGTCTCACAAGCAGTAGCCACAGCCTGCATAGGAGCAAGTCAAGCCTTTTTGCGTGCCAATCCTTGGTAGTAACTGTCAACATCAGGCATTACCACTTGTAGAAACAGACACTGTTTGCAGAAATATACTGTTACTTCCAAAAGTGCATTGACTTAGGGGCTGAGCTGAAAAGTACAATCATTGAGCAGAATTAGTTCTGTTCTAACTCAAAGCAGGACAGCCAGGATGGTGAGCGGTGTTGAGAACATTGCGTTCGCTTACATGTTATGGGTGTTTGTGTGGGAGTCTGGCACAGAACATTTGAAGCAGATTTTTTTCTGCTTATTCCTCCTCAGGGAACAATAGACTGGATTCTCAGTGAACCCTGAATGTTTTCTAGGCGCAATACATCACTTGCCCTAAAACTTAAGTATTTTAATGTTGATTTTAGGTAAAATCAGCAGTTTGACTTTTGATTTCAGTGTTAATACATTTAAACTGGAGTTACCATATCTTGTATTTCAGAGCTGGATTTAGTATCTTTAAAGGTCAGCAAGAAGTCTTAAGTTTCCGTGCAACATTGTGCGCTTAGAAGATTTTAACATATTGATTAGAGATTTGTTTATTTTTGCTCCCCTGTGAAGCATCAGTTACTGGCTAGAACAGTAGGAATATTAGGTTTGGTTGGGTTTGACAGTTGATTGAATGTCTTATGCTGTGTCTCTGGAAAAAAACACATACTGAAAGTATAAACATTTTCCTGAACTGCTCCTACTCATACAACAGAAGGAGAATGGACAGTGCAACAAAGGTAAATGCTGACATGTGATAAGGATTCTTTGAGATTAATAAGGACCATAATAGTCGTGGAAATTATACCTGCCAGTGATGGGGAAATAATTGGTGCAAGAAAAAAAGTCCTGTGAGATCTAGCCCCCCGTCTTAGTGATGGTTATTGTTTGACTGAGGACAGTAGGGTTGAGCATAGACATGTACTAAAAATGGGAGAAGGCTTAGTAGTGGATTTGTGTTTTACACCATGGCACTAAATGCCATATTTCTTAAACACCTCCAGGGATGGTGACTCCACCACTTCCCTGTGGTGTCTAACCACCCTTTCTGTGAGGAAGTGCTTCATAACATCTAGCCTAAACCTCCTCAGGTACAGCCTCAGGCCCTGCCCTCTCATCCTATCACTAGTTACCTGGGAGAAGAGACCGACCCCCACCTGTCTACAACTTCCCTTCAGGTAGTTACAGAGAGTAATAAAGTACCCCCTGACTCTCCTGTTCTCCAGAGTAAACAACCCCAGCTCCTTCAGCCTCTCTTTGTAACACTTTCCCTCTAGTCCCTTCACTAGCCTTGTTGCTC